>JAPWDM010000033.1:2663345-3168521 GCA_035578155.1 Brachynemurus nebulosus | reverse complement strand
TTCTTATATTCGAAACAAATCAATCTTCTATTCTTTTTTAAAAACACTGCAAATTTAAAATTTACGCATTTGCAACAATGAAAGACATAAGGCTAAGAAAACGGGAATTGCCTAAATTCGTAAATGATGAATCATGCTTAAATTTAAATGAAATACATTATATAATCATATTATCAATACTTTTTTTAACGAGTTTTTGAATCGAGAATTCAGCTATTAGACTCACTCTCATGACGGGCCTTACAAGGATAGGTTTTGAACTGTCAATTCGCAAATTTGATGAAACTTGGTATATCTGTAGTACAAGCAAAAATAACAGACCCGTATTTTTTATCTACCACCGTCGCCATTTAAGGGATGAAATCACCCCTCAAATTAGGGTAAAATTTCAATTTTGTTTGGTAACTTGAAAACGACGGCAGATAGAAAAAAAATTTTAAATTGACAAAACACTTTATTTTTAGAGAGCTTTCTATTGACATGTCGGACCTACTGGAGGGATTGTTCAGGTAAACTTTAGGGTAAATTTGAAATAGGGTGGATATGTTTTAGTATATTAAAATTATTAAAATTTGAATAGCATATATGAAAACTACATGAAAAATACTAGTTTACCTGTTTTGCTCAAAGTTGTAATTTAAAATCTAAAATTTCAAACCTGGACAGCTAATTTGAGGTGCCAATCGTAATTTTACTAAATCACCAAAATAAAAATATTTCAAATTATAATACTTGTTGATGTCTGACTAACACTTTAAATTTTATACAAGTAATATTAAAATTTGATTTTGTTAAGTCATGCAAAAATATTATTGCATATTTAATTATAGAAAAAAAATTAAGTTTATAAAATACTTCTTTTTTGTCAAGTAATAAGGATAAAGAAATTTGTTTTAGTTTGGCATGAATGTAAGAAAAAATATAAAAGTTTTAATATCTTTAACTTAAAATAGTTTACAATAATAAAATAAATATTATTCTGTGGCTTATGATCTTCACAATAATGATACTGTTCAAAAAAATGTTTTAAACAAAGAAATTTCTAACATCAACCACATTTTACAACAGCTGGTTCGCCACAAATATGACATTTCGGCTGAGTATCTACATCGGTTTTAAAAAAAAATATATGTATTCGACGGGATTAACAAAGTTATCTGGTCTTTGTGTCTTCTCTAATATGAGAATTAAATCAGACAATGTTCGAACGAAATTCTTCCGAAACCGGGAGCCATAACACCTAATGGTTGCAAAAGCGCTGTTGTTTTCGGCGGTATGCTTAATATTTTTACTCCTTTATCTTTAGGAATGATATCTTTTACAACAGCTGGGCACTGACCACTCCACGCGTCAAATAATAATAAAGATTTTTTATCGGTTTGTGGTAAGTACATATTTTGAAACTACTTTTAGCGAATTTCCAAAACTGGAAACGCTGTATCTTCATTAGTTTTGCTCGGATTTACTTGTAATCTTGACACAACACGCTCAACATCTTGTACATTCAAAAAATTTGTCAGTAAAATATCGATTGGCCCCTCAAATTAGCTGTCCAGTTTTGAGATTTTAGTTTAAAATTATTATATTTAGAATATTAGAATATTTTACTTTAAATTACAACTCTCAGCAAAAACAGGTAAACTAGTATTTTTCATGTAGTTTTAATTTAAAATGTGGCAAACTAATTCATTAAGGGGGGAGGGGGGTAAGGTTTTTAAACTTTTTTTTTGCATTTTTTTTTAATTTTTTTTTTTTTTTTAATGTACAACATGTTGAGCGTGTTGTGTCAAGATTACAAGTAAATCCGAGCAAAACTAATGAAGATACAGCGTTTTAAGCGACCGGCCCTCATGCTCGATTTCTATACCTGCCTGGTAGCCGCGCGACGCGCCTACCTGGTAAGTATAAAATTTACTTTAATTTTATATTTACAAATCTTATACAAAACAAATACTTACTATAATTACCCGCGTAAGTATAAAAAATTATATCATTTTATTGATGCTTAGTTTTGGATTTTTGAGTATAAAAAACTTTAAATCCATTTTCTCGCAAACAACATTTTTGAAGTTCGTAAACATCATAACTCAAAATCTACTTCACCAATTTTGTTGAAATTTTGTACACTGTTTCTACACATAAATCAACAGGTAATCAGGTCGAGCTTTTTTTTGCTATTTTTTCCAGTTTATAATAACAAATTAACCGAAATTTTTAGCAAAAATTGCGTTTTTCACTTCAAAATGCTGCCAAAAATAAAAAAATCGAAAAAATACAAAAAACTCTTCCTGACTCCCTAAAGAAACATATCGCCTTTTAAACGCATTTCGATTTTTTTGTCTCGGATGATCTGGTACCAAGTTATGATGTTCACCGCAAAACAACTTTTTTTCGAGGCGCCTCCGGAAATTCACTGTCACGGACTTATTTATCGATATTTGTAATTGATAATTTTTTCAAAGATACTTCAGATGTTATACTATAACGTGTATATGAAATAAATAAGCCAACGTTATTCATATCTCCAAAAATTTCTACATATTCGTGTTCTACGGGTCCGAAAACGGATAGCGCCCCTACTCTCGCCTCTCGCCGTTCTTGTCGTACAGACTGTATAAGTCTAATTTTTTCAAGGAAAAATTCAACTAAAAATGTACAAACAGCAGTCCACAAACTTCGAAAAAGAGATGGAGTTCATAATCATAGGAATATGAAAGTAGAATTATTTTTTTTTTGTTTAAACTAAGAGCGGTAGTACAATTTTTTACCAATTTTATGCTATATACATGAATAAAAGTGTATATATTCACATGCCTTCTACACCACAAGTACGGATTCAGTATGGACGTCATATTCATGGGAATATATATATATATATATATATATATATATATAGACCCATACTAAAAAAATAATTTTTTATGCAATTTTACTTTAGGAACTTTTAAAATTTAGGGAAAAATATATAACATAGTCCCAGGTATTACCTAAATTTTGGCATCGGTTTTATTTTCCTAGGTGTTACAGTTTTTGAGAAAATTGAGTTTGAATTATTACAGCACTCATACATATTTTAATTAATATCTCAAGGTTAAGGGTTAATGACCCTGTATTGGGTAATTACTTGGGGTACTAATGTTACTACATGAATGTATGAGTGCTGTAATTATTCAAACTCAATTTTCTCAAAAACTGTAACACCTAGGAAAACAAAACCAATGCCAAAATTTAGGTAATACCTGGGATTATGTTATACATATTTTTGACAGTTTTCTCTAAATTTTAAAAGTTCAAAATAATTGCATAAAAATATTATTTATTTTTTAGTATGGTTCTAATATACTTACACCTTTAAAAAAAAATACAGAATATTGTTTACCTTATGTACTTACAACACACCAAATTTCATCAAAATCGAAGACGTGCTCGATATATTGAGCATCAAAATGAGGTTTTTATTAATAAGTCAATGGAAAAAAATAAACAGCACACTCAGTTGATCAGATTGTATTTTTTAAAATAAAAAAAATATATTAATTGAAGATATTTTTAGCGAATTTTTGGTTATTTGGTTACATTCGAAGTCCAAAAATCTTACATGAGTTCCTTAGCGAGATGCGTCCGATGCCAAAAGTCTCAAAAAAAATTTTTGCTAAAATTTGTTAAAATTCAATTATTTTTTTTTAAATTTTTTATACCATTTTAAAAAGTAAAAAATTGACAGAGTACATCAAGTACGTTGTAGGATCATTATTTTATGTAAGGGAGTTTTCGAGAAAAAATAATTTTTGGAAACGAAAACTCTATTTTATGCAGGATACTACGATGGGGTATTTTTAATTTTAGGTAATTATTTATAAATTGTTAGGACTGTGGTATCAAATAAAAAATGTGATCACGATTATCAACGAAGAAACGGATTGGAATAGAAGAGAAAAGGGTCCGCCGCACGTAGGCCAGGTATTGGATCCTTTGTGCTCCTTGAATGAAAAGAGGGAAGACTCAAAGGAAGTCAAGCCCATTAACAGAGGAAAGTAAGCACGCGGGTCCCCCTGATAAGTTCTGGAGTTAGGTGACTGACCCCAGTTGTCAATACCTTAACCGCGACAAGGCGTCACAGCTGCAAAGGACATGGGAAGAGGACTCCTCGTCTCTACCACATTTCCTGCAGGTCGCGTCTATGCATAAGCCTAGTACCTGCAGATGCCGCTTAAGCGTATTGTGCCCCGTTAAACACCTTACGGAGTTTTCTTCTTTCAAGCGACAGATACACTCTAGTGAACGATTCGTACGGCCCAGTTATAAAATCATGAGCCAGCTCCACTATAAGTTTCCCAAAAAGAACCATGTCGATCCTGCATCCATTTTCCGACACAGCATCTTATTCTCTGGATAGAGATCCCCAGCACAGGTTCAGGCTCCACAAATAAGGTGTTGGAGCCTGCGCTGGCCAGTTTATCAGCTGTTTCATTGCCTTCAATACCTCGGTGTCCTGGGACCCAGCAGAGAGTCACTTGGTAGCAAGATGCAAGATTATCTAACATCCTATGACATTCCCACACCAGTTTAGATGTTGTTTTGACTTTTTTCAATGCCTTTAGAGCTGCCTGGCTGTCTGAACAAATATTGATGTGTCCATGTATTCCAGACAGCCCTGATATGTTCTGCGCAGGGCAAGATAGCGAAGACCTCAGCCTGAAAAACTGTTGCGTAAGAGCCTAGAAGAAGTGAAAGTCTGGTTTTGGGCCCATATACTCCGGCCCCTGTACCTGAGTCCATCTTAGACACATCCGTGGTGTACCAGATGAGTCCTCTGATAGCTCTCGAGGTCACCGAATCAGGAACCCACTCCTCTCTAGAAGGTATAATCACATTATACTTCGGCTCTAAATTGTACAGATGCCTCATGAGATCCGGTGACATTAATGCCACGGGTATGGATCTCTGAAGCTCGTCCAATATAGCCGAGTGTCCTTTCCCAGGATGTTTAAATGACCATACCCCCTCCCCCCATACTTCAGAGTCTATACGGTGTCACCTTCGTCTCTCCTTGAATAAAAAGATCCAAAGGAGGCAAACCCAGTAGCCCCTCTATGGCGCTCAGGGGTGTGGTACGTATAGAGCCCGTTATTCCTAGACAAGCTAGTCTTTGAATTTTGCTTAGTTTTGTTCTGGCGGTACCACCACAGAAGGCAAAGGTTATGATCGCCGTGTAGAGCCACCGTTCCATCTTAGGCCCCACTTCGTTATTATTTATGTGCTCCTTCCAGGTCAACTGGCAATCAAGAGTAACTCCCAAATATTTGATTGAATCTGTTTGTTGAAGCTTCTTACCAAAGAAGGAGGGTTGGAGAACCTTTCCAAATTCCCCCTTCTTGTAAACACTATACACAGTTTTGTTAGGGTTCACTGACAAATCTACCTCGTGACACCATTTCTCTACAGAGTATAGAGCCCCTTCCATTAAGCTCGAGACCGTTTTGGGAACTTTACCGATGCATACAAAATAGATGCCATCGGCATAGCTTTGCGCGTAAATTCCACTCTGGTTAATTCTAACCAACAGTTCGTTGACAACTAGACACCAGAGCCGCAAAGACAGGACGCCTCCCTGTGAACAGCCCCTAGGCACAATGAATCTCACAGAAGTCTCACCTCCGCTCTACGGTCCTCCAAGGAAGCTCCGATCCATTTCACTATAGTTGGATTCACTCCATGCCGTTCCAGCCCATCCTTAATGGACGCCAATGAAGTGAAATTAAACGCTACCTCGATGTCTAGAAAGGTGGCGATGCGGATTTCCTTATTGTCCAGACTCTTTTCCTTACGTACCATGAGCTGATGAAGAGCTGTTTCTACAGACTTCCCCGCCTGATAGGTGTGTTGATTTGGATGTAAAGTTCAAAAAGATAGGACCTTATCCCTAATATATCTGTCCACCAATCTCTCCAGTGTTTTCGACACGACGGAGGTTAGACTGATTGGACGATAGTCCTTAGGTATGGAGTATGTACCCCTACCTGGCTTAGGTAAAAATACCACTCTGGACACCTTCCACGACGGATGTACGTAGCCAGTTGCCAGACTTGATCTAAAAATTCGAATCAGGTGCGGCACTCGAAGTTCTCGACCCTGCTGTAGCAAGACCGGAAAGATTCCGTCCCTCCCTGAACTTTTATAAGGAACGAATGTATCAATCACCCAATTGATCTTTTGAGAGTTGACAATCTCCGCTGCTACTAGCCAGTCAACTATCTTTGGCTGACCCGCTTGAGCGAAAACCGTCAGCTCTTTCACCAGTTCTGAACCAGGAAAATAAGTTCTGCGTAGGAGATCCAATGATTCTCCTACGGATCCTGTGGTTTCCCCGGATGGAAATTCCAGAGTGGTGAGATGAATCTTAGACTCTCTCGACAGAACCTTATGCAGCTTGGCTGTTACAGGCTCACTATTAATTAATTGACAGTAGGACTTCCATGAGTTCCTTCTTATCTCTTTTTTATACTTTTGCTGAGCCTCCTTAGGAAGTTCCCAGCTTTCGGTATCACTTCTAGCCCTAGCTCTATTAAAAGCCGCCTGTCCCTTTTCTTAGGAGTTCCAAACTTGAATTCCACCGAAACTTTTTATTTCCTGGCCTGCTGACTGTCAGAGGACAGTTTTCCTCGTATGAGGACACAAGAGCTTCGTTTAGATTTAGAATGTCGATGTCCAGTGGAACAGTTTTACATGTATTAAATGTAGTTGAATTTACTTATAATACTCCATCATCTATGGTTGCGACATCTAATGATTAAATCGACGACCATTTTGGTTGATTTGATATATCCAGTCGGTGTTGCGTTAGCAACATTGGTAGTTTGGTTGTCAATTAATACCATTAGTTTATTTGCCGCGCGGGGGTGTTTTGATTCAGTTATGGTAGGGTGGGGTATGAAAAAAGCTATTTAGTATGTTGTAAAAAAATTTTAAGATCATTCAGGGGTGATGTTTCGTAAAACGCGGATAGGTTTTAACGTAACAATATGTTATATAACCTCTGTTTCACTTAATATAAATTTTGTTCTATTCTTATTTGATGTAACGTATAACGGTTTTATCTCTTAAATAAAATTAAATATTTTATTATGGTGCAACTAAGTTTTATTCATCGAAACCCACAATTTTTCTTTGGATTACAACGAGACAGGTAAATTTTTTTAACAATCACACATCAGTAGTAATGATGTTGGGTGAAATGTTCGTTGAATAAAACTACCAACAATAATATACACTTAATACCATCAAAGGTCGCTTCGCCATACACCCAGTTCATTACACCAGTTGTAGGTCCTCCGCTAGTCTCATGTTAAACCTAAGCATCCTCTGCAGTCTACCTTCAAGAGACACCCGAAGAACCCGTTGGTTTTCTTCGGGTCCCTTCCTGCAGGGACCCAGTGACAGTGAACATGAAATGACTATGGTCTGACAAAGAGGGCTCAGTTTATACCCTCCAGTCTTTTATCCTACCTAGTAACCCAAAGGATCCTAGAGTGATATCTATGACTTCCTTCCTTCTGTTGCTACAAAAAGTAGGCTCACTACCGGTATTTAAAATTTCCACTTCCGTTGTACTTAAGTATTCCAGCAGAACCTATCCCCATGTATTTGTATCGGTGCTTCCCTATACTCTGTGATGTGAATTAGCGTCGCAACCGACTACTAGGTCGAGACCCCGCTGTCTGCAGTATATGACCTGCTCCTTAGACGGAGAAAGGCTTTACGCTTCAAAAGGAAAATACGCCGAGCAGAAGACTCTTTTTCTCAGTATTTTCCTCCTTATATCTTATCAAAATGGCCAGAAGATCTCCCTTTAGGAAATCCGGTAGCGCTGTGGCAGTTTTATCTTTCACTAAAATGTACGCTCTAGGCCTCGCCGATGCATTATCTCTGTGGAAGATGAAGCCTGAAATATTTAGCCCCATGATACGGCCATTTCGCACCCATGGCTCTTGTATCAGGGCAATTGCGCACCGATCCACTAAAATCCTCTGTGTAAGTAAAGTGCATTTCAAATGGATTGAACCCTGTTACTATTGAATTTACATAAGAAAAAGGCTCAAACTATTTGAAATGAACTCTACCTTAGATGCTCGATACTATGCTGTAAGTTTATCTGTATGATTCTTATCGGGGTAATTTTGATGAAATAAAAGTTGTAAAGTGATAAACAGAAGTGCATTTACCTTGCTTACTTCTGCTCCTGCCCCGTTTTCCCTTTCTTGATGGCCTCAAGCAATGTTAACACCGCCTGAGACGCCCCACAGGAGAACTTCCCACTAGCTTCTCTTATCCTGTGGGCAGTAGCCAGGTTCACGTTGAGAACAAGTCTCACCCCATTGGGTTCGACATTCCTCTCGTAGACCCTCCACGGCCGAGTGCTAATACTAGGTTTCTGACATTCCTGCCTCTTCAGAATTGTCTCTGTTTCTGCCGCTGGCCCGGGAACCAACGCAATGGCTCTTTTATGTGTAGGAAGATCCTCTATACTGATAACCTTCAATTTGGAGTCCTCCCACGGTCTTAGATTGCTTATATTACCGGTCAGCCAGTTCTTCGTTGCTTCATCTTGGCAAACGATGGTGGCCGCCTCTTT
Organism: Brachynemurus nebulosus; assembly: GCA_035578155.1. Lineage (NCBI taxonomy): Eukaryota > Metazoa > Arthropoda > Insecta > Neuroptera > Myrmeleontidae > Brachynemurus > Brachynemurus nebulosus. Next base: position 3,159,889 of record JAPWDM010000033.1, on the reverse strand, counting down.
GGCCACTACGACAAATCTTGGGATAATCCCTCCACTTCGGGGAACTCATCCACAAACCTGCCGATTGCCACCTGTATGTCCAGGAACCTCTCTCTGGTGACCAAGTCATCAAGATAGCCTTCGTTAATGATAGCCATCCTGACTCCACTTTGCGCCACTTTCGAGTAATATCCTTTGGCTTTCTTTGCCTGGTGTTCTGGTGTAGTCCCTGTCTGTGTCCTAGGGCCCTTCCCAGAAAATTTTGACGTAAGGCTTTCCGGTTGCTCGGAAACGCCTACCGCTGAAGCGAGCCGAGCTGCTCTTCTTATTTTCTTCTCGGCGCCGCTGCGATTTCTTTTTGTAAGTTTTAGGCTGCCCACTTTATCGGCTAGTATGCCTACTACAACAGATGCCTCTTTCGAAGTCTCTGCTGCTCAAGTGGAGCTTGTTGGAGAGTCTACCTAACGTCTTTCGAAGTCCCCAGTTAAGGAGGTCTCCGGTTTATTAAAAGTTTTGTTTTTTTGGTTGTCCATATGATTCCCACGCGGACTGCGGATGTAATTCGTCACTCTACTGCGGAGCCTCTCGCAGTAAAGAAGGTCTTCATACAAAAGGGGTTTGGCCTTGTGTCCCTAGGGGATCGTTCGCCACTCATCTCCTATGTGCCATACACCCCTTGACACGATACCTTCCATCTTAGGTTAGGGTGACCCTACAAGTAACTTACGTTATCGTCGACATAGCATGGGCCATCACTGAGGCACGCAAGCCATCCCACTAACGACAAGGTTCTACTGCACGCCGAGACCCCAGTTAGAAAAGAGACGTTCTGTTTGTGCAGTTGATGCAGGAATTTGTAATAAATTAATTGCTAATTGGGATAACTGTTCATGTTTAGTGTTCGCCATTCTCCAAAAAACTAAAGGTTTTTTTATTTTCTTTTTTTTATACAAGATATTAAAAATACCTCTAGACGCATCCCAATCTTCAATTCCCTCACCATTCAAATTTTTAAAAAGGAAATTATTAATTATATCTTTATTTTTACTTGAAAGAATTGACTTGTCATAAAATGGGTGAATATAGTATGCTACTAAACTATATTCGATAAGAAACATTTGTTTCCTCGCTTCTAACTCTGCTTTATATTTATTTTGAAATGGTTCTGACAATTTTAAATCAGGCCATAATTTAGTAGTGGCATCTGCAATTGTGGTTTCAGACCTCTGGCTAATATTAATCACATTGCAGATAGGATTCATTAAATTAATATTATCTTTCACGTCTTGAATAAAATCATCATCAAACAAAAGCTGAATAACGTTTTGTTTTGGTTTTTCTACTGAATTAACTGCGGCTATAGCTTTCATGTAGTTTATATTTTGTATCAAAGATACATAGCTGTCCCTATACGAACATCACCGTATTTCACTAGGTAATTTAATTCTGTTTCCCCACTATCATCTATTACAATGAGCTTTCAGTACTGTGGTTACTTTATTTATAAGGGCTTTATCTAGTACATCTTTTGCCAATAAATTAGCTGTATGTGAACTGCATGTTGAATGCCAAAGAAAATGTTTGGATAGTTTTCCTAACTTAACATGCATTATCTGAAGCTATTGCATATACATTAGTTTCGTATACATTTTTGTATTTATCTATAGCTTCTAGGACCAGATCAAATATTAGCTTCTAGGACCAGATAGGACCGGTTTCTGGAGTTCCACTAAGATCCCAGGCCTCAACAAAGGCAGGAAATTCACCAGCATTATGTAACATACATACAACGGTTTTTGTATTATTTGAAGAATTTCTTCAGCCATCTATTAACAGAAGAGAATTTTTGTTAATGTTGTGTTTTGCTTTTGTAACTGAGGTATCGTACGCTTTATCTAGTATAGATGTAGAAATTTTTCGTCTGTTTGGTATATTATTATCAGTATATGCTGGTCGTAGCTTTTTAATAAAACGCTTAAAATATATTGAGTCCACAATGTTCAATGGCAAATTGCAACCAAAAATAAAATTTGTTAATGCCTCACTGATTTCTTCTTTATCTGATGAATTTAATTGATCAACGTATTTTGTTAAGCAATTTTTTTGCCGTGATGGGGTTTGCATTTTCAGGGAAGATGATATTGGTATTGATAAAGCTGTTGTAGGCAAAGATAATGTTGAACTTGTTAAGAAAGATGTTGTAGATTCTGTTGATAAAGGTGATTTTGAACCTGTTGGTAAATATGATGTTGATGCAGCTCCTGAGCCTATTAGGCTGGTCGCTGATGATTCGAGGGTTCGGTCAGACGAATTTTTAATTTCTAAATTGGAAATAACTTCAACGGAATTTGAGGCTACATAGTCGTTGACATATACGTTTTCTTCATTTTGCTAAAAAAAATGGAAATAAATACTTTTCATACATAGGTATATTATTAAAAATGCATGCATTTCTGTTGTTTGTACCATTAAAGAATTCTCATCGAAGAATATGTATTCAACAACTTCATTTTGAGATTGAAAAGATTTATGTTACTGTTCTGTCTTCTTTATTTTACAAATATTTCTAAAATTATAAATAAACATAAAATTTTTAAGTATTTACAAAAGTTAAAGTTAATTAAGAAAGATAAGGCTGATTCATATTAATACTATGACGATGATAACCTCATAATTTATCATAACAAAACGCTCAACCGTTACACTATTTTGACAATTTATACACTTTATATGGAATTGTTGACGTCGTACAACGTATTAAGTAAGATCTCACTTGACGTCTTTCGAAGACGTTAATGATCGTCAAGGTGTTAACATTTCGGTATGTGTTTACATGTTATACATGTTAAACTGAATGTGTTTGCATGTTAAACTGCAAAGTATTTGCTATTTGCTTTTGACAAAAAAAGTCAAGTTGGTCGAAATTTAACTTTTTGGTCTACCAGGTATTTTAATTAACAATTCACTACAAACTATTCCTACTAACTACCGAATTTATTTTAACAATGATAGTATCATGCATTTTATTTGAATTTGTTTTGTTAGATTTCATCTTTTAGCTGTCATGCGCATATCATTGTTGACATTGTCTACATAGTCGACATTATCTGCATTGCTTACGAATTGTGGACGTGTACATGTAGACTTTGGCCATTTACGCGTAATTGTACAACACTGACTGACAACAACCAAAGGAACAGAAATATTTGAATTTTATCTAACAATGCAAACTCACTAAGAAGAAAACGAATTGAGTGACATTTGCATTTGTCTTGTTCATATTTATCTGAGGGCTTGGTTTACAGCCCCTCCTACTATTTCAGCTCCTTTTAATGATTTCAGGCTTCTTCAACAGCTTAATACTTTTAAGAAGATAAATTCTGGACTTCCTAAAATTGCCAACAAGAAATTCAAAGGGCACCTGTGGTGTTTAAGTGAGGAACTTGTGGGTCTGGCCTTTCTCGACGAGGACTCATAACTCCAAAAAAAGCTATAATTCAATCCATTAATATATAGAATCTTTATTTGACATATTACATGGTCAGAATCTTTGACAGTAAGCACAATAACAATAACAAAATAACAGAATAATAGAGAGGTCTAAATTACAATCAATATAACAAAATAATTAAATTATAATCAATATAACTACCTAATCTAATAAAATTTACAAATAAAAAATTAATTTAACTAACGCTTTTTTTCCTTTTTTTTACAATTTTACAGTTTTAACTTAAAATCTAATATACCGCGGTTTTCCGATATCCGTACTACCATTATGCGTACCGTTTGTGTGTGTTTGTGTATACATACACAATCTACGTGACAAAATTTTTAATGTAAATAAACATTTTTATGCAAATAAAACTTCAATTTTTAACATATACAGGCGATTATTTTGAAAGTTAACATAAATATATGATAATAGTAATAATAAAAATTATTAACACACATATATATTATAATTTCCAAGCTTACAATTAGAAATAAATATTATGTAGCTAGAAAATATGACTTAAAAATTTATTTTTATGAAAATATTTTAATTTTTATTAAAAAATAAATTGTCTAGAGAAACACCTGTATATGATTCCGTTAAGGGTACCATATGTATGTATTGTCGTACGGTTAACGGAATATCTGTGTATATATATATATATATATATATATATATATATATATATATATATATATATATATATACAGATATTCCGTTAACCGTACGACAATACATACATATGGTACCCTTAACGGAATCATATACAGGATGTTTCTCTAGACAATTTATTTTTTAATAAAAATTAAAATATTTTCATAAAAATAAATTTTTAAGTCATATTTTCTAGCTACATAATATTTATTTCTAATTGTAAGCTTGGAAATTATAATATATATGTGTATTAATAATTTTTATTATTACTATTATTATTATTACTACTATATATATATATATATATATATATATATATATATATATTATATATATAGATATTTATATTATATATATATATATATATATATATATATATATATATATATATATATATATATACACTACCGTCGGAAAATCTAGTTGCAGTAGCCTTTAAAAGACAAATTATGAATAAATAAATGTATTTCAAATGTTTTAAATGTATTGTCATCAACGCTATTCTAAATAACTAATACAGATGTCTCTTAGAATATTTTCAGCATTTATTTGTATGTATCTATCTTTACATCATCAATAATATTAATGTCTTTTGTCGATTATTTATTACTATTTTTTATCCATTTTTTTTTTTTGTTATTCTTACCGTATAGCTCTATATTTAATTTTAAAATTTTTGGATAAATAACAGAATTTTAGCAAAAATAAATACCTATTCACTAAAATTCAGAAACGACATTTTATAAGAAAAATTCACTTACATTGAAACGTTTACTTACGAAGTAATCAATATCAATAATAGTAGTAAAACTTTTATATTCAACTAAAAGTAAAAACTGGTTATACATTTTAAAAATATATAAATTGACTTCAATAAATATACATATAATATTATCTACATGCCCTCTTTTATTTAAAGTGAAATCGTTTTAGTACTTATGATCATAATTTTTGAAAGGTTTGTTGGTGCGATTAAACTTTCCGACGGTAGTAAGTATATATATATATATATATATATATATATATATATATATATATATATATATATATATATATATATATATATATATATATATATATATATATATATATATTTATATTTATATATATATATATATATATATATATATATATATATATATATATATATATATATATATATATATATATATATATTAGGTAATTAATAATAATTATTCACCTGAAATAGAATATTAGGAAAATTTCGAAAATAAAAGATATAAAATTTAGTTAACACAATTTATTTAACAATGTTTAGTGAATTTTTACAATTTCAATTTACTGAATAAAGAGAACGTTTTTCTCTTATTTAAGATGACATGCTCGGCTAAATTTGAACAATTGTAAAAAAAAATAAAATTTTGATTTTTATCTCAAGGGTCGGTAGAAGATGATTTTCAGACAATGTTACATAAAAGATATACAAAGCTCAAAATTTAAAAGAAAGCGAGATAAAGCAAAGTTTTAACAACAAAAAAAAATAAGCGAAGGGCCACCTAATATGTTAGTCGATAAACTTAAGGTAAATTTACGTAATAAAAGTTATACCAAAAGAGAGAGAAGAAAATATAGGCACAGATAAATAACGATTATTCACCGACTAACATAGGAGGTATACTTTAGTTAAGCTACTAAGTAGGTAATTTGACAGGAATCTTTCATACAAAGATAAGAAATAAGAGAAGGTAAATGTAATGGAAGATTACTGTCAATAATTCAAAATATTAACTAAATTAATTAACTAAATACATCCAAGAAGTTACAAGTATAAAGTAAAATTTGAATACCGTAGTACATTTTAATTTGAAAAGAAAGCAACAAATTATTACTGCATTGAAAATTCAGTTAGTAAAAGCGAAAGTTAGTTGTAAAGTCACTGAATTTAACGTATTGATTGGTATCACGAAAGAAAGATTTAACAAGCACTAATAGAATTTTTCTAGTTAACTACACGTGGCAAAGTTGTAGGTTACAATTACTTAACTCGAATACTGCTGGCGATAATTCGGTGTAAAACGTAGCAAAAGTGCAAAGAAGCGTACATCCATAAATTTCAGGGCAACACGATTCCAATGATAGTGCAGAGCGAATCAGCCAAAACGGTTTACGGCAGTCCAAATATTGTGAATTCGTTCCAGAAACAACCATTCACTTGTATAAACCAGTGTCCAATCTTCTTGTTTTAAATAGGATCATCAATCAAAGCAGTAGGTTAACTTTTAAACAGAATTAGTATATAGAAAGGAATAAAAGGGAAAAACCTGTACAAGAAATTTACAATTTTAAATATGCAATTAATTGATAAATAAAAGTGCTCTTCATAGGTATGCAACGACAATGTTCATTTGAACAAAATTGCAGAACCACGAGGCACTTGCAGCAACAATAGAAAATAAAAAAAATTATTACCTGTACAGAAATTGAACTGAACCAATTAATTGTTAAATCTCAAAAAGAATGAACGCATGGTCACTCCAGCCTTTTATAGCAAAATTTTACCGCGTAAACAACTGTCAATTTACAGATACCAACCAAAAAAAAAATTGTATTCAAACGTGAATAAGATCGCAGAGGAATTAAAACGCATACAGCATGTTCCAATTACACAATGTTCAATATGCAATTGTATTACGTAAATGACAAAAAAAATAAATTTTAAAAAAAAATATTTATAAATTAAAATTTTCTTTAAAATACGTTCAAGAATGTAACATCATTGGTTCCCGCGCAAAAAAAAAATATTGAAAATATTTTTTTTTTTTTTTTTAACAAGTAAGATTAGGTAAAATTAAAGACAAGTCAGTTAAGTGATTTGTAATCTAGCAAAGGTAAATGCTAAGGGCGCCAAACTGAGTAAATCTTACTAAGGATTAAGGAAGGTTACATAAGTTACGGTATCGGTTGAAGAAGTAGGTAGAGACACACAGATTCTGAAGTTGAAACGGAGATTTGAGTGTAGGAATGTTATTGAAATTCGTTGCATGTTTCAAGTCAAAGTAAAATTAGACAAAATCTGAAAATCAGATTTATAAATCCGAATAATTCGTGATAATAAATAATCTTAAATATCTAAATTTGTCTGTGACAAATATAAATTCAATCAAAATTAAATTAAATTTGAGATTAAGCTCAAATATAGATCCGCAAACGCGATTTGCTAAGCAAAACTGTATATGGGTAGTGAACAAGGACTTTCCGGTCAGTCGAAATTCAAACATAATAGCGATTGATTACTAAGCAGAAAGGCAATTAGTATACAATCAAGGGAAGGTATGTGAAACTCTGTTAAATTTTTTGCCCGTCGGCGGTTAGCCAGTTTCATCAAAAAAAATAATAAACGAAGAGAAAAAGGTAAGGTAAGTTAGAAGCTACGTATGGCGTTTCAAGACGCGGTCGTCCAGGTTCCAAACAAAACGTAGATGAGTGAATTCCCTGTAGGTAGCAAAGTCACAAGTCACTATTAAATTCCCATTGACTAAAATAATACAAAGATAATTAGAGTTAAAACTATTACAGACAATAACGGAAAAATACAACGAATTCAATTTAAATATGATCTGTTGAGAATAAACCAACCGTAGCAATATGAACGCACAAATAAAGTTGCAATAATGGGGTAACCCAAAAAAAAATTAAATGACACTGACTACAATGTCGTACTCTGTTAAAATTCAATTAACGCGAAGAGACGTTAATCACAGAGTCTTCAATTCATTCAAACTGTTTCTAAAGAGCGGCCTGATGAATTGGGAAAACAAACTAAAATATTTAATTTCCAAATTTTAAATATAATTACTATTTAACTTAAGTGATAAATTATCGTAAGTGTTAACCAACCCTAACACTAATAATAAAAAAAAAATAGAGAGAAAAACTTAATATTAAGTAGGTAAACGTAGACAAATCTACAACGTAAGTAAGATAGATAGAGATAATAGAAAATAGAAGATAGAAAAGATATAGAAAATTCTAGGTAAGTGACATAAATTTCGGTTTATGCCTTATTCATAGTCACGCTTGATAACGATAACTAGGAATCTTCGTTTCAATCAAGCTAACGCCTGATGAGACGGAACGTATTAACTAAACTAGTTTTAAATACGAAAATAAATACATAACGCATGTTTAACATAAGGTAATGCATAAATAAATGAAAAGTAATAATTATTTCATATCAACGTACGCATAACGTACATTTACTGAAGTGAGATAGAATTTATAATTAGACAAAGACAAAATTTACAACTATATGGAGACAAATTTTGTTAACAAGAGAGAGAGAGACAGAATTTATAAACAGACAGAGACAGAATTTATAAACAGAGAGAGACAGAATTTATAAACAGACAGAGACTGAATTTATAAACAGAGAGGGACAGAATTTATAATTATAGGGAAAGGAAATTCATACCAGTAAGGCAGGTATGCTAACGTGATTTTAGATAACTAAGAGGAAACATACGTAGATTAAAGTAAAGAATATGATGATTTGAACGGAAGGGTAAAACAGGTAGGAAATAACGTAAATACACATAATGAGATAATGAATTATACTGTTCAACGGAATCATTACTCTAATTTATAGACAATATCACAACCGAAATGTAAGATAACGGGTGTGATTCTTAACGTATAATAAAAAAAAAAAACAACAAAAAAAAGGAAGGAAATTTTATATACAATATATAAAATTTATAGAGCAGAACAAACAGCCTCACCACGTCGGGACTGGTACGAAAAATCAAAAAAAAAAAAAACTGATCTCATATCAATCCCTACATGGGTCATGATGAGTACTATGAATGACGAGGTGTAGTTTGTCGTATTTCCACGATTTTTTCCGGACTTCTACCGAATGGGAAATGGAATATAAGATCCCCAACCACGAATTCTATAGCGCCGGCGCGGCACGGCGAATAAGGAAATAGACGGACGACAGACAGATATGAACGAAAGATACGGAAAATTATTAATTTTATAAACCGAAGTAATGAAATGTATCTACGTGTTTAGAGAGAAAGGTAGATATAGGGAAATAGATAAGTAGAAGATAACGGTAAAGGGTACGTAACGTAAGATAAGATTTACGTATAGATAACGAAGACGAACACATAAAGAAAGGAATAGAAAACGTACACAATCGTAGGAATAACGGTAATAAGGTTAAGTGAATTTTTATTAATGTAGGCGATCTATGAAAGGTTTTAACATGGAGACGTGATAGATACCTAAATTTTTACCATCAGTAGACGCTAGTTCGTAACGGTTGTCAGATAATTTTTTAGATATTTGACATTTGATAAATTTGGGTGCTAATTTTGAACTAAAGTATTCACCAGCACTTGATAGTGGGAAATGTCTTTTCCAAACATAATCGCCAATCTTATATGTAGCAAGGCGATGACGTAGATTATATCTATTAGCGCTAGTTTCTTGCGAATTAGCAATGCGTTCACGAACAATACGGCAAGCGGTAGATAAGTGGCGTATACGTTCGGGACAATTGCTAAGATCGATTTCTGCGGGTGTAGGATCATGTGAAGGTGGATTGCCTAATAACTTGAGTTCACGACCAAACATGAGATATGCAGGTGTGAATTGAGTGGTATGGTGTACTGCGGAATTAATAGCAAAGTTAAACGAATCTAAATTTTCATCCCAATTCCTTTGGTTATCTTTGATATAAGAGGCTATTAGAGTTTTTGCGGTTTGAATTGCTCGTTCAGCGGGGTTACTCTGAGGGTGGTGTTTCGGAGAAAGCTGAACTTGGACGTTATGGTCTTTAAGGTATTGTAAAACGGGACCAGAGACGTACTGAGTTCCGTGATCGCAAATTAACGAATCGCAATAGCCAAAAGTTAAAAATACTTTGTCAAAGATCTTCAGGATGTTCTTAGAATTCGCATCGCGAAGAGGAAAGATAAGGGTGAACTTAGTAAATAAATCGGACAGCAAAATTATGTAACGATGTCGGTTGTTGTACATCGGATAAGGGCCTCCAATATCAGTGCATAGGACTGACCACTGTTTCGATATGACTCGCTTACCCATTAATCCGGCAGGTAGTTTTCTTTCAACTTTGTGTTGAGCACAAACCTGACAAGAACGGCAATAACGCAGAACGTCGGTGCGTAAACCGGGCCAATAGTAAAATTGAGATACGCGGCAAATAGTTTTAAAAATGCCAAAATGTCCAGATGTAACACTATCATGGCACTCGCGTAGGGCGTTTGTACGGAGTGAAGTGGGTAATACTAACTTCCAGGGATCTTCGTCAATATTTAGTGGGTTAACAGGTGCACAAAATTTGAAGAGCTTACCGTCCACAATTTTCTAGTGAGAAAATTTGTCGGGAAACTGATCAACTTTTGATAACATTTTGCGATACCAACGATCAAAATGTGTATTTGTGACTTCGATTAAGCTAATGTCAGAGGGTATCCTAGATAAACCGTCAGCTAGGGTATGAGACGAACCTTTACGGTGAACAATGTCGAAAGTATATGACTGTAATTGTAAACTCTAACGTGCTAAACGACCTGAAGGGTTTTTTAAGTTATGTAACCATTTTAAAGCAAAATGGTCAGTTACTACGGTGAAACAAGTAGCTTCAACGTAGCCACGAAATTTGTTAATTGACCATAAAATGGATAGAAGTTCCTTTTCGGTCACGGAGAAATGAACCTCGTTTTTAGTCAGAGCACGGGAAGCGTAAGCAATTACTTTTTCCTGACCTTCGGGGGTTTGTTGAGTTAAACAACTTCCAAGAGCAAAATTCGACGCGTCAGTGTGGATCGTATACGGCAAATTAGGGTCCGGACAACTAAGTATAGGTGGTGACATTAAACATTTTTTTAGAGAATCAAAGGATTTTTGTGTGGCATCGTCCCAATTCCATCTACAGTTTTTCCTCGTTAGTTTAAGAAGAGGAGCTGCTAGATCAGAGAAGTGTGGAATCCAGCGACGGAACCACGAGACTATTCCTAAGAATGAACGGACCTGTTTGACAGTTTTAGGTACGGGGTATGTGGCGATCGCGCTTGTCTTATCAGGGTCGACCTGTATACCAGCGGCATTTACTAAAAAGCCCAGGTATTTAATTTCGCGTTTAGCAAAATGACACTTGTCGAGTGAAAGCGTCCGATTAGCTGCTTTCAAGCGTGTTAATACCTCACGTAGCGTTTTGATGTGGTCATCAAAAGAGGCGTTTGCAACTACTATGTCATCTATGTATACAAATACGTGTGGCTCTAAACCAGGACCCAAAATGGTATCCACTAAACGTTGCTGAGTAGCAGGCGCATTGGTTAATCCAAACATCATACGTTTGGGCTGAAACTGACCAAGCCCAGGCACAGAAAATGCGCACTTAGGACGACTGTCGGGATCCAAAGGAATTTGCCAAAATGCGGATTTGAGATCTAACGTGCTAAACCAACTAGCATTACCTAAGCGATCGAGTATCTGATGCATAAAAGGAAGGGGATAAGCGTCTTTCAAAGTATAAGAATTCAATTTCCTGAAATCTAAACAGAACCTGAATTTAGGGGTGCCATCAGTGGATTTTTTGTTGACTACCACGATGGGGTTATTCCAAGGACTTTGAGAAGCTTCAATAATCCCGAGTGAAAGCATACGCTGTACCTCATCAACGATAAAATCGTGAATGGGTTTGGAAACAACGTAGTTTCGTTGCTTTATAGGTTGGGCATCACCAGTATCTATTTTATGTACAATGGCGGTTGTGCAAGGCAAGTTGTCAGGTTGAGGAAAGCTTTTAATTAAATTCTCCAACTGACGTTGTTGATCGGCAGTTAGTACCTGATCCTGCTCGAGTGAACAAATATCAGTACGAGTGAACTGATAAGTGTTATGAGCAAAGTCGATAGTAATACCGAACTTTTTAATGAAGTCCACTCCCAATAAAAGCTTATTGGAGAGGCCATCGATAATCAGCGTAGGTACGGTGTAAGTACGATCGTGAAATTTATAAGAAATAAAAGCTTTGCCTTTAATAGTACAAGACGAACCATTTGCTACTGTAATTTGAGTAAACGGACTAAGTTTACATAGCGGTGGAAGGTTATGTTTAAATCTATCGTAGAACTTAGATTCCATTGCTGTCGCACAAGCTCCGCTATCCAAAAGTCCTAGAACTTTAGTTCCGGAGATAGACAGACTAACATACGGACGAGAGTCACCATAAACAGAAACAAATGTATACGTCGTATTTTCACAAGTACTAATGTGAGTGTGGGTAGCACAAAACTGACGGACAGTTGACAACCATGATATCCATTCCTTGGAATCGCGTTGTAAAGTACGAATCGGTTTGGACATAGTACGAGGCATCCGACGACTCGAACGGAGGCCTATTTGTCGTTTAAAGGTGGATTGCATTTAGAGCACGTCCTAACGGTAACATTAGAAGCTCCACAGCGGTAACAGTATCGATTCTGAGGTTTATCACAATTTCGGAAGTTGTGCCCTTCCTCACGGCAGTTGAAACATTTGACAGCAGATACAAAACGAACGGACTTATTCGGAATATGACCGGTAGATGTACGCGAGGTAGATGGCTGACTAAAAGGTGATGAACTAGCTCGAGATGACGAGTGTTCAGCTTTAGTACGGTGAAGTTGAGCGCAGAGTGCGTACAACTTGTCCATTGAGTCGCACATGCTGGTAGAAACTAACAAACTATTGTCTCTAGATAGTGCGGCGGTAATGATTTCGATTTTTCGGGAATCATCGGGTTGAACAGAAAGCTTTGAAAACAACTGTTTCAATCTAATAAACAGATCGACAGTTCTTTCGTTAGTACCTTGCTTAATATTATATATGGTTTTCCAGATGGCGTCATCGGAAGTAGACAGACCATAATGTCTACGTAGTGCGTCTAACAGCTGATCCCATGATTGGAGATCAGGTTTGGTAGCTCGGTACCAGTTCAAAGCGGAACCCTCAAACAGATCAACGGCCGAAATAAACAAATCATAATGAGAGACGTGACGTGCCTCAGCTAATTAGTGAATACGATCAATAAATTCCTGCACATTTCCTGCTCCGTTAAATTTTATGTTCCATTTGTAAACAGGAGGTGACCTATAAGTCTGGACGACAGGATGAACTGTCATCGGAACATTGGCTGAAATGTGTCTAGTACGTTCTAACAATTCGGCATCTAATTCAGCAAAGGAATTTTCAAGCAAGGCAGCTTGGTCAAGAAGCGGTGCTGTGTTATCATCTTGATAACGCTGGTTTCTGATAAGGTGAACCCTACGAAGAAAATGAGCTATCCGGTTCGAAAGATACTGATATTCCAGTGATTCTTCTGTACCGACAAACAGACGGACTTCTGAACATAACTGGGGATATTTAGCCTGCAGGGTGCCTAATTCGCCTACTAAGGGAGGAGCGAACGCATTGTCAACCTCTAAACCAGAATTGAGCAAGAGTGACATTTGCCTAGCAGTCAGAGCTGTGGGACTACGCCCATGACGTAACAATTCATAAGCTAACTCGTCTCTTTTAAGGCCTACAAAACTCACTTGAGCGTCCATATTACTTAAATATACGATTTAATAGAGATAAAACGTAAAAATAAACGAACAAACAGACAGAGTAAAGGATTGGAACGGATAAAGAAAAAAAAAATAAGATTAAAAATCACTTACTTACAGCAATTAAAATTTCCTCCAATAAAAAGATACCAGATATTTTCAGCATAAACTTTCTCCCAAATCAAAGAAAACACAGGCACTAATCTTCAGTTAAACCGACTTGATGCAAAGTTCCGTTCAGTTTCGGTACAGGTTTCATCCACAAAATACTAATTCTCACTGAAATGCTAAAAGAAAACTATGTTATTACAAGAAAAAACAATAGGCAAAGATAAATAAAGTTTTACAATGTCTGAAAATCTTTCTTCGGGCCACTAGTTGGGCGTCAAAAATTTATTCTATTAGGTAATTAATAATAATTATTCACCTGAAATAGAATATTAGGAAAATTTCGAAAATAAAAGATATAAAATTTAGTTAACACAATTTATTTAACAATGTTTAGTGAATTTTTACAATTTCAATTTACTGAATAAAGAGAACGTTTTTCTCTTATTTAAGATGACATGCTCGGCTAAATTTGAACAATTGTAAAAAAAAATAAAATTTTGATTTTTATCTCAAAGGTCGGTAGAAGATGATTTTCAGACAATGTTACATAAAAGATATACAAAGCTCAAAATTTAAAAGAAAGCGAGATAAAGCAAGGTTTTAACAACAAAAAAAAATAAGCGAAGGGCCACCTAATATGTTAGTCGATAAACTTAAGGTAAATTTACGTAATAAAAGTTATACCAAAAGAGAGAGAAGAAAATATAGGCACAGATAAATAACGATTATTCACCGACTAACATAGGAGGTATACTTTACTTAAGTTACTAAGTAGGTAATTTGACAGGAATCTTTCATACAAAGATAAGAAATAAGAGAAGGTAAATGTAATGGAAGATTACTGTCAATAATTCAAAATATTAACTAAATTAATTAACTAAATACATCCAAGAAGTTACAAGTATAAAGTAAAATTTGATTACGTTAGTACATTTTAATTTGAAAAGAAAGCAACAAATTACTACTGCATTGAAAATTCAGTTAGTAAAAGCGAAAGTTAGTTGTAAAGTCACTGAATTTAACGTATTGATTGGTATCACGATTGGTATCACGAAAGAAAGATTTAACAAGCACTAATAGTCGTTGATGTCAACAATAAAAATATTAAATTGTACAACCGACAAAGGGCAGCCTTGACGTAGTCCAAGTTTAGTTTTTTCTATTTTAGTTGTGTGATTACTATTTACTTTGATACTAAATACATATTCACTATAAATATCCTGTAAAACATGGATAAAAGCATTTGATATACTCTTCCTTGCTGGCTTATACCATAATGTCTCTATTAATTGAATCAAAGGCCTTCTGAAGATCAAAAAAACATGCTTATAAAGTTTTAGCCACAAAGTGTTTTTTATAAGTGTATCAATCACCAATATATTATCCATACAGCTGTAGTCCTTTTTAAAGCCAGCTTGAAAAGGTGATAACACATCAAATGCTTCTAACCAATTCCGCAATCGATTCTGAAATATTTTTGAATATGCTTTACTTAATGTATCTAGTAATGTTATTGGTCTAAAATTGTTCCTTTTCTTTTATAAATATTAGCAATGACTCTGATCTTCCATTAATTAGGTATTGATTTCTGATTAAAAATTTTGTTAAGGAACTTATGATAAGCATCCACATTAATATATTTCCCATCTTATTGAATTCTGATACGCTTCTATCATAATTCCATTTAGTCCTGGTGATTTTCCTTTTTTCATTTATGCGAAAGCGGTATAAATTTCTTCTTTGCCTATTTCAGTATCTAGTATATTATCATATTCATCTAATGATGGATACACATAGTTACTATTATCCCATAAATTATCATTGTCACAATACAATTTCCTATAGTGCTTCACCCATTCGTCACCACTGATTGCAATATCATTTTAATTTATTTTTTCCTTCCAAAAATTCCAGAATTGTTTATTCTTCTTTCTTCTTATGATATCTTCAATTTTTAATAAATATTCTTAGTTATATTATTGTTTTTTATTTATACAAATTTCCTTATATTTTTTTTTCGCTTCAATGTAACTTTCAAGATATTCATTACTCATGACTTCCGAACTTTTTCTAAATTTACGGAGATAGTATTTACAGACTTTTTTATGTTCTAAACAATCCTTATCAAACCATTTTTATATTCTCTGTATTTAACTTCCATCGTAAGTTCTTATTCCCAATATTATTATTTTTTTTTTTAATTAAAATTGGGACACCGCTGCCGGTGGATGACGTGGTCAGCAGTGTCCGGCGGCATCGCCATCGACGGGCATGCGCCGCCAAAACGGGAAAATGATAAAAACGACACATAAAGACAGGAACACGTAAATGCAATAGACAACGGACAAACATACACATGATAAAATTCACCGATGAGCCCTGCCATCCCAGGGATTCAAAACGAGCGGACAGTCCTTGGTGGCGGTACGCTAAGTACTAGCCAGAACGTCTGGTCACTAAGGACCGAAAACCAACAATGAAACTCCCTCCGAGGTGTAAAGGACCCCGCAGTGGAGGAAACCGACTAGAGACACACAATAATAAAAAAGAATAGAAAGTAAATATCACAGACTACATCACAGGATTTCACTGTACTCATGGGGGCCAGGAACCACCCACCAGCACAATGGAGTAACAAACGAAAGAAGAAACGAAATATCACAGACAATCATCACAGCAACCCACTGCACTCATGGGGGGACTAAACCACCCAGTGGTACAGTGGGGATCATAACAACGCTGCCGGAGGCCCACAGAACCTCCATTAGCTAAATAACAAACAAAAACTCAACAAGAAAGGAAATAACAACAAAGAATAACAACAGATTATCACAGTCAACATATATATATATATATATATATATATATATATATATATATATATATATATATATATATATATATATATATCACAATTAGCCCACTGCATTTCTGAGGGCCTAAAGCCGCCCAGGAGTACAGTGGGGATCACAACAACACCGCTGGAGGACCTCCAAGGGCCTCCAATGGTAGAAAAACACACAAACGGACAGAAAAACAATAACAAAATAAACTTACTTATGTGTTGTCTTATTTATTAACTAACCATAGCCCCGTTAGCCTGCTAGCCAGCTAGCAGTTACCGCCGAGCACGACGAGGACGAGGGGTTGGATTTATGCCCGGCTATATTATTTTATTATTATTATTATTATTATTATTATTATTATTATTATTAGAGCATTCATATATTATATCTTTGTTCATTTCGCCTATTCGGGCGTTAAAATCCCCCATTATACATATTATACCATTTGGAAATTTCTCTTATATTTTTTCAATTTCTATACCCAGTTCCTCAGAAAATTTATGCTTACTATATTCCGAGTTAACTGGGTGATTATAACATGCCCCCGCTATCATATATTTGTTCTGCAACATCAGTCTAACCCACGAAACTTCTAACATATTATTTTCGATAGTATTTGTTGTTATATTTAAACTTTTTTTTTAATACATAATATGCTAATTACACCAGAATGTCTGCCTTTTATTGTCTTTTTTTCCTATTTTTACTAAAACATACAAAATTACTTAAGCTAATATTTTTGTTAATACAAAGCCATGTTTCTACAAATACTACAATATCAAATCTATTCAAATAATTTATGAAATTAGTATCACATAATTTGTTTTTAATATTTTCTATATTCCACTTACACAATTTTTATTCTCAGTTATTACCTTGTCACAAAAAAAAAAAAAACAAAAATAAAAATAACTAATATAAAATAAAAATAAAAATTTGGAAAATACTAAATGGTAGAAAAATTAATTAATTTTATTGTGACATTGGAAATAAAGTTAATTTAAAAAAAATTTAAAGGCAGGGGCTCCTCGACTAGAAGGGTGTTCGGCTCCTGTGCTAAAGTCGATGACCCGTGATTACTGATAATTTTACTTATTTAAAATTTAATTGCAAATTTTGATAACTACAGGGGGTAGCGTGCCAATAACTAAAACTGGTGGGGCCCACTTCATCAGGAGGGTATAACGCCGATATGAAATGAAATGTCGTTAGTAAAGCTAAAAATCTAAGTACTTTTACAAATCGGGTTTCACCCTGAAAATAAAGTAATATTCTGAAGTATATGGCGTGTATGTAGAAAAAGAAGTAAGCAATAATTTTAAATCTAAATTTATTTCTAAATTTATTCTTATTTCTAAATCTAAATTCAAAACTCTTGGACGAGTTCGTTGACCAGACACGCCGGATGCCCAGAAGTAGGTTTTTCGGGCATTTTTGTCAACAAAAATTTTTTGCTAGAAATAAGCAACTTTTCATTTTTTTTACACTAGTTGAAAGGACGAGGCAAATTACGTAAAAAATATTTTTAAACCATTCCTCTAGGTTAGTTACTTTTCAAGAAAAACTAGGAAATATGTCGTTCTTCATTTCACTCGCACTCACAGTCTTTTTTTCTCTGTCTCATGTTTTGCGAAGCTACTTTTGAAAAAAAACGGGGTTATAGGTGACGTGTAATGATTTTTTTAATCCAATTTAACGATTCAGTTATATTCTATTTCTCTCGTTGAATAAGTTTTTATAATCTATCTATTCCATTTTTTTTTTAGAAGAATTTTCAAGAAAACTTGTTTTATGTGATATGGTCAGAATTTAGATTATGTTTATACCTTACTAAAATTAATAAGAGTTTCCTACAATCCCATAGAAATTACGTAGGCATATTGAAACAATAATATTTTTACGTAAATTTCTGTCTGATTGATAATACAGTTATGATTGGAACATATAAGCATAGCATTCTTATCTTAAATAATTTTGTATATTCATTTTTTTTTTTGTTAAAAAAAAAAAAAAAAAAAAAAAAAAAAAAAAAAAAAAAAAAAAAACAAACAATTATTTTGACATATTCTTTCATTTCGCCGTGGAAATATTACAAAATTTTAACGCGAATCATTTAAAAAGAGTTAAATTACGTTAAGTTACAGTTTTTCGAAAAAATTGTAATAAAATTTTAACGGTTTACATAAGTACCTACAATAGCTGTATTCGAAAGGTAGTTTAAGGGCAAATTATTTTATTTTTTCACTAATTTATTATTTGCTTTTAGAATTTTATTCTTTACGGCAGAAAATCTTCGTCGTCTAATTTGCTTCGAGCTAAAAGTATAGCCGCGTATATCAAATGATTATTTAATATTCACAATTTATCAGGACATCCTACTACTTTAAAATATTTCAATAATTAACCAAGAAAAATCATATATAAGAGGTAACTTTTATGATTCTTTTTTTTAAAAATTTCAAAATAAATTGACATTTGACAGTAGTTTTACAAATGATTTTTTTTATAGTTTTGTAGAATCTGGTAAATAGAAATCGTAATAAGTACTCGCCTTGAAAAAATCAAACAAGTATTTTAAAAAAAATACTTTTTCTTAAAGAAAATATTAAAATTATGTACAAATGCCATCCTGATAAACTGATATATTTGTTCACTTTGAGTGCTGTAGTCGATTTTTGTATCCCCTCCAGGCAAAAGCTCACAGCGAATGCATATTTTTAAAATATCCTTTTGATTTTTGTAACTCAGTCATAAGAAATAAAATCTCCGTAAAAAATGTAATTGACCTGTTTTCTCTCAATTTTCTAGCATTAAGTCTAGGGGTGGTTAACTAGGGGGATTGTGTCGACATTTAAATGTAAAATATAGTAACTGTAACAGTTTTCAAAAGAAAGTTTCGATTTTAACAATAAAAAATTTAAAAAAGTGTTTTAGTTCTGCCAAGATTGCCAAAAAGGGACTGAAATGATTTTTGGCAATTCCGGGACAAAAAGACATGATTTAGTCCCTCATAACAGGGAGTAAAGTGTCAGTTTTAGTCCCAAGGGACTAAAAAAATATTTTGCCGCCACTTTTAAACCAATCAGCAAGCTAAAATTATAGAATGGCACCAGTCAGTAAGTTTAATTTATAGACCCCAGCACTTATGAATTTATAAATTAAACGTATTACGTAGACAAAGGATAATAGAACAGATATGTGTATGTCGTGAGAAAATTTTATTTAGAATTAATGTCTACATATATATTTATATTACTACAACTCGATATTTTAAATAAATCATTATTTAAGCTGGAAGATTCATTTCCATTAAGGGTTAATTCAGAAGTCGATTTCACATCCTTTTGTCCGAAAATTTTATCTGTTATATCTTTTTTATTGTTAATTGAATTTTCAACATAGGCTTTTGCCACTGTCGAAGATTTCCACCCCCCCTGTATGTCGTTTGACAATGTTGATGTTTGCCCCCAAATCTGCTAATAAATATGCAGATGTACGCCCGAAACAATGCCCAGTGTACGAGAATGGATTCTCCAGTTTTAAAAACGTGGCTACATTTTGAGGCAGTTTAGCAAATGCACTTTCACTGCACGAAATTATCCAGTTTTTTTTTCTTTTTTTAAAATTTAAATCAAAAAGTAATAATTTGAAGTTTTACATGCAAAATTTCTAATGCAAATGGCTAAAATTCTAAAGTAAATGAATTTTGTTCACAAACGTTGCTACGCAATTTAAATATTTTATAGTCCATGCGTATAATAATATGATTGATTTCTTCAAAGTATACTTGATTCATATAATATTATCATATAGTATAAACCATGTTTTAAGAATTTTTCTTTATTTTTATTTGATATTAAATTTATAACTTGAAATAATCTGAAATTGCAAAAAATAGTATATACCTACTACACGGGACTAAAGTGTTTATTTTGATCCTTCCTGTGAATTGTTGCCAGAGGGCCTGTAAGGCCCGAGGGCAACAAACTTCACAGGAAGGATCAAAACTCACACTTTAGAGCCCCTAACATTCTATTAGATGTTGATATATACAAAAAATATTAATGTGTTAAGTACTTGCTAGACTTACAGGTTTTATGGGTGTTTTTTTTTTTTTTTTTTAGTAGGATACCTTTTCATAGGTATATGTGGTGAATAGAGTTGCCACCGTTTTTTAAGAAAATAATTTTAAAATTTTGTGCAAAAAGCAAAGTACAATTAACTAAGAAAAAGTACGCGTTCCCACTTTTTTGGATTTTGTAGTACAAGAAAATCCTTATAAATTCGCATTTATAAGCTTACTCCCACTTGACCACTTTTAACGAGTCAGAGTCACATCTTACGCAATTTAATAAACAGTGTCGCTTTGATTCTTTTAAACTCATTTAAGATATTTATTGTTAGTGATATTTTAATTATTTTCTTAACTAATAAATTAAATTCTGTAGACTGATGATTTAGTAGATAAAAAAAAAAAATAATTCTAAGTGACGTCTGTATTAGACAAAAGTCTGAAAAACGGACGTAGAATCTCACTGTTATTAATTTTTATGTCTTGTAATCTTGAAAAATTATTTTTTGAACTAAAATAAGTTAATAGAAGGAAATTCGCTATGTTATGCAGATGCTGCGGCAGGGGTATTTTAGTATTTCAAACAGAACATTTTGTGCTTTAAGTTTGTTTTTTTTTTTTTTTTTTGTGAGAAAAAAAAACCAGGGATGACAGTCAAAATTTGATTTGTTTTGCAGAAATACACAAAAATCCGTTATTTTTGTAGTTTTTGTGACATTTATTTAATTATTTTTCATAGAGCGCAACCGAGTAGCAAAAAGGTTTTCATATATATTATTGTAGCTTATACACGAGGAAGCTATGTGCCACACCCCATTGGTTGTAAAAATCTATTCTAAATAGACGTGTCTACTGTGGACAGATTAAACAGTTTAGACAATGCAAAATAATTGTTGGTCTTTATTTTAATATCAGTAATTTTTAGTTTCGCTTTTAACATATTAATTTCATTTTCTTTTTATACGTAGTTAACATCAAACATATTGGACGAGGATTTACACTATCGGATTTTGTTCCCATTCTAAATACATTAGCTATATCACTTTCATTTGGTTTAAGTCCCAAATTATTTCTTAGGCCTTCTGATACATTTTCTTCTAAATCGTCGTCATCTTTTTCCTGGACACCATATATAATGACATCCTTCTTTTTTAAATTTAACTGCAAATTTTCAATTTCCATTTTTTGTGTTTTTACAGTTTTAGTCGAATTTTTCCTTGAAGCCTACACGATAAAAACGGCGAGAGGCGCTATCCGTTTTCGGACCCGTAGAACACGATATATATATATATATACATATATATATATATATATATATATATATATATATATATATATATATATATATATATATAGGTGTCAAAGAAATAAGTGACCACCTTTTGAGGGGGTCTCATAGCACCCTGTAGACAATAAAACCGCAGGGATTTTTTCGGAGTTAACAGTCGCGTCACCCCTCAAAAGGATAAGATTTATTTCCCTTACACCCTGTATATATAATTAACTTTGCGGGGTGCGCGAAGTTAATAAAAAAAAAATTTATTTATTACAAAACTTTATTACAACAATTAAAATATTACAATAATTGTTTCGATTGTTACAATTCGCGTACTAAGTCCTGACAAGTATATCCGACAACCTCAGTTTCTCAATTCTTTATATAGTGTAAAAGTGGTGAGTTTGTTGGAGATACCTTTACATTCTAGAATACAAAAGAAACAACTTTATGATTTCTCACAGGAAATGCTGATATAGATTCACATGGACAGGAAATGTTGATACAAATGTACGTGAAGTTTCTTTAATATAGGATTACAAAAATTACAGAAATGCTAAATGTTGAAATTGCAATAATTGAAATATGATATCTGTGGAAGTGAAAAGAGTTTGACTTAATTCACGTATATGCTGACTCAGTGTGTGTTGTCGTTCTTAACTCCTCCCCCCCTTAGTCGCAAGCGTAGGCCAGATGAGCTTTGGCTCTTCTGCTGGAGCGGCGGGTTGGACGAATGTAATTCCTGGTTCAGATTTCCTCTTGTTCTTATGTTTCCAAATGGCGTAGATAGAAAACGTCACGGTGATAAGTCTAGTTATGACGTATAGACTTGATGTATGTATGGTATAGTAGGACTTGACTTCCTTGATTTGCTGTCGATTTTCAATATGGTATTCTTTTAACTTCTGTAGATCCCATCTTGGTATTACTTTGGTTTCGTTAATTTTTAGGCTGTACAATGGTATAACGTACAGTGGTTCTGTGTAGACTGATTCTTGGTTTTCGTAAGTTATTTCATTAATTGTGACGGTGTAGTTACGAAAATATATGAGAGCGGATCCAGTGAGTGTTCGCTGATCGATTCCACAAGTTGTTGATATTGACTGGTTGTTTACATTTTTCATTATGATGTGTTGAAATGTTAGTTGTTTGATTTCGACCCTGTTTCCGTATTCTTCATATACGCAGTTGCCAGGTATCCCACGAAGCGTGTTATTGAAACATTCGTCGGGTTGAGGCACGGCTATAGTATCTTGTTTTTCGCATATATAGGTTTCGCTTAGGCGTGGACACTCCTTTTTCATAAAATAGTTCAAGTATTTACTGCTCAGGATATATGGATGGGAAATCAGGATAGTCTTATTTTTTATAGGTATTATCTGCATTTTTAGTATTTTGTAGGCATGTTCCAGTTCACTTGGTAGTAGTATTGATGTAGGTAAAATATTAAGTCGTGCCAAATTTACGGCTTGAGCTATTTGAGATAAGTGTGAATATAAGAGGTGTAAGTTATAGGTTATCTGGTAAATGTATTGTATGTATTCAAAATTGTCCTCGTCTGTCTTAATTTTATTTCCTATTTGAGAATTAAATGAATTTAAAATGTTATTTATGGTTTCTTGTTGGTTATTTATGTGTTGTGTTATGTTGTCCAGTCGTTGAATCATCTGTTCATTTATTTTGACTTGTTTATTGGTCTGGGATAATAAATTATGCTGGTTTAGTCTGAGCAT
This sequence comes from Brachynemurus nebulosus, assembly GCA_035578155.1. Classification (NCBI taxonomy): domain Eukaryota; kingdom Metazoa; phylum Arthropoda; class Insecta; order Neuroptera; family Myrmeleontidae; genus Brachynemurus; species Brachynemurus nebulosus. Next base: position 3,136,138 of record JAPWDM010000033.1, on the reverse strand, counting down.
TTCTATTTCTTTGTTGATGGTCAGTGCGTCGTTATTGTCCATGTTACCGGTGATGAATTTTATTGCAGTCCCTAATCCGTCTATTAAGCCACGTTTCGTCCGTTTGGGATAGAGCTGATTAAATAAATTTTCTAATTCCTTATGTTTTAAGTGGATAGTGCCTATCAGATTTTTTGAAACTTTGAATTTTTCGAGAAATGCTATGGAATAGTTTATTTTGATTAAATTCTCTTTATAATTTTCAAGATTTATAATATGTATGAATTTGTAATAATCTTTAATTAGTCGAGCTGAGCCTAATTCAATCCCTATTAGTCCCAGGTTGTGGGTCATATCTCTGATCTCTATCTTCTGGAGTGTTGTCATTGTTATTAAGGTTAGGACGGTCCTGCAACAAAGGAGGTTTCTTTAGTTTTCGTTTGGGAATTTTCCTGTATTTATTATCGGTTACTGTTACTCTGTTGTTGGTTTTTACTATTATTTCTTTGAATTTGGGGTATAGTTTGTTGTTATGTTTGTTTTCTTGGAAATATGCTTTCTGGCCTTCATTATAGTCAACTGGGTTTTGTTGTTTTTCGTTTAGTTTGGCTATTTGTTTTTGTTTTTGTTCTAATTGTTTATTATAGGATTCTCGATGAAATGCGTTCTTGTTCTACTATTTCGGCATCTGGAGATAATTTTATATCGTATTTTCTACCGAAAAATAGTTCATAGGGAGTGCATTTGATGGCTGAATGTATACTATTATTATAAATGAATATGGCTTGTAACATCTTTCTATCGGCGGAGGCTGATTTATCTTGAATATGAACAATTCGATATAATTCGAGCAACGTTGAATGGAATCGCTCCACGGGGGAATTTGATGTCAAACTTCTTATGGAAGTTACATGTGTTTCGATTTCATAATTTTGGTAAAATTCCCTAAATCGAATCGAATCGAACCCTTTTTCCGAATCAACTATTATTAATTTTGGTTTACCATATGAGGATATGCATTGGGCTAATGCTTCTATTAAGTGTGGGGAGTTTCTACTCTCCAGTTCATAGGCTTGACCAAAGCGGGACCTTTAAAAAATCTGAAAAAAATCGCCACTTGACCTCCAAATGACCTCGAAACTGACCTCATGTAGGTTAGCTAACCCCTTATTTCGATTCGCTAACATTAAAAAAATAGGTATGATTTTTTTCAAATTTTTTAAAAGGTTTTTACTCCACTTGACCTTCAAATGACCTTGAATCTGACCTGATGGAGGTTAGCCAACGCCTTCATCGTAATCAGCGACCCCAAAAACCGTAGGAGCAACTGACCGCTTCCGGCGTTCCTGTGTAGATCAAATGTTGACCTATGTTATTTTGTACTGTTGGCCCTGTGAAAAGTATTCGGAAAATATTGTTTGGAACTTTGAAAGTACTTCGTCATCGGGGCAGTAGAGTGCTATAAGGTTTTTTGGTGGGATGTTTTCTTTAATTATTTCGATTAATGTTTGGTCTGTGTAGTCAGGGAGGGTTATGGTTATCCTTCGTTTTTGGTTAAAGAATATTTCGAATTTTCTTTTCTGTCGTGAGCTTGCTTTTAATAATATTAGTTGGTTCCTAAAATCATTCAGAGGGTTTTCTGATATGCGAATGAATGTACTATCATCTTCTTGTGCGCTATGAATTGTTTCAGTAGATGTACCGTCTGTGTGAGTTGTGTCTGTTGACTGGTTATCTTCTAAATTATTACTATCTATTATTACTCTCGACAGAGCGTCAGCATTAGTATTGTATTTTCCTGCTTTATGAATTATGGTATAATCGAATTCTTCTAACTTAAGTCTCCATCGAACCAGCTTACTATGGGGTTCTTTTAGGGACATAAGCCAGATGAGTGGCTTGTGATCTGTAATTCTTTTGAATTTGCGCCCGAATAAATAAGGTCTGAAGAATTTCGTAGCCCAAACGATGGCTAGTAACTCCTTTTCAATTGTGGAGTAATTCTGTTCTGTGTCCGTTAGAGTACGGGATGCATAGCAGATTGGGTGGTCTTGACCGATCGGACTTTGAGACAGGACCGCGCCAATAGCGACGTTACTGGCGTCTGTGGTTAGAATGAACTCTTTACTAAAGTCTGGGTGCGCTAGTATGGGGTCATGCGTTAGGAGATCTTTAGCGAAATTAAATGATTTTATGAATTCCGGGGTGTGTTTAACAGACTGTTCCTTTTTAAGACACTTGGTCATTGGCTTCTTTATTTTAGCAAAGTTTTTTATGAATTTGCGGTAGTATCCCAATAAGCCAAGGAAAGCTTTGATGTTCTTTTGCGTTTTAGGTATAGGGAAGTTCTTAATTACTTTAATTTTGTCCGGATTTGGCTTGATACCTCGTTCGGATACTACATGTCCAAGAAAGGCTATTTCTTTCCTCAACAATTCGCTTTTGTCAAGCTGAATTTTTAGATTAGCAGATTTTAATCTATCAAAGACCTTTCGCAAGCTTGTGATGTGTTCTTGAAGGGAGGTTGAGAAAACTATTATATCGTCCATATATACAAGGCATGTGGTGCATTGTAAATCCTTTAACACATTATCCATCACACGCTGGAACGTGGATGGGGCATTTTTCGGGCCAAACGGCATTCGTACGTACTCGTAATGGCCGTGTTCGACGGTAAATACCGTCTTCTCAATATCCCGGGGGTGCACCTCTATTTGATGGAAGCCCGACGCGAGATCTAGTGTCGAAAAGTACATACATTTTCCCAATTTATCAAGAATATCCGATATATTGGGCAATGGATACTTATCGTCTACTGTTTTTTCGTTAAGCTTTCTATAATCTACGACAAGCCTCCACTTTTGTTTTCCGCTTGAGTCCATTTTCTTTGGGACTATCCATGTGGGGGAGTAACTTAGTCTTATTATCCCTTGTTTTAACATTTTATCGATTTGGGTTTGCACTTCTTCCTTATGAATGTGGGAATACCGATAAGATCGTGTATAAACTGGTAAGTTATCTACAGTTTTTATTTCATGCTTGACTTTATTTGTGAAGGTTAAGTCTTGTCCCTCTTTAAAGAAAATGTCTTCGTAGGTTTTACAAAGTTTAATGATTTCGCGTTTTTCCTCTGTATTTAGGTGGTCAGTCCTCATTATTGCTTCAATAGGAGGAAGTGGGGTGTTTCCTGTTTCTTATTGAATTTGCATGTTATTATATTCTACAATTTCGTGATTTAGTAACTCTACCCGAAGTGGTTGTTCAACTAGAAATTTCTGATTTTGATTAGTTAAATTGATTACAGGAGCTAACATCTACCAATCTTTTGCATGGTAAACTCCTGGTGGAATCAGAAATTTGTTTGAAATTTTTGTTTCAGGTAGTAGTAGTATATCACCACACTGTATATCGATTGGCAATTTTATGATTTGTTTACTGCTTGCTTCGATCGTATGAATACCACTAGTTAAATTGGGTTTGAATAGAAGTCTATTTATTGAGAAAGGTGTAATTAGTTGTTTGTTTGGGACATCTATTTTAGCTTGCAAGTGGTTAAGTGCATCTAGTCCTAGTAAACCATCAAAATATGCATGAAACCTAAGTACCAAAAATTCTAGTGTACCTTCTTGATTAAATTCATTAAATATTGGCAGTTCTACTCTAGTGTCAATAGTATGTGTACCTAGCAAAGCTTTAATATGAACGGGATGAGTTTTATAAGTTTGATTTGGGTGGATATGTTCGGGATTGATGAAGGAATTTGAGGAACCTGTGTCTATCAGGAATTTTAACGGTGGTCCGTGTGCATTGGATATGTGGATATAGGGTAAAGTGGAACCAAGGAGGTTACTGTCTATGTACCCGAGTTGCTATCCCAACTCGATTGAAAATTTTGATCGTCTAGTTCGTAAGAGTTGTAGAAGTTGCCGTCGTCTGATAGCATAGGATTCTCGGTAGTATAGTCAGTTTGTTGGTTGGTTTCATAGTCAGTTAAATATTTGTCTAAGCTAGTATAGTTCTGATTTTCTTGGGCCTCTAGGTTATGTAATTCTTTGCTGCTAAATGTTGGTGTACTTTGTGGTTGGAAGAAGTTAGGTCTATTTTGTTGGTGAGGATTTGGTCTTCGGATACTGATCTGGTTACTTCCTATGTCCATAGGTGTCGGTTTGTACGTCTGTTGTGGTCGCGGGTTGTATTGTTGTGGACGTGAGTTGGGTTGTTGCGGTCGTGGGTTATGTTGTTGTGGTTGCGTATAGTATTGTTGTGGTTGGAAAAATGGTTTTTGTTGGACTAATTGTGTTCGGGGTATTGTGATGTGATTATAGGTTGGTATGGTTGGTCTGGGAGCAAGTGATTTGTTTTGGGATGTCCTATTTGTAATTTGTGCTACGGCTCCTTTCTGGTGGTAATGAATATTTTGCTCTTTGATCGCATATTCGAAGGCTGCCTGAATAGTTTCGGGGTTGTTAGCTCTAACTACTGAGCCTATTGGTTCTCTTAAACCTACTAAGAATACGTCTTTTGATAATGTCTGGTATAGAGTTATTTTTGATTTGATCACGCCTGAATTTACTTCGTTTAGTTTTACGAAATTTACCAATGATGAAAGAATTTCAATGACTTGGGCATAAAATTCTTCCATTTTTTGGTTACTATTTTGTCTTAAATTATGCAAGTCTCTAATAAGGGTGGTTTCGTTCCTTTTATCGGCGTAGTGAGATATAAGGTTATTTTTTATTGTTGGCCAGTCTATTGGTGTTCCATACATCTTTAACACCTCATTAGCTTCACCAACAATTTTATTCCTTATTGCTCTTATCCACATCTTTCCGTAACTTTGGCTCCAGTCCATACTAATACAACTTATTATTTCCTCTACATTTTCTATAAAATCGTACAAAGCTCTGGGGTTACCGTTGTATTCCGGTAAATTTTTGATTGGGTCTGGGATCTTAAAAGCTTCTAGTATTTGTGTAATTCCTGATAATTCGGTCATTTTCTTATTATGATTATTTTCAATTACTACCGAATTTGAATTTAAATTATTACTAATTAAACTAGGAGGTACGTTATGTATCGTATTCTCCGATACCAACGTTTCAAGCTCAACACCCGCGTTTACTGCGCCGTTTGTGTGAGGGGTACTTGTCGGGTATGGTACAGGATTTGTATATTGTAATTTAGATTTAGGATCTTTTGGCATGGAAAAAGAAGCAGCAAATAACAAATGAACTATTTTACTCACAGTAAGCTGCAGATGTTCTTCCACATTGATCCAATTCTTCTCCGCGTCAAGAATTGAGATCCAAATATTGGCGTTAAGTGAACCACTACACTTGATGTGCCCTCAAGTTTGAAGTATTGTTCTGATGAACCGTCAGTCAATAATTCACAATTCACAAACTTATACACCGTACTCGCGGATCCTACCGACTGCGATAATTAACTTTGCGGGGTGCGCGAAGTTAATAAAAAAAAAATTTATTTATTACAAAACTTTATTACAACAATTAAAATATTACAATAATGGTTTCGATTGTTACAATTCGCGTACTTAGTCCTGACAAGTATATCCGACACCCTCAGTTTCTCAATTCTTTATATAGTGTAAAAGTGCTGAGTTTGTTGGAGATACCTTTACATTCTAGAATACAAAAGAAACAACTTTATGCTTTCTCACAGGAAATGCTGATATAGATTCACATGGACAGGAAATTTTGATACAAATGTACGTGAAGTTTCTTTAATATAGGATTACAAAAATTACAGAAATGCCAAATGTTGAAACTGCAATAATTGAAATATGATATCTGTGGAAGTGAAGAGAGTTTGACTTAAGTCACATATATGCTGAATCAGTGTGTGTTGTCGTTCTTAACTATATATATATATATATATATATATATATATATATATATATATATATATATATATATATATATATATATATATATATATATATATATATATATATATATATATATATATATATATAAATATTTATATATATATATATATGTATATATATATATATATATATATGTATATATATATGTATATATATACACGTATATATACGTATATATATATATATGTATATATACATATATATATATATATATATATATATATATATATATATATATGTATATATATATATATATATATATATATATATATATATATATATATGTATATATATATGTATATATATATATATGTATATATATATACATATATATATATATATATATATATATATATATATATATATATATATATATATATATATATATTGATATATTGATTTGTTGATTTAATCGAAAAATTGTTCAAGTAAGAGTTGTGTGGATATCGACGGGGGCAGCCGATTGCTATAGTCAGGAGTGTCAGGAGTTTTCTAGCTCCTATGGTTTCCGAGCTATGATACAAACTTATAGATTTTTAAATGAGACTATTAATTTTTCTGAAAGTAAGTGAAAGTAAGCCTTTCTAGACCTTAAATAACTACAAGTTTTTTTGGGTAAAAAATTTAAAAATTTCCGTGATATTGATTTTCTTCAGTCCGGAAAACTTTTCTGAAAAATTTCTGCTTAAAAAAATTATCGCACTGAGTTCTGCCAGTAGTTACTTATTTTTTTCGGTTTGACATGTAATTTTTGGCAAAATAAAGTTTAAGAACATGATTTTTATAAGTAGAATCTTTTCTTGAAAAAAGAGTTTTCCGAACTGAAAAAAATCAATATCACGGAAACTATTACATTTTTTTACCCAAAAAAACTGGTATATTCCTGTTTCGCCTGTTCCCGTGTCGCCTGAAATTAAAATTTGGTACGCTTTGGTTGCGTTTTGCCTGGCCACATGTTCGACGGAAGTAAATAATTGTGATTCGCCTGATCTACTAGGTAAATAAAAGAATAAGACAAATTCAAGAAAGCTACTTAAATAATGAAATAACAGTAGGAAGATGTTTAGAAAAAATAGCTTACACTGTTAAGCTTAAGTTTATTTTATTAGTTCAAATTAATGTAAGTATGTATATATGTATGTATATTATTTTAATTTTTTTTTAAATTAACGAAACGTAAAGCGCATAAGCTTTTAACTACACTAGTAGTTTTTGCACTTATCAAAAATTACTGCCAATCCTAAGTCTGGAAAAAGTTAGAAGGAAAGTTGCTACATTTTCTTCGAATTTTCCTTAAAATCTCTTATGGTGTTATTTTAACATTATAATAAAATAGGGCATCCATCGTCCAATTTATGGTCAGGCGAAACGATACCACAATTTTAATAGTCAGGAGAATCGGGAAATTTTAATTGGGCAGTCGAAACAGGAACAGGTGAATCAGGCATAAATCAAAAAAACTTATGGTTATTTAAGACCCAGAAAGGCATACTTTCACCAAGTTTCGAAAAAATTAAATTATTTTTGTGGAAATGAGAAATATAAAACAAAAAAAAAAAAAAAAAAAAAAAAAAAAAAACAAAATTCGGATTTTTCTCCAAAATTTTGAGGTTACGTTTATAAAGTGACCTTTACAAAAGTTGTAGATTTTTGCAGGATCTACAACTTTTGTAAAGGATAGTTTTTTCCTTGACTTTCGCCGGAAATTGCAATTTTACAATTTTTCAGTCTTTTGGAACCCCCCAAATCAATCCTCCACCGCCCCTACTGACGCATTTATTCTTTTTACGTTTATTATAAGCCTCTTTACCATTTCCACTTATAAATGTCTAGGTAACAATTTTTTTTCTCTCTATCTGTAATTTAGTTAGACTATTTTGGCTAAATATTTACTGTATAATGTTATATGTACTATATGAACCCTCTATAACTACACATAGTTTCGGTACTTCTTAGTTTTTATATTGATACCAGTAAAAGTCCATCAATTTCTTTGCAAAATTTAAAAGAGCATAAAATTCTGAACACAATGAATCCAAAATCATCTATTTAAGTCATTAGAGATTTTGGCCAGGGCTGCCCAAATTTGACCTAATTTGAGTGCATAGAAATACGAAACTGTACAATATAGAACAAGTTTTATTATGTTGTAATCTACTATGGAGCTTCATGAATTTACCCATAAAAAATCATCCAATTCAAATCCTTTGTTTGGAAAATATCGAATTTTTTATAAAAGAGATGCAAAAAAACGTGACAATTGCCGCAATTTTCGAAGCAAAATATCTTGAGCGTAAATAATAATTTTGAGAAATAAATGTCAAAATTGGACATAGCTCTACTGGTAGATAAATTATAGTGAATATGAAAAAAATCTGAGAACTTGACTTTTAAGACTGGTCGAATTGACGTGAAAAGATCCATATATAAATTGTAGCTTAAAAATGGTAGAGGTGGGGGTAAGATATTAAAACCTCGAAAAAATATATATATATATATATATATATGTGTGTGTGTGCGTGTGTGCGTGTGCGTGTGTGTGTGTGTGTGTGTGTGTGTGTGTGTGTGTGTGTGTGGGTGTGTGTGTGTGTGTGTGTATATAAAAGTGTATGATGATGCGTCAATAGAACTAAGTAAAACAATGGCGTGCAAACATTATTAAAAAACCTATCCCGTAACAATTGGTAATTCTAATGCTTAAAAGTTATCTACTGGGATAGCTCAAATAGAAGCAGTCTTGAATTTAAGACCGCTCACATCTTTATCCCAAGATATCCATGATTTATCATGTTTAGCTCAGTTTTTAATAGGTGAACCATTTAATATTACTTCTGAACCAGATATCACTAGTGTACCAATCAATAAATTAAAATTCTAGAGAATTTGCACGCAGATACAACAACATTTTTGAAAAAAATGGCATTCTGATAATTTAGTTCTATTACAAAATAAACCAAAATGGAAAACGATTTTCCAAATGTTCAAGTTGGCATACTAGTGTTGTTAAGGCGGGAAAATGTTTCACCATTAACCTGGCCATTGGCTAGAATTTTATCTGTATTTCCTGGTGCAGATAATAAAGTACGTGTTGTTGAAGTTAAGACCAAAACAGGTACTTATCGTCGTAACATTTCGAAAATTTAATAATAATAATACTGTATTTAAATCTTCAGATTATTACAGGTGGTTGGTACATGTCATACAGAAATACATATTTGACAATTAATACATTAAACAAATATAATATAAATTACATCACAAAACAAATTCAGTTTTTAAAATACAATTTACATGGCTATCAATATAATTTAGGTTGAGTGAATAAGCTATGAAATAGAAATAAAATTAAAATAGTACAGACATAATTATTCGCATAGTGCAAAACTTCTTAATTTCAATGCATTTACTATAAAATAATAGATATCGTTAATTTTTTCTATACTTAACGTATCTAATAACACTGCTGTAATGTTTACTGTATTAGCGCCGTTAATATGTTTCGCTATATATTGGTTTCTGATGGGATTTAAAATTGGGCATCTATACAAGAAATGTTCCATTGTTTCATTCTCTTTTAAATTGCAAACCATGCATTCAAATTTTGCATTCCATTTGTAGGTTACTCCTCTCGTACAGATTCTAATGTGTTCTTTGTTCATAACGCGTAATTGACAAATAACCCTTTTTTTTGTCGATAGCTATATTTAGTGACAAATAATCAGGAATCATTGAGAGATTGAAATATTTGTAAGTTAAATTATAGCTTGTTTTTAATATTCTATTTTCATCTCTTACGGCAATTTTATTCGCATAGCTTTCGGATATTAAATTTTTTAGTTCTTTGACTATTTGTGGATTTTGATTTTCCCACACATGATTAAATCCTAACTCATTCAGCATTTTTTTAATTTGAGTGACCCAATTTAGTTTGCCAATGTTATCCGGACTTTTATCTAACTCTAGCATTCGCAAATAGCTTATTTTTACCAGTTTTGTATTTGGAGTTCTAAGTAGTTTTGTCCACCAATTTAAAATTTGTTCTACTGCCTGTGAACCTAGGTGTAATCTTTGAGTTTCTGATCTTATCAGGTAATGTGGTGTGTTTCGCGGTAGATTCATAAGAGTTTTAAAAATGTGCTCTGTACTTTATCTAAATCTTCCAGATATCTTAGGCTCCATATTTCGGCTCCATATAACAAAGTTGTTACAACTCTATTATCTAGCAACCTCAATTTTGTGTCCCAAGATGATGATTGAGATCTAATTAAGGTATCTCGCACCCTACCAATTGCCGAATTAGCCTTTTTAATGGAGTTATTTAAAGCCACTGTAAATAAACTTGTACTTGTGAACGGAATTCCCAAATATACAAATCTATTTACTATTTCTATTTGTTGATTTTCAATATAAAATTTATTTAAGTTAACTGCAATTTTCCCCTTCTTCCTAAATACTAGTATTTTAGTTTTTGAAGTATTAATTTCTAATTTATTACTTTTACAATAGTTTTGAAACAAATTTAAATTCTTTTGTAGATTTGCAGGGGAGTCGGCGAAAATTGTACAGTCGTCCGCGTATAGCAGATGTGTAATATCTGTTTGCGAATTTAGACTGACGCCCTTAGCCCCATTCAGTTGAAAATAATTTTCTAAATCGGAAAAAATATCAAATTTTCGAAATGTTTCCGATTTAGAAACATTTCGAAAATTTGCTATTTTGCCTATTTATTTTTTCTAATCTTACAATAATACTTAGGTGCAGAGGCCGTAGTTGCGCGTGTGTAGCCATCCAAGGCGGAACAACGAGGCGTACTGCCAAACAGTTTTTGCCGTGCCTCTAGATAGGATAGTCGTTCCATGGCTCTTAGCTCTTGGATGGCTGTAAGCGCCCCCGCAATTTACACATTTTATTGGCTCGTCATATGTTCTTCCCTCAGGTAACGGCTTTCCGCAAAGGCAAATCTGCTGCTCGACGCTACATTTCTGTGATACGTGTCCATACCTCTGGCAACTGTAACAGCGCATTGATGCCGGAATATATGTACCAACGTCGATTTTCTCAAAGAGGCCGAGGACCACTTTTTTTGGTAATGCGGTCCTGTTAAAGGTAAATAGTATAAGGGGGAATTTGAATATTTATTCCCCCTGTTCAGTTTAAGCCTCTTTGCCTCAATAACCCCTTGTGGAGACATCTCCGACACTATCTCTTCAAGGGAGTATTACGCTAGTGAAGGGTACATAATTACGCCCCGGAAGTAATTCAATGCTCCATGAGCATTAATCTTCACCGCGTACTATCAGGGATGGCAGGGGCTCATTTTACTGAAGTGTCCTTTCGTTGGCTTCACCACAAGTTGTGGTGAAGCCAGCGAAAGGACACTTCAGTAAAATGGTTGTGGTCCACAACATATTTCACATAATTGACAGCTTCCATTCTTGGGGCGTCCAATTGTATTGCACGCCCACGACCTTTCCCCTTTTTAGAGGGAGGGTTACCCTTTTTGTGCTACGTAACTGTTCCGCTTGCTTGCGGTGCGACTACGTTTGTAGAAGTAGTGGGACCAGCTACTTATGCTCACACTAGATGACGGTGGACTAGATTCGCGTCCTGTTTGGTGGGCCCGGACTCGCCCAAAGGAACGATATTTTTATTATCACCCATAAAAAGATACAAAAAAAGTCCCCATACCGCTCCCCACACTCCACGGAGCCTCAAATGGGACGTGGGCTCTCACGCCAAGGATACGAGATGAGGGGCCCTAGAGACAAGCCCATTACCCCAGTGGTACTCACAACCTCGGGACGCTCGAGTTACTACAGTCGGTGCATAACTGCAGTCACGGTCTATGTCTGAAGCCAGGGCCAAAGCAATGTGTTCTTCGTTCGTCTCCGCAGGTGACGACTTCCCTCAATTGTCACGATCCCTTTTTCCAAATAACTCCGCTAAGCCACACACGAGCTAGTGTGGGTTCCTAAGATGACTTTAAGTTGGGACAACATAGAAAAACAAAAACAAAACAAAACCAAAAACAAAAATGAAATAAAAGAAAAACGAAAACCTGAAACAAAGAAAACAAAAAAGAAAACGAAAGCAAAAACGGATAAAAACGAAATGACATAATAATTAATGTTGAAGAAATGAATGTTACCAGAGCCCCGTTGGTCTGCTCACTGAAGCTAACAGTTACCGCCGAGTATGTGGTCTAAGACCGGATGAGGAGTTGGATTTGTGCCTGGCATTTTTTTATCAATTCCTAAAAGAGCCGAGAATTCCTAAATCGAGTATTTAATTCGATTGTAAGGCAAAAAATACTTGTATGTAATATGCAACTTGCTCACGTAACTTATTATTAAACTAACTGCACATCCTTTAAAACTTCAATGGTAAACTGTTCACGTTTTTTAAAATAATTTTTCATTTGACAACTTGAGAAGTTGAATAAATGCATTTTATTGCAAAAATTTACCTTCGCAGTTACAATTTCTATTTTCATGACAACAGCAAGCTATTTATATGTTAAAAATAACGATTTTGCTTTGTGTATATTTTGTTATGACATTCTAAACTTTTTCAACTTCTCAAAGAACACAACACAACCAGCCACACAAAATGTTTTCAAAATGAAAACCACTACTACCTTAAATATTATCATCTTCCATTTATCTTTGTAAATATAAATTTTATAACGCGCATTAAATATATAAAATACCATTTGAGTGGAAAATAGTATCAATTTCCTGTAAAAGCGGAAAGTGTAACAGAAGGTAAAAGATGAACAACGTAAGACGGATGAAATATCATCTCATCGATAGTATGTGTTTGTTGTTTGTATATCTCCGTTTCTCCAAACTTCCATACCCATATCCTGGAGGTATATTTATACGGGTATATGTATATACACAGTGAATTTCGTTTATAATGACTTTAGTTATAACTTTCCTTCACCAGTGACATAAAAATAGTGCCCTTTTTCTATTCTAAATATTCTATATTGGTAAATTTGTCCAACTGTAAGCAAGCCCAAATGTAACACTGGTTTGAGTTTAATTTAGAAATGACTTTAAAATCAGCAGACGGATGATTGCAATTAACATCTTGGTGGTACCACCTTTTCCAACATTCGTTGCAAAGAGTTCTAAAATTTGAGCAAGGAAATTGCGTTGCATTTTTTATTTACCTATTTATTATTAATATTATTATTTTTTTATTTTTTTTTGAGAGGGTATATCACTCTTTGATTGTTCTACTGAATACAAATTTTAGTCATTTCGTAAATGTTAGAGTACCAGTTGACAATTTTATTGACTAAGGAAATCTGTACACAAATCATCTCGTCATAGACGCGTATTTGATTCGTCATTAGTTTGGTGTACGCTTGGTTGCCGCTCACATTATTTTAAATAAACAACCACGGTTTATATTCAAGAAAAACCCACGTTTATAACTCCCATTGTTAATCCTTTTATTGATATAATTTGTCTTAATTTATGTCTAAAGAAACTTAGCGCCAGCCGACCTATTGCTTTCCTTAAAGGAAATGCTTCATCACCTTATTGTTAGTTCGCATCTAGAAAATAGTTCGTTCTTCAAGTTTCGTAAGGGGTCAAATCAATAGAAATCATCTAACCAGATTATTCAACATTTTTGAATTTCTGAATATTTTTTTACCAGTTACTCATCAATAATAGGTGAGTGCCAAGTGAGTGCAAGATGAGGGTCAAAAAAAATTTTCAAGCTCATACTTTTTTAGTGGCCATTTTAAGTTAGCTTTGAGAAAACAAGTATTACACAAGTGTATACAACTCTGCTCAGTTTATAAATATCAAGATAAACTAAAAACCAAAATAATCATAATGATATGTTCTAGATTTTTGTTTTTACATAATATTTTTACAAAATAATTTATTTGGTTAATATAAATATGTATTCATGTATTTACAAAGTAATTTATTTAGTTAATATAAATATGTATTCATGAATGCAATGATTAGATAGTAACAAGAGTTCCATTGTCATTATAGCCGAAATCCACTATATTTATCATCTATTTGAAAACATTTTTCGTTCAAAATGAGACACAAACTTTAGAATAAAGATTGTGCCATTTTATTATTGCATTGACTTCAATATTTTTCAAATATTATTTCCTATCTAAACTTTTATATTATAATCATACAAGCATATGATATGTGGATATAGGTTAACTTTGGTAAATATGTTTAAAAAAGTATCAGTGGCGGCTCGTGTATTATAACCAAGGGTATGCGCCTTCAGGAACGTTGTAACGGTTAGTTTTAATTGTCACTTAAAAACGGATTTTTTTTGTCTTGTTGGAATCTAAAATAAAAATTGGTTAAAAAAAAGAAAAAAAGGATACAATTATAAAATGATTTATTTAAATTATATACAAGCTACAGTCAGAATCCATTTGGCAGTTATAATTGCATTGTTATTATCTACTATATCCATAAATGTCACTTTTGACAGATGATTTTGACAGTCGTCAATGTTGGTAACCTGAAAAAAAAATATATATATAATTAGTAATATAGAATACTAATAAAAAGACATTTTAGGAAATATCGGAGGAATAAAATCTACGGAAACGGAAGTTTGAGTGGGTTAGAAACAAGAAAACAGAGCACAAAGAAAGGTAGTGAAAACAAAGGACATTCTGGGTTTGGCCGTGGAGAAGCGAGGAGCACGGTTGGACAAAACAGTTAGTTTCGAGGATTTTTGAGAGAAGTGAATTTGTCAAGTTTTTTTGAAGTTTTTATTTGCAATTATAAGCGGCAAGAGTTTTAAGTTGCCCTCATTCTAAATAAAGTAAAAATCAGTCAGTCACGGAAGTGGGAAGAAGAAATTCAGGACGAAAAACCGAATCGGAAGTTACTTCCGATGGTGAAGAGCACGTGGTTTGAGTCAAATATAAGGCAGCAGATTGTGATTGATTTAAAAGCAGCACCGACTGTCAAGGGAGTTCTACAACTAGTTTCTGGCACCACGGATGGTATTTTCCCGATTTTGAATGGTTTACGTACCTGACGACGAGCGGCCGATTGTCGATGGGCTTGTATCCAATTGGTGTGGGTATAGGATTCGACGCCGTCAACTCCAGGAAGTGGTACGTGTAGCGTTAATCGTACGCGGTGCCGTGGTGATCCCTCTCCAAAATACGGTTTGGGTACCCAAATTTGACGTAAGTGCGTTCTTTTCATTACGTAACTCAACTCCGAATTGTATTAAGCGTTAACGCAGTGACATAGGACACAAAAGAAAAGAGAATTAAAAATAAATATACATTGGTTACCAAAAAAAAAAAAAAAAAAAAATCGAATATTTTACGTTAGACTTAAGTAATTAAGTATAAGTAACTTTACCTGATTTTGCTGATAGAACCGACACACAAAAGGGGCACTCTCCGCTGACGTAGTTCATACATAACTCGCCATATGGAATAGTACATTTTTGCTCTTGGGTTATGTATACGACGTCCAGGTGTTGTTTCTACAAGCGAGATGTTGAATGTAAACTATTTAATTGATGAAAAGAATACTAAAAATAGCTTTTGATTTGATCGAAGTTAACCATAACCTTTTGCACAAAAAAGTAACTAATTTAAACGTTCATTTTTATTGTACATACCTTAATATTAATTAAAAAAAAAAAAAAAACAACCACGAGAATTCAGTTTTGTTTAAATTTCAATTTTTCTTTAATTAATAAGTAAAATTAGAATTTATATAAACTTTTGGAATCAAATAAAGTTAATTTTTTATTTACAAAACAACCTTAGTTTTTATTTATGAAATGTACGTTAAATGGATTTTGACAGATAGTTTATGGCAGTGGGGAATAATTATTTATAGTTACTTATAATAGTAATTATCCAAGTTCGTGGTCCCGGGCGGCAAGTTAAGAAGTCCAAGTGATGGGCCGTAAGGATAAAAAGTTAATTAAATAAAATTAAGGTACCAAATTCAATTAAATACATTCAGGAGCAATAACTCAACACCACACATTTTTTTCCCGGTTTTTTTTGACACCCAAAAAACCCGGGTGGCGCTCAACAGTAAACTATTAGCATTAATTAAATTTGTTAGTTACTTGAGTCGATTTAATCACCCCCCCAGCTCTCGGGCGAGTCGAGGTTGGACCCTACGCCTTTGGGTCACCTTCCGGAATCATCACAGAAAGGCTGACACAAAATTTTGGCGCCCAACGTGGGGCCCGATTCGGGAAAATAGAGATTTAATTTAGTTGGTAAGGTTAACTCAAGTAGAAATATTAATTTGGTCAAGGAAGATAGGTGGAATTCTATGGATATAATTACGTGGCCACATGTAGATGTGAATGATCAGAATAGCTAATTAGGAATTATTTTAAAGTGACGTTAAGCTTTTTAAGGTTTTGCGAATTTAAAAAAAAAAAATATTTTTTTGTTATCGGTAAGGTAACGTATTGGGCATAATGGAAATAGAAAGGCTCAGCAAGGACGAACTCAAATACGAGCTCGCCATTAGAAATATTATAGGACTAGAATCGGTCGAAGCAATGAGAAAAAATCTTCGTAGTCTACTGCGATGTGAGAAACAAACAGGCGTGGCAAATGTAACTCTTTCGGGCATTGAATTTAGTGACGAATTAGAGATATGTGAACAGAAACTTAGTGAACTACGGACTAAAGTAGGTGAATTTTGCGGAATCAAAGGAGACCCCGTGTATCGTGGACTCGAAACCAAGTTAGTACACTTGACCGCGCGTATTGGTAGAATAGATCGAACTAAGATTTCTGAACCTAATAAAGTTAGCGAACTAATGATGGTGGCCACTGAACTATTAGATAAGCTCAGAGATACCCAAACAACAGTACCCTTGGTACCATTGCGGATTGAAGGGGAACCCAATACTAGTAGGTGTGCACAAGACGAGATACTTGATCTCACCGGTAATGTTCCACCTGCTGTTGCCACTAGTTCGCCGTTGTCAGGCCCCCAAATAATAAGTAGAGAGCAGCTATTCCCAACAGCCTACTCATTAGAAAAATGGGATATAAAGTTTAGTGGGGATAATAATAGTACAACGGTTTATTCTTTTTTAGAAAGAGTCGATGAACTAAGAGTAGCACGAAATATTAGTTCTCAACAGCTATTCAATTCAGCTTTTGAGTTGTTTGTAGGTCCGGCATTAATCTGGTTTAGATTTGTAAAAAATCGTCTCGAGAACTGGGAACAACTGGTTGAATGCCTGAAGCGTGACTTTATGCCACATAATTTTGAAGAAGACCTCTGGAGGACGATCCGCAATCGTACCCAAGGTAAAGATGAGCGAATTGTAATTTATTTGGCAGTTATGGATAATCTGTTCAGGCGATTACCTAATATGCCCAGTGAAGAGACGCAACTAGCGATTTTAAAAAGGAATTTATTACCATATTTTATAGACCGTTTAGCATTACACCCCGTGAGAACAGTAACAGAATTACGCCAGTTGTGTGTTCAGCTAGAACAAGCACAAGCGGACTGCCAAAGGTATGTCAGCCCCGTAAAGGATCCAAACTTGGAACCAGCTTTAGCATATACTTCCGGTCCGTCATGTTTGTGTACCATGAGCGCTACTTCCGACAATGGCGTTAAACCTAAATTTAAGGGAAAATGCTGGAAATGCGGTAAAATTGGGCACCGATTTAGCAATTGTCTTAACCCACGGGGCAAGGGGAAGTTTTGTTTTAAATGTGGAAAACAAGGCGTACTTCTGAAGGATTGTTCCAAATGTAATCCGGGAAACGCCAGTTCAGGACCCGTTACTTCAGGGGCCGACGGAGTTCTGAGCGATCCACAAAGAATTTCGCCCCGACCGACCGCGAATGGAGAGAGTGGTGCGAACACGTGAAAATATTTTGTAGAACGACAAGGGTAGCGCCAATGCTAGTTACGGATGGCAAGGATAACAGACCGTTTCTGCATTGCAAAGTAGGAAACGTGACTTTACGTGCATTATTAGATTCCGGAGCAAATCGGTCGATACTTGGGGATGACGGCCATCGGAAACTAAATTTAAGAAACAATCCACCACCATTGGAATCTAAAGACTGGAACGTTACAGTTGGTGACGGTTCCCGGGTTAAAGTGCTAGGACAAATAGAGCTTCCCATAGAGGTAGATGACCACAGGGGAACGTTAACTTTATTAGTTGTACCTAGCATAAACCACGAATTAATATTAGGAATGGATTTCTTAAAACAATTTGGGGCGGTGATAGACATAAACCGTAGACATGTGCACTTAAAAAGTGATAATAGGGTGCAGCAAACTAGAGCCGACGATAACGGCGGTTCCAACTGCGCAGCTATTAACAGTCAGGCAAAATTAGGGGATGAACAAAAAATCCAACTCCAGGAAGTTATGTCGGATTTTGAAAAGTTAGACCAAGGAAAATTAGGCAGAACTAATTTAATCACATATCATATAGATACAGGCAATGCTCAACCTCTTAAGCAAAGACACTACCCGCTATCTCCAGCGATAAGTGTTAAAGTGAACGAGGAATTAGATAGGATGATCGCGGATGGGGTAATTGAATCATCGAATAGTCCGTGGAGTTCTAATATAGTGTTAGTAAAAAAATCTAACGGGGAGTTAAGGTTATGTTTTGACGGGAGAGCCCTCAATAGAGTAACTAAGCGCGACGCTTATCCGTTACCGTTTGTATCGCGAATACTAGACAAGCTGAGAGACGCCAAGTACATATCCTCAGTGGATCTTAAAAAAGCTTTCTGGCAGATCCCGTTAGACGAAGAGTCGAAAGAAAAGACTGCA
This sequence comes from Brachynemurus nebulosus, assembly GCA_035578155.1. Classification (NCBI taxonomy): domain Eukaryota; kingdom Metazoa; phylum Arthropoda; class Insecta; order Neuroptera; family Myrmeleontidae; genus Brachynemurus; species Brachynemurus nebulosus. The sequence goes on along the minus strand of JAPWDM010000033.1, from coordinate 3,117,433 downwards.
TTCACAGTTCCCGGTAGGGGCCTTTTTCAGTTTAAGGTCCTGCCCTTCGGCTTATGCAATGCTGCGCAAGTATTGCAGAGGATCATGGATCGACTTTTTGGACCGGAATACAACGATCAAATATTTGTATATTTGGACGATATAGTTAGCTCTAATTTCGACGAACATATACGATTATTACGCGAAGTAGCGGCTAAGTTAGGTAAAGCAGGACTTACGGTGAATTTCGCTAAATGCCAATTCTGCAGAGACAGGCTCAAATACCTCGGCTACGTAGTTGATGAGCAAGGGTTACATACAGACGAGGACCAGATAGCAGCAATTAAAGATTATGCAGTTCCGAAAAATTCGACAGAACTTAGACGATTTCTAGGTATGGCTTCCTGGTATAGACGTTTCATAAAAGACTACGCTACGGTAGCAGGTCCTTTAACTAACTTACTGGTAGGTCTACAAAAAAGAAAGAGGGCGTCGATCGCTTGGAACGAAGACGCAAACAAGGCATTCAACCTGATTAAAGAGCGACTATGTAATGCTCCTGTATTGAGATGCCCAGACTTCACAGCCCCGTTCTATATACTCACGGATTCTTCAAGTTATGGCCTCGGAGCGGTTCTCTCACAAAAGGACGGTGACGACGACTATGTTGTCGCCTATGCCAGTAGGTCCCTTACACGGCAAGAAAGAAAATACTCTACGACGGAAAGAGAATGTCTTTCGGTCATCTTCGGTATAGAAAAATTTCGTTCGTATGTAGAGGGAACTAGATTTACGGTAATTAGTGACCACGCGAGTCTTAAATGGCTACATAAATTAAAGGATCCCACCGGTAGGTTGGCTCGTTGGGCGGTGCGCCTGCAGCAATACGATTTTGAGCTGGTGCACAGAAAAGGTAAGGAACATACAGTTCCAGACGCTTTATCTCGCTCGGTAGCACAACTATCACTGCTCAATATCGAGGTACAGGACCAAGATACTTGGTACGTGAAAATGCGCAGGGAGGTAGAGCAAAACCCGGATCTACACCCCGATTGGAGGGTAGTAGATAATAAATTGTTTCGCCGATTCAGTAATCGACGATGTAGTGACATCGATTGGGAATGGAAACTAGTAATCCCTGATAGTATGAGAGAAAGCGTAATGAAGGAGTGTCACGACGAACCGACGGCGGGACACTTCGGCTATTTTAAAACACTAAACAGGGTAATGACGAAATACTATTGGCCACGTATGCGATCGTATATTGGCACGTACGTGAAACATTGTAAAGTGTGCCTTGCTTATAAAACACCTAGAAATAGAGCTATGGGACTCATGGGAAAATTTCGGGCCGTAGAGAAGCCATGGCAGGTAATCTCAACGGATTTATTAGGTCCTTATCCCCGCACTAGTACAGGACACCGATTCATTTTAGTGGTGTGTTGTTGGCTGACAAAGTTCGTGCTGACGTTTCCGCTACGTACAGCTACCGCGAAAGCCATAGCTACTTTCTTAGAGGAACGGGTACTGTTAATGTTCGGTGTGCCGCAGACAGTGGTGTGCGACAACGGTCGACAGTACATTAGTACTGCGTTTAGAGAATTAGCAGCTGAGTATCAAATACCCCGAATTTGGTATAACGCGCTTTATCACCCTCAGATCAACCCTACGGAAAGAGTTAACCAGGTCATAGTGACCGCTTTGGCCTCGTACTTGGGGGAAAACCATAACACGTGGGATAAACAGCTTCAAAAAATCACGTGTGCCATTCGCACAGCGGTACACGAAGTAACCGGTTACACACCGTACTATTTGAATTTCGGGAGAGAAATGGTATTATGCGAAAACGAATATGGTGAAGCCCCGACGGATATCGGAAAAATAGGTAATACCAATAGGGAAGAAATCCTTAATAAGCTTAAGGGGTTAAAAAGTCATATTTCTGAAGCAGTAAAAAGTATGGAAAGGGCACATACGGTCAATGAACAAAGGTACAACCTTCGCAAACGTCCAGGTGAACTCAAGCCCGGACAAATAGTGTGGAAACGCAACTATACACTTTCGAGCGCTCCCAATAAATTCATATCTAAATTTGCACCCAAATATATTGAGTGCAGAGTAGTGAGACAAGTTTCCCCATTAACGTATCGCCTTGCCGACACGCATACGAATAAAGATTTGGGCGTCTGGCACTTAAAAGATATTAAATTAGGACCAAATGAGTAGTAAATAAAAAAAAAAAAATCCTTGTCGTGAAAGGGGGTAGTGTAACGGTTAGTTTTAATTGTCACTTAAAAACGGATTTTTTTTGTCTTGTTGGAATCTAAAATAAAAATTGGTTAAAAAAAAGAAAAAAAGGATACAGTTATAAAATGATTTATTTAAATTATATACAAGCTACAGTCAGAATCCATTTGGCAGTTATAATTGCATTGTTATTATCTACTATATCCATAAATGTCACTTTTGACAGATGATTTTGACAGTCGTCAATGTTGGTAACCTGAAAAAAAAATATATATATAATTAGTAATATAGAATACTAAAAAAAAGACATTTTAGGAAATATCGGAGGAATAAAATCTACGGAAACGGAAGTTTGAGTGGGTTAGAAACAAGAAAACAGAGCACAAAGAAAGGTAGTGAAAACAAAGGACATTCTGGGTTTGGCCGTGGAGAAGCGAGGAGCACGGTTGGACAAAACAGTTAGTTTCGAGGATTTTTGAGAGAAGTGAATTTGTCAAGTTTTTTTGAAGTTTTTATTTGCAATTATAAGCGGCAAGAGTTTTAAGTTGCCCTCATTCTAAATAAAGTAAAAATCAGTCAGTCACGGAAGTGGGAAGAAGAAATTCAGGACGAAAAACCGAATCGGAAGTTACTTCCGATGGTGAAGAGCACGTGGTTTGAGTCAAATATAAGGCAGCAGATTGTGATTGATTTAAAAGCAGCACCGACTGTCAAGGGAGTTCTACAACTAGTTTCTGGCACCACGGATGGTATTTTCCCGATTTTGAATGGTTTACGTACCTGACGACGAGCGGCCGATTGTCGATGGGCTTGTATCCAATTGGTGTGGGTATAGGATTCGACGCCGTCAACTCCAGGAAGTGGTACGTGTAGCGTTAATCGTACGCGGTGCCGTGGTGATCCCTCTCCAAAATACGGTTTGGGTACCCAAATTTGACGTAAGTGCGTTCTTTTCATTACGTAACTCAACTCCGAATTGTATTAAGCGTTAACGCAGTGACATAGGACACAAAAGAAAAGAGAATTAAAAATAAATATACATTAGTAGATAGGCTGTACGGGTACGGGAGCATCGCAAAACGGAGTAACTTGAACCCCTTTGACGATGTTTGAAAGCGTGTGACTTACGGTCCTATTGTACCCATTTTACGGTACTACACATTCCGAACTGATGAGTCATCAAACTGTATCGATGTGCAAACCTTGATCTTTGACCCAGCACGTACCAAGTACATGTATCAAAATTTGTTGTTGACATTTAACCCCAACACTCGCTCATACTGCTGGCCTTGAAATTCCTAAGAGGTGAGTCATCGCCAGCAACCGAATTAATTTATGTTAACCCATTATGCGTCATCACAATTTACTTATAACAATTTAGTTTTGTGTTAACCCATTACCAGCCAAACCTAACGCATGCGCAGACTGAATTTAAGTACACGACGCATGCGCAGACTGAATTTTAGGTTACAATTTGATAGATGGGGTACACTACCGCGTCAAAAATGTTGGGTTACCCTAACTCGGGGGTGGCTCCAAACTTTTGACACGGCAGTGTACTTAAATTTTTGGTACACTGCCGTGTCAAAAGTGCGGGCCCCCCTGACCAAAAAGGTATCCGATCACTTTTTGAAACGTACTGTACGTGCAAACCTTGACCCCAACACGCGCTTGCCTTAATTGCGTCATCTTAAACGAACTATCACGTCAAAAAATGTGGGGAATACCCTAACTCGGGGGTGGCCCCAAACTTTTGACACCGTTCTGTACTTAAATTTTTGGTACACTGCCGTGTCAAAAGTGCGGGCCCCCCTGACCAAAAAGGTATCCGATCACTTTTTGAAACGTACTGTACGTGCAAACCTTGACCCCAACACGCGCTTGCCTTAATTGCGTCATTTTAAACGAAAGGTACATTACCAAGTCAAAAATGTGGGGAATACCCTAACCCAGGAGTGGCCCCAAACTTTTGACGCCGTACTGTACTTAAATTTTTGCTACACTACCGTGTCAAAAGTGCGGGCGCCCCTGAGCAAAAAGGTGTCCGATCATTTGTTGAAGCGCACTGTACGTGCAAACCTTAACCCCAACACGCGCTTACCTTAATTACGTCATTTTAAACGAAAGGTACATTACCAAGTCAAAAATGTGGGGAATACCCTAACCCACGGGGTGGCCGCTAAATTTTGCGGGGCACTGTACCAAGCGCTAGATTTTAAAACCAGACTCCGGGGTCCAGATTTCTGACCGCTACTGTACTGCCGGAAATCGAGTGTTAACTGTACTTTATGGGGATTTTTGGTATATTTAACCTTGGAAAATTCCAGGAATTTTTATCAGTTTTAAAATAAACAAACAACTAATAATTAAATGTTTATTTTAGCTGAATTATGATCATATGACTCATATATGGAGTTTTTTTGGTATAAGAAAGATGACGTCATGGAATATTAATGAGTTAAAAAATTGTTTAGTAAAAAATATCACCCATTGTAGGCCTCAAGCAAGAAATTATTTTTATCAGTTTTAATACTTTAACATTTAACCTACAGTGACCAATTTTTTAGTTAACTAACAAAAATTCTTGAAATTTTAACAAGTTACAAAAAATATTACTTCTTATGGTGCACAACACTTTTGAATTTGACTGTAGCACAAAACTGTTTCTATATCAAACGAAAATTATCTGAAATAATTCAGTATGTACATATGTATAGACTCTATATATTAAAAATATTTTATGTATACACTCTGTATATTGAGAATAAGAAAGAAAATTTGTATATAATTTTAATTTTTATGAATGCTAGTAAACGAATTGTATAGCCATTTATGAATAAGTATTAAATCTAATTATAAAATAATTTATAAATATTGCAAAAAATTTGTTTAATCAGCAAAATCAATGTATATCATTTTAATACTGATACATATTTATATTAGGGTATAATAGTATTGTATTTAACATTTTTAAACAGAATAAAAGTTCAATTTTTGGTTTTAAATTACTATAAACACGTCGCTTAATATAAAAATGATAACAGCATTGAGTTTTACTAAATTTTTAAGTCTGTAAAATCAAAATTTTTATAGACTAGAACATTTTGAATTTGATACTTTATCAATCATTAACATATATATAATATCATGTATATATAACTGGTGTATATTTAGTATTTTTAATAAATATTTTAGTATACAGGGTGTATCATGAAATATGCTTTTCAATTAGAATAATAAATTTCATAAGATTTTTGTTAATACTCTTATTGGTTAACGAAAGAAACTTTTTGCTGTAAAAAAATAGGGGAATTCCGGGTAATAATTAAATAAAACGCACATATTTTTCTTTTTTTTTAAATTTTATTTATAGAATATGAATACAAAAAATTAAATTGCTTAAATGTATATATTACTAAAAATCTATTTATTTTTCATATAAAATTTTTTTAAAAGAATACAGTTTTCTAATGAGCAAATTTTATCTGAATGGATCATACAGCGTCTTGAATAATATTCATCTCGCAGATTGGAAATCTTCGATACATCAAATATTTCCTCCAAATTCAAAATCCACGACCGGTGTTCGGTGTCATCAAACAAATTTGAAATCCATTTCTTCTTTTCACCGCCCTTGAAACTTCTTTAATATAGGTTTCAATATGGAATGAAGTTTTTTGTACGGAATAAATCCATATGACCAAGGTATCCCATGCCAATTTCGGCAAAGCTAACGTGCAGCAACCCGTTCATATTTCTTCGGCAACTCGTTGAAATCAAACGGTGCATCGAATATAAGATGTAATATTTCATCCGAATTTTCCGCAACGATACCAACTTCTTTAAAATAAAAAAGCTCCTTGATAGCCTTGTATATCAAGAAACGCTATTTTTTATCGCCGCTGTAGAACTGAATTTACTCACACAATCCACAACTTTATATAAAATAATTAAAATTGGTGAGGATAGTTAATTTGTGGGATGTATCCGAAAATGGATACTAATAGCTATTACTAGTTGACCATCAAATTACAAACTGTTAATAATATTTAGCACATTACTGAGTACCATGTTCTTTTGACTTTAAGACCTAGTGATTTAAGGAATGCTAAATTTTCGGGTGAAATGTGTTGTCGCTTAAAAGTTTTACGTTTAATGATCTTAGGTTTCGAAAGTCCTTTGCTAGGTTGTCTAGTGGTGGACTGCTCTGAATTGTAAATTATCATGGTTCGAAATGCAATTGTTATACCACGAAATTGTTTTTTCAGCGAAAGAGATGTTAACTCTTTGACAACCACCGGTAAATTGACAATATTTTGTGTAAGTTTAACTATTTTATACCCTTTAACCATGATAATGTGTATGAGCCCTTTAACCATGATAAGCTGTATGAGCTCTTTAACTATGATAAGGTGTATGAGTCACTCCGGGGGCAAAATAAGTCACCCCGGGAGCAAAATGAGTCACTCCGGGAGCAAAATGAGTCACTCCGGGAGCTAAATGAGTCACTCCGGGAGCAAAATGAGTCACTCCGGGAGCAAAATGAGTCACTCCGGGAGCTAAATGAGTCACTCCGGGAGCAAAATGAGTCACTCCGGGAGCAAAATGAGTCACTCCGGGAGCAAAATGAGTCACCCCGGGAGCAAAATGAGTTACTCCGGGAGCTAAATGAGTCACCCCGGGAGCAAAATGAGTCACCTCGGGAGCAAAATGAGTCACTCCGGGAGCTAAATGAGTCACTCCGGGAGCAAAATGAGTCACTCCGGGAGCACATTGAGTCACTCCGGGAGCAAAATGAGTCACTCCGGGAGCAAAATGAGTCACTCCGAGAGCAAAATGAGTCACTCCGGGAGCAAAATGAGTCACTCCGGGAGCAAAATGAGTCACTCCGAGAGCAAAATGAGTCACTCCGGGAGCAAAATGAGTCACTCCGGGAGCACATTGAGTCACTCCGGGAGCAAAATGAGTCACTCCGGGAGCAAAATGAGTAACTCCGGGAGCAAAATGAGTCACTCCGGGAGCAAAATGAGTCACTCCGGGAGCAAAATGAGTCACTCCGGGAGCAAAATGAGTCACTCCGGGAGCAAAATGAGACACTCCGGGAGCATGTGAGTCACTCGTTGGAGTCAAATGAGTCGCTCGGTGAAGCAAATGAGCTAAGTATATATAAGTAGAGAAGCAATAAATCTTTGAACAGTTATTCATTTACTAGCGAACGCTTCAGACCTCCCGCTGAACGATGTATAATTGTGATTTTTGTGGTAAAGCATTTACGCGAAAGTCTAATCTTTCTAGACACTTAAATGCTCAACATAATTCGTTAAGCAATATTAATGATGGTACGATTGGAAAGAATGATAACTCACCAAGCAAATTCATATCATATGATGCTAATAATAATAAAACACCTGCTGATATCTCTATATCTAGATTTGATGATAATGATGATGAAAATACATCTCAACTACAGCATGATATTGATTACTCTGAAGCAATCTTGAATCCGTTTGACCAAAAAAGGATAGATGCTGCAACTGAAGCCATTCAAACCAAATTTAACTCTTTGAAAAGAGGAGAAAACCGTCATCAATCTGAAAACGAGAAAGATAGTTGGTCTAATGAAAGTAAGCAAGTAAATCACTTAACAGCAATTAATAACAATTGCAATGAAACAACCTCCTCTTCACAACTAACTAAACTTTTAGGAACTGCTTTAGATATTATAATGTTAAAAGAGGTTCGAAACGTTGACTCGGAAAATGAAGCGAAAATTGTCAATCAGGTTAAACCAATAAGCTTAAAACGTCATATAGCTTCAAATGAAAATGTCGAAAACGGGGCCTTAGCTAAGCATTTTAAGCAAGACAACTTGAGAGAGTGTAGAAATGTTAACATACAATCGAAAAAAATAAAATACTGGCATAATCCTAATACTTTAATAGATGAATTACAACGTTTATACGAGACTTCAGAGACTGGTGAAAAAATACTCAATATTATTCGAAGTTTAGAGGAAAATAAAAATATGTTGTTGTTTAACGTTTACGATCGAGAAGATTTAATCAAAGAGTTAAATGCTTTAAAAGAAACTACTGTTGGTCGAGAAATATTCTCTATACTTCGCGAACTTCAAAAGGCTGATGTTATTGAACCACTAGGTGATTATCTGGATGAAACTGATAAAGAAGATGCTAGCGATTATGATGATGATGATGATGATGATTAATTGATTATCCACACTAAGAATTTACTGAATTTTGAAGAACACCACCGTATAAGAAGCAGCAGTTATCCCTCATTGAAGTGTATATTTTATTTTTATATTTTTTAACCCTGTAAGATAAAAAGGTTTTTTTTTTTTCAAATAAATAACACATATATGTAAATAATTATTGTTCTTTATTTTTAAAAAATAAGTATGAATACAAAATATTTTCACAATAAATGTATATGTAATATTTTTTACAACAAATGTATATGAAATATTTTTTACAATAAATAAATATTAAAAATTGTATGATTTGTTTATATATTCAATAACACCCGAACGTAACTGTTTCATGTTTTCAGGTAACTGATCCCATACTTGACAAATTCGTTGTGCATATTCGGGTATCATATATGCATACAGATGTTGCACCCAAATATCATATTTCAATAGTTGTTTTGTTAAGTATAATAACATATCGAAATTTCTGACTTTTGTATACAAATAAGGATGAGTCAGAAATATGTCTTCAACGTGTGAAATCCGTGTTGCAGATGTCAATGGTTCACCAACGGGCGGTTGAAAGTTTTCCTCCATTTTCACGCCATTCTTGCACATTTCACAGCGAATTTTCAAACCAGGTGGTCCATCAATATGATCTTGTTGCCAGGGTCGATTATAATATTCAAAACATGGTTCACATTCTTGAAACATGGCTTGATAATCGGCTGGTAACCAAATCCAGGCGCGTTGTATGATTTTCGCACCATAACTTTTCAGCACATTCAAACTGATTCACTTGTAGATTTAAAGAAATGTTTCCAAAGTCAGTTCGTTCAGCAGCATTGGTTCACGTTCGAAAAATACACCAATTGAAACATCTATTTTATCCCAGTCCATTGATTCCGGTTCAGACAATTTCATATATATACTTAGCTCATTTGCTTCACCGAGCGACTCATTTGACTCCAACGAGTGACTCACATGCTCCCGGAGTGTCTCATTTTGCTCCCGGAGTGTCTCATTTTGCTCCCGGAGTGACTCATTTTGCTCCCGGAGTGACTCATTTTGCTCCCGGAGTTACTCATTTTGCTCCCGGAGTGACTCATTTTGCTCCCGGAGTGACTCATTTTGCTCCCGGAGTGACTCATTTTGCTCCCGGAGTGACTCATTTAGCTCCCGGAGTGACTCATTTTGCTCCCGGAGTGACTCATTTTGCTCCCGGAGTGACTCATTTAGCTCCCGGAGTGACTCATTTTGCTCCCGGAGTGACTCATTTTGCTCCCGGGGTGACTTATTTTGCCCCCGGAGTGACTCATACACCTTATCATAGTTAAAGAGCTCATACAGCTTATCATGGTTAAAGGGCTCATACACATTATCATGGTTAAAGGGTATAAAATAGTTAAACTTACACAAAATATTGTCAATTTACCGGTGGTTGTCAAAGAGTTAACATCTCTTTCGCTGAAAAAACAATTTCGTGGTATAACAATTGCATTTCGAACCATGATAATTTACAATTCAGAGCAGTCCACCACTAGACAACCTAGCAAAGGACTTTCGAAACCTAAGATCATTAAACGTAAAACTTTTAAGCGACAACACATTTCACCCGAAAATTTAGCATTCCTTAAATCACTAGGTCTTAAAGTCAAAAGAACATGGTACTCAGTAATGTGCTAAATATTATTAACAGTTTGTAATTTGATGGTCAACTAGTAATAGCTATTAGTATCCATTTTCGGATACATCCCACAAATTAACTATCCTCACCAATTTTAATTATTTTATATAAAGTTGTGGATTGTGTGAGTAAATTCAGTTCTACAGCGGCGATAAAAAATAGCGTTTCTTGATATACAAGGCTATCAAGGAGCTTTTTTATTTTAAAGAAGTTGGTATCGTTGCGGAAAATTCGGATGAAATATTACATCTTATATTCGATGCACCGTTTGATTTCAACGAGTTGCCGAAGAAATATGAACGGGTTGCTGCACGTTAGCTTTGCCGAAATTGGCATGGGATACCTTGGTCATATGGATTTATTCCGTACAAAAAACTTCATTCCATATTGAAACCTATATTAAAGAAGTTTCAAGGGCGGTGAAAAGAAGAAATGGATTTCAAATTTGTTTGATGACACCGAACACCGGTCGTGGATTTTGAATTTGGAGGAAATATTTGATGTATCGAAGATTTCCAATCTGCGAGATGAATATTATTCAAGACGCTGTATGATCCATTCAGATAAAATTTGCTCATTAGAAAACTGTATTCTTTTAAAAAAATTTTATATGAAAAATAAATAGATTTTTAGTAATATATACATTTAAGCAATTTAATTTTTTGTATTCATATTCTATAAATAAAATTTAAAAAAAAAGAAAAATATGTGCGTTTTATTTAATTATTACCCGGAATTCCCCTATTTTTTTACAGCAAAAAGTTTCTTTCGTTAACCAATAAGAGTATTAACAAAAATCTTATGAAATTTATTATTCTAATTGAAAAGCATATTTCATGATACACCCTGTATACTAAAATATTTATTAAAAATACTAAATATACACCAGTTATATATACATGATATTATATATATGTTAATGATTGATAAAGTATCAAATTCAAAATGTTCTAGTCTATAAAAATTTTGATTTTACAGACTTAAAAATTTAGTAAAACTCAATGCTGTTATCATTTTTATATTAAGCGACGTGTTTATAGTAATTTAAAACCAAAAATTGAACTTTTATTCTGTTTAAAAATGTTAAATACAATACTATTATACCCTAATATAAATATGTATCAGTATTAAAATGATATACATTGATTTTGCTGATTAAACAAATTTTTTGCAATATTTATAAATTATTTTATAATTAGATTTAATACTTATTCATAAATGGCTATACAATTCGTTTACTAGCATTCATAAAAATTAAAATTATATACAAATTTTCTTTCTTATTCTCAATATACAGAGTGTATACATAAAATATTTTTAATATATAGAGTCTATACATATGTACATACTGAATTATTTCAGATAATTTTCGTTTGATATAGAAACAGTTTTGTGCTACAGTCAAATTCAAAAGTGTTGTGCACCATAAGAAGTAATATTTTTTGTAACTTGTTAAAATTTCAAGAATTTTTGTTAGTTAACTAAAAAATTGGTCACTGTAGGTTAAATGTTAAAGTATTAAAACTGATAAAAATAATTTCTTGCTTGAGGCCTACAATGGGTGATATTTTTTACTAAACAATTTTTTAACTCATTAATATTCCATGACGTCATCTTTCTTATACCAAAAAAACTCCATATATGAGTCATATGATCATAATTCAGCTAAAATAAACATTTAATTATTAGTTGTTTGTTTATTTTAAAACTGATAAAAATTCCTGGAATTTTCCAAGGTTAAATATACCAAAAATCCCCATAAGGTACAGTTAACACTCGATTTCCGGCAGTACAGTAGCGGTCAGAAATCTGGACCCCGGAGTCTGGTTTTAAAATCTAGCGCTTGGTACAGTGCCCCGCAAAATTTAGCGGCCACCCCGTGGGTTAGGGTATTCCCCACATTTTTGACTTGGTAATGTACCTTTCGTTTAAAATGACGTAATTAAGGTAAGCGCGTGTTGGGGTTAAGGTTTGCACGTACAGTGCGCTTCAACAAATGATCGGACACCTTTTTGCTCAGGGGCGCCCGCACTTTTGACACGGTAGTGTAGCAAAAATTTAAGTACAGTACGGCGTCAAAAGTTTGGGGCCACTCCTGGGTTAGGGTATTCCCCACATTTTTGACTTGGTAATGTACCTTTCGTTTAAAATGACGCAATTAAGGCAAGCGCGTGTTGGGGTCAAGGTTTGCACGTACAGTACGTTTCAAAAAGTGATCGGATACCTTTTTGGTCAGGGGGGCCCGCACTTTTGACACGGCAGTGTACCAAAAATTTAAGTACAGTACGGTGTCAAAAGTTTGGGGCCACCCCCGAGTTAGGGTATTCCCCACATTTTTTGACGTGATAGTTCGTTTAAGATGACGCAATTAAGGCAAGCGCGTGTTGGGGTCAAGGTTTGCACGTACAGTACGTTTCAAAAAGTGATCGGATACCTTTTTGGTCAGGGGGGCCCGCACTTTTGACACGGCAGTGTACCAAAAATTTAAGTACACTGCCGTGTCAAAAGTTTGGAGCCACCCCCGAGTTAGGGTAACCCAACATTTTTGACGCGGTAGTGTACCCCATCTATCAAATTGTAACCTAAAATTCAGTCTGCGCATGCGTCGTGTACTTAAATTCAGTCTGCGCATGCGTTAGGTTTGGCTGGTAATGGGTTAACACAAAACTAAATTGTTATAAGTAAATTGTGATGACGCATAATGGGTTAACATAAATTAATTCGGTTGCTGGCGATGACTCACCTCTTAGGAATTTCAAGGCCAGCAGTATGAGCGAGTGTTGGGGTTAAATGTCAACAACAAATTTTGATACATGTACTTGGTACGTGCTGGGTCAAAGATCAAGGTTTGCACATCGATACAGTTTGATGACTCATCAGTTCGGAATGTGTAGTACCGTAAAATGGGTACAATAGGACCGTAAGTCACACGCTTTCAAACATCGTCAAAGGGGTTCAAGTTACTCCGTTTTGCGGTGCTCCCGTACCCGTACAGCCTATCTACTTACATTGGTTACCAAAAAAAAAAAAAAAAAAAAAAATCGAATATTTTACGTTAGACTTAAGTAATTAAGTATAAGTAACTTTACCTGATTTTGCTGATAGAACCGACACACAAAAGGGGCACTCTCCGCTGACGTAGTTCATACATAACTCGCCATATGGAATAGTACATTTTTGCTCTTGGGTTATGTATACGACGTCCAGGTGTTGTTTCTACAAGCGAGATGTTGAATGTAAACTATTTAATTGATGAAAAGAATACTAAAAATAGCTTTTGATTTGATCGAAGTTAACCATAACCTTTTGCACAAAAAAGTAACTAATTTAAACGTTCATTTTTATTGTACATACCTTAATATTAATTTAAAAAAAAAAAAAACAACCACGAGAATTCAGTTTTGTTTAAATTTCAATTTTTCTTTAATTAATAAGTAAAATTAGAATTTATATAAACTTTTGGAATCAAATAAAGTTAATTTTTTATTTACAAAACAACCTTAGTTTTTATTTATGAAATGTACGTTAAATGGATTTTGACAGATAGTTTATGGCAGTGGGGAATAATTATTTATAGTTACTTATAATAGTAATTATCCAAGTTCGTGGTCCCGGGCGGCAAGTTAAGAAGTCCAAGTGATGGGCCGTAAGGATAAAAAGTTAATTAAATAAAATTAAGGTACCAAATTCAATTAAATACATTCAGGAGCAATAACTCAACACCACACATTTTTTTCCCGGTTTTTTTTGACACCCAAAAAACCCGGGTGGCGCTCAACAGTAAACTATTAGCATTAATTAAATTTGTTAGTTACTTGAGTCGATTTAATCACCCCCCCAGCTCTCGGGCGAGTCGAGGTTGGACCCTACGCCTTTGGGTCACCTTCCGGAATCATCACAGGAAGGCTGACAACGTCAAACTAGCTTTCTTAATTTTGTCGTTATTTATATATTAAATCTATACGCCTGGATTTTTGGGTAAAGGTTTCAATAATATTAGTATAAAAATTAGGTTGTGATTGTAATTTTTTACGCAAAGTTTGTTCAATTGAAACTAAAGCTAGATTGCTCAGTCTCTCATCTTTCATAGTATTTCTTGAATACGTTTTTATACGTTTTAATGCCGAAAAAGAACGTTCAACAGAAGAAGTAGTAGAAGGAAACGTACAAACTAACTGACACAATTTTAAAACCTCAGGAAACACGTTTGAAAAATTATTTTTATATGTACAAAAGGTTTAAAAGACTATTTACATTTTTATCTTGAAATAGTTCATTTTTATATACAACAGTCAATTCATTTGTTAATCTAATTTTGTCGAAATATTGTCCATAATTATTCATTAAATTAGTTAAAGGAATTTTAGGGAAGTTATCAGCATATGTAGAAAATAGTTTAGAATTAAGAAGCTCAGGGAATTTTAATTTATTTAAACTTTCAAACCGAGACTGTAGTTGCACAATAACTGTATCAATTATTTCGAAGTATAGAGACCTTAAATAGCTTTTTATATCTGTAAATCCTGAAATACTTACTTACTTTCTAAAAGATTTTTCATCGGGTTTACAAGAATTAGATTCCACTTCAGAGTAAATTTTTTCAAAATCCTCTCGCTGTTTTAATAAAATATGTTTTAAATTTTCTATATGTTTAATACAAAATGAAATATCATATTCTTTACTTTGTAAAATGCTAAATAAAATGTCTGTCTGAGTAAATATTGCAGCAAAAGTCCTAAGGAGAAAACAGTTTTTGAAATTTTTGAAAAAATTTTTAAAGCCCGTTGCTAACATTCCAGTTTCGTTATCCCATTCTAAAGGTTCATCAACAATCGATTCAAAATAAGTTTCGAAATCAGCTTCATAAGTTAAATTCATATTTATTAACCTTTAACCGGTAAGGTGATGTCTGTGATTCGTATACAGATATATTCTGTCAGTTTTCTTCCTCCCTGCTTGTTTTTGTTAACTGAACGTTTGTGTATTAGACCGGGAGGCGGTAATAAGAAAGTGTTTACCCATCGAGTTAAAGAAAATTTCATTTTTCATCTAATAGTTTATCATTCGAAGTTACTAAAATGCTTTGTCGGCCAGGCCCACTCTAAAGAATCATAATTTTTTAAATACTAATTTTTCCCCAAAATGTTTCAAATAAGAGTTGAAGATAATTATGTAATCTACAAAACAGCTCTTACAAAATTTTTCTCAGACTCGCCCTTACACAGACAATCGAGTAAATAATTTCCTAACAAACTCAATACCCATCCGATATGAACGGTCTCATTTTCTTATTAATAGAAGTAACTGCATACATGAAACAGCATATTAATAACTACCACGTAATCTTACTTCCGTACATAAATTTGGTCGGCCAGACAAAAAGGACAAGTTATGACTTGGAAAACCAATCAAATAATATTATTAAAGGTTTTATCTTTAACCTGGCGAAATTTTAGCCTCTAATCGATGGGTAAAGGGGCCTCGAAAAATTGACCACTTTTCGAGGTCGGCCCGCGTAACCAGACAAGAGTTGGCCTGGCCGACAAAGCATTTTAGTAACTTCGAATGATAATCTATTAGACGAAAAAAGAAATTTTCTTTAACTCGATGGGTAAGGGGGCCTCGAAAAATTGACCAGTTTTCGAGGTCGGCCAGCGTAACCGGACAAGAGTGGGCCTGGCCGACAAAGCATTTTAGTAACTTCGAATGATAACCTATTAGATGAAAAAAGAAATTTTCTTTAACTAGATGGGTAAGGGGGCCTCGAAAAATTGACCACTTTTCGAGGTCGGCCCGCGTAACCGGACAAGAGTTGGCCTGGCCGACAAAGCATTTTAGTAACTTCGAATGATAAACTATTAGATGAAAAATTAAATTTTCTTTAACTCGATGGGTAAGGGGGCCCCGAAAAATTGACCACTTTTCGAGGTCGGCCCGCGTAACCGGACAAGAGTTACCAGCCCACGGTATGTTAATTTGTTGATGTCTCTCAGACATTACTTTACCGTGAGTATTATAAAAATTCACCTTACCCGTTAAGGGTTAAACGTGAGTTATAATGCCAGCGAGTTGGTGCGGCCTGTGGAATTTTTTTTAAATTAATTCATTAAGAAAATATGTACGCTTAGTGGAATGAGGAAAAAAGGATGCCAAACCATTTACTGTTGAGAAAAATACTTTACATTCTTTTATATGCTGAACAGATTAGGATAATAATAAATTCAAAACATGTGCGCAACAATGAATGAATAAAGCCTGGGGAACACCTCTTTTACTTTTGCTTGGGTGCCATTTATTTCACCAGACATTACCGCCGCACCGTCATATCCTTGAACTACTAATTTATCACCACAATTTAAATCCCTTACAATATCAAAACCATGTTTTGAAATGACATTAGCCGTTCTATTGGCACTGACATTAACAAACCCCAAAAACCGCTCAACAGTATTTCCATCAGGCAAAACATATCGGACAAAAGTTGAAAGTTGTGATTTTGTACTAATGTCTGTGGTTTCATCGACAAGAATTGAAACAAAATTTGTTTCCTGAATTTCATTTTTCATTTGTTGTAATATTGTTTTGCTTATGCATTCAATCAAGTCATTCTGTATGCTTTTAGACGTTCCTGAAAATACATATGAGTTTTCTAAGTGGTTGCTCAGTTTTCATCATAACGAGACAGTAAATTTAGAAGTGCTAAATAATTTCCTGGATTGGAAGAATCTGAACTTTCGTCATGTGCACGAAACGCAAGACCTTGCATAGCCAAAAAACAAACAGAAATAATTAATCTTTTCATAACTTCCCTATTATTACTAACTTTTTTATTGTGTTCTGAAATAGAAATTTTTTTCTGTTCATCAAGTAACAAATCAACCCGGGTATGACCAAAAGTATTTAAACAAATAAACGCTTGCATGCGAGCTTGACTGCATTCGTGTTTTTTAGCTGCATTAGAGAGATTACTCAAGTTTTCGTAACCAGTAGTTGATCAAACAGTTTTATCAGTGGAAAATAATAAGCAAGGAAAGCAATAAAGTTTTTTTAAAGCCATGCAATCACTTAGCCAGGAATATTTGTCATATGATGATGTCTGAAAATGCCGAACAAATGCTTTTTTGGAGTTATCAACTCTCATAACAATAGGAAAATCAGGGGTGGGTCTACCAGCCGAGATAATTTCTTTTTTTTTCATCAACATTTCTTGCCCGAAAAGATTTTTTAATAATTGCTGAATAACGCAACCATCATTTTTTAAACAATCAGCCATCTTAAATAATTGTTTGAAAAACGACAACAATGAAAACAGCAAAATATAACAAAGAGTACAGAAACAAAAAAAGACTAAAATACCCCTGTCTACAATAGTTTAGCTATGTAACGGTCAAAATATTTTCGAAATCGGTTGAGTAGTTAATTTTTTAAAAATTTAAATTTTGCAAAAAGCCACTTCTAAAAATCGAACGTATCTGGCTGACGAACTCATCCACGCTTTTTGGACTTTTGGGACTATTAGGAAATCAAATGGAGGCGTGGTTTAATATTTAGCCTACTCGCAGTAGTTTCTTTATTCGTCATCAGATGGCAGAAACTGACACTTAAGAAAATAGTAGCAATTTTAAATTGTCCGTTTTTATTTGAAAACAGTAAATTATTATGAAATAATTAAAATAACTTTCAAAAAAATATGCCCGTTTGTATTTTGTAAATTAAACAACATAAATTTTGTAAAAAGCCACTAAAAAGGGCAAAAAATGGCCAAAAATTTCGCTTCTAAAAACCGAACGTATCTGGCTGACAAACTCATCCACGCTTTTTGGACTTCTGGAACTATTAGGAAATCAAATGGAGGCGTGGTTTAATATTTAGCCTACTCGCAGTAGTTTCTTTATTCGTCATCAGATGGCAGAAACTGACACTTAAGAAAATAGTAGCAATTTTAAATTGTCCGTTTTTATTTGAAAACAGTAAATTATTATGAAATAGTTAAAATAACTTTCAAAAAAATATGCCCGTTTATATTTTGTAAATTAAACAAAATAAATCGACACGAGAATCGAATAAATCGAGATTGATAAATCGACACTAAACTTTAGATTAAGCAAACAATTTTGCACGAAAAGAGATTAAAAAAAAAGAAAAAATGATTTGATTTTAGCCGAACTATACTTGATATCAATACTACGACAGCTGATTGCTAACTAACTGTTAAAAATTTTATTTTTGACCAGTATTATGGCAAGATAATACAAGTTCGATATATGGGTCGTATTTTTAAAAAATTTTAATTACGATTTAAAATTACATAATCGAAGGAATTATACGTCAATTATTAGCTGGCGTTAACAATATATATATATATATATATATATATATATATATATATATATATATATATATATATATATATATATATATATGTATATGTGTATATATATATGCTGTCACGTGACCTACAATTATTTAGTTTAATTAAAATAGAAAGTTAATTAAAATAGAAAGCCCTAATTTTGAAATAAAAATTTTCTAAATTTCTATATTGTAAAACTTTTTAAAGACCGGATGTTTCGATATCTTTTAAACACCCAGTACATTGGACTTAGCTGTATCTGTCATTTCATGTAATGGACGTTCCGTGCGTAGTAGTTATTCAATGATAGGTGTACACATGTTTGGCGGTACGAAAAATTATAAATACTGCAACTTGTCACTTTATCAAACCTTTTTAATTTAAAATTTTGTACTCACCACCTCCGGGTATTTTGGCAAAAAGGTAAGAATGTAAAATTAATTAAAGACTAATACTTCCATTCTTGTTAAAATAATTACTTTTTTGTAAATTGTTTTAAATTTAATTTTTTTTACTTACTACAAGAGTATGGTTAAAGGTCACTTGAATGGTTTAAAAGAGAAACTTTTAATGTTTCTTGTTACATTTTTTGTTGTCTGCGTTGGGTGTTATCTAATTTAATTTTTTTTATTATTTTGGCAAAAAGGAATTTTCCAAGAATGATTTGCGACAATTTAAGTTGTTTTGTTGGAATGTTTTAATGGATGCTTTTTGGAAAAAGTGCAGACGATTCAACCCGTATTGATGGTAATTCATCTAGCTAAGTGGAATTCAAGTTTTAATCATGAGGATTGACCGAGTAACTGTCCAATTTTCATGGGAATTGGTTTAGATGTTACAGCACCAAATATCAAATTTCACCAAATTATTCAGATAAATGAATTCAGACATTGCCAATTCTTTGTCTGTGATAACTTTCATATATGTGATAATTGAACTGACGTGTGTGAACATGCGATCTGTTCTAGCCATGTTGAAATCTTAGTTGGATCATTTTGCAACTTACTAAATGAACAATTTTAATCAGAAGCCATATTTTTCAATGTAAAACTAATTTTAATTTTAAATTAATTTAACACTGGCTTCTTTTTTTTATATACTGGCATTTTTTTACTGCCTTTTTATTTGGCTAATATCTGCTACAAAATTCTTGTTACATTTTCTCAGAAATTTTACCATTTTCTGTGTTTTTTAAAACTGGTTAATTCTTGTTAACTTTGGGCAAAGCTATCTAATTATCTTTCTTTTTTTACCGATGTTGTTTTTTTTCTTCCATAAATTTGCTCATGTGCTAATTGTTGCCAAGACGTAACCTATCCTAAATGCAATTAAACTACTTACGTTTTTTTATTCTTTTTTTTGTAACGATTTATCATGTACGTACTTAAAATTAGTTAACCCTGGGTGATGTTAATTTTTTTCTTACTATTTTAAAATAGTCTGCCGAAATTAGTCAAATTCCCCATTTAACCTTATTATATAATTTATGCACAGAATCTATTTCCTGGAGTTGTAATTCCATAGCATACTCTTTGGATGAAAATCCAAATATGGTAGGATGCTTTAGGATATTCGTATCCAGCAACAAAATATATTTTGAAAGCCAAATCAAGCGTTTCTATCGGAGAATCTACTTTGAGTATGATGAAATTTCACGCGGTCAGTATTTGACCCGGAAAAGATGACAAACGGTTGTAAGTTCCGGTTCGTCTACGTTGTTTCCCTTTTTTTCTATGATTTCTGCTATTTGAGAATCTGTCTGAAAATATAATAAGGATCATCAAATTACAGAGGAAGCCTTTACAAAAATAAAGGAAAAAAATTACAGTGAAAAATTATCAATCTGTTTCTTTGCGGTTGAGCTAAATTTATGATAAATTTATCAAAAAAAAAAAAAAAACCTATTATATTATTTGCAATTAATAAATGACGCATACTTACAGCTATTTCTTGAATAAAATCATCGACAGCTTCTTTTTTTGTTGACCGAGAATTTGATCCCCTAAGTTGATCTTCTGGCGAATTTGTAATTGAATTGACCTTTCTCTTACAATCTTCAACTTTTCTTTGTTGAGAGAAACCAGGTGATTTCAAAATATTGGCAAATATGAGAAGAATTGCTGCATCTTCATTGACTATAAAGAAACAGTATAAAAAAATAATTTAAGTTGATAGCAAAATAATTTTTTTTGAAATATTAAGGATTAAATTAATTCATTGAAATGAAATAAGTATCAGTAAATAACAGATAATAACATCATAATCAAATTACCTTCGTTTAAAGTTGAGAGTACTTAGAAGCATCAGATCTTTGGCAGCATTGTTTTTTCCCATGTAGTCCTTTGAATATTCCTTTACAAATTTTTTAAAAATATCTCATGGATTGTTTAAATTATCTGCTATAGCTGGATATATTTGATTAAAATCGTAATCGATCTATAAAAGAAAGAAAATGGTATGAATTTAAAATTAAAAGAATATAACTTCTTTCCAATGATGTTAATAGAATTGAAAGAGATACCAGGCTTATTTCTTGATTTATTTGGACGCACAAGTAATTGAAATAAACCAAGTCGCCTATATTTGTGTTAATACCTTGGTATTTCGTCGGTCAACAAAAGTTAATTTTCAGTATTCCTCAACCTAAGTCCACGGGCTTATGTTGTGTCTGAGCCACTCTAGTTTTTTTTTATTAGATTCTAATGATAAAAAAGTTTGTATGAAACAATCTGGTGAAAATAATAGTGTTAAAAATAAGCTAAGAAAGAGAACAAACTGTCTATATTAGAAGTTGTTGATGTCGAATCAACTTTAGTGCAATTAGTTGTATTTTTCCTTGAAATTCTGGCATTCCTAAATGATTTTTTTACAGTATTGTAAAGTAGCAAGGATTGGAGAGTTGAGGGACCACCATCCCACCATTCGATTTTTTGAGCGACCTCGGATTGTGAAAAATACCGGGGCGGTTCTAGAAACCTCCGACGGTGGCTGGAGTAATGTTTTGGTGTGTAACCTAAGTGAACCCAACGAAATTTTGTCTAAACTAACGACACCTAACGAAACTTGGTCTAACTGAACTGAACCTAACGAAATTTTTTCTAACCTAACCGAACCTAAGGAAATTTGATCTAACCTAACGGGACCTAAGCGAACTTAGCTTAACTTAAGAACTCAAAATTTCCCTAATAGATGGCGCAGCCACCTTTGAGCTCTGTAAATTCCAAGTTTCACTACTAGATGTCGCTCGTAGTCTGGATACTAATGAACCCTGTGTGTAAATTTGAAAAATTGTCAATAGATGGCGCTGAAAATCCTTATTGATAGTTATACTAACCATTAAACGGTAGCGTTGCTAGTCTGAACCACTGTGGACTCGGTACCTAGATTCAAAATTTCTTGAAAAGATGGCGCAGCAATCATCTAACTCTGAATACATAATCGAAACAGCGCTAACAGGTAGCACATAAAGTTTGATATTATATATTCTCAAAAATAAAACAGATTTAAATTCGTATAAATTGTCAGCTGACGTCGTCAGAAGGCATACTGATATTAATAGCGAACATTTCTGTCTAATATGCAGAAATGAAGCAACAGGTTTTAACCTGTATGGCTACATAAAGAAATTCCCTAAGTGTGATATCTGACGTGCTTTTTTCTGCTATAAAAGACCATAGCATAACTTTCCAATCACAATTTGATTCGAAATTTTAATGAAAAACATTCAATCTTATTGTTGTAAAAAATTATTTTCAATTGTTGTGTTAGAAATTAATTATTGTGAAATGGATTCCATTACTACTGGTGCTTCATTTGGTAACAGAGACTTAGTGCAACAAATGACATTAAATTCTATGGCTGAATTAAACAATCTTGGTTCCATCAAACGGTGGATTAAACTTTCTGATATGGCGATTGGAAAAATATATAAAATAATGGGTGCTAGTCAGCTACCATCAAAATTCGATTCATCGAAAATGAAGAAAGTTTTGGAATTAAAAATTGGATACATATCATTGCCGGCGAGATTTAAATTTAAATGAGCAGATGTTCGCATGGTTGCAGAACAATCCACAACTGGGTTTCATAAATAATGGACCAATGGGACTAACTCATAAATTGCAATTCAAAACATTTAATCTTCTTGAAATCGCAATTCAAAACTTTGGATCTTCTTGAAATTTATAAATTAAAAAAATCTTATTATTGTTCACATATTAAAAAGTGATTATTGTGTACCAATTTTTTTTCTTTTACTATACTTAATAAAAAAATTTAAAAAAAAAAACGATCTTTTTATTTACACCCCTCCCTAAAATATAAATTAAACAAATTTTTAATATTACACCTTAAACTTGATGTATATACAAAAATTCCATTTACAATTATGGCACCACATTACATAAATTTTACAAAATGTATCACTGTATATTTTTTTTTAATCTGTACATTCTTTTGATGATATTTAATATTATAATAGATATTACTCAGCTAAAAATCGCTGTTACATATAAATAAATATCTATGTATTTTTTAAATACCTTATAAATACCTATGACTACTATATGGCCAATCACGCGATATCGTGTGATAAATATAGGCACTTACTCATTTAACGTAAAATATTTGATCATCAACAATGTACTATATAGCAATTAAAAACGAATTTTTTAAAATAGTAATGTATTATTATTTCTCTTTAAGTACATATACAGTACTCTGTTAAAAGTAAGGCTTTCTACACCGTTAAAAATCATATTAAACAATATAAATATATTTTTGAATAAATTATATTTTTAATATTTTTAAAACTTAATATGTAATATCGATAATTTAAAAAAGTTTTGAAACATTAATTTCTCGTCATAGACATTTTTTAGTCTTAAATTAATAGCACAATGTTCCATATAATTTAAGAAAAATTTCTTTCCCATATTTTATATTTACTTAAACAATGTATCTGTTTTTGTTAAGTTCATTACTTGTTAGTTTAATTATTAAAAATTAGTTAAATATACCTATAGCTATTAAATAACCTCTAGTTTTTGTAAATGACTGTAATAGGATTAAAAATTTTTATGTACTTATCTAATATCTTAAACAAGAAATTCTTTTTATCAACGTCGAATCAGCATTTTTACATATTTGTTACACTTCAGTATGTACTTACTCTATATTATTATAATTTTATTTATAAAATAAAATGTGTTTAATTATTAAAAATTTATGGAATTTAAGAAAATCACAAACTACTGAAATGAAAAGTATGAAATTTTCGCAAAAGTTTAATCTCTAGCGTCATTTACGAACTCAACATAATTAGTCTGAGAATGATAAAAAAATGATAAAAATGGAATAAGTCAAAAATTCCATGAATCAGTCAGCAAATAAACGTACAACGCAGAGAACAGAAGACTTTCAAGGCAAAGTGAATCGTCAGAATCTAATGATGAGGATAATGATAGTGAAAGGGACTATAGTTTTGAGGCAAGAAATGGTATTGAAGATAAATACGAAGACAACGAAAATGGATCTAAGAGAAACGTGAATACTTTTGATGAAAGTATGATAGTGGCAACAGAAGCAATCAAAGGTAAATTCGATTCCTTAAAAAACTCGCATAATATGTTGAAATCTGTGAATGACAAAGATAATCGATCTAGCGAACAAAAACATTTACCATTGCCTGATAAATACAAAAAAAACAAGTTTCACTCCAAAAATGACTGGCTTTTTACAAACTGCTCTAGACATATTAATGATCAAAGGGCTTCAGAACTCATGCGCAAAGAACGAAGCACATGAAGATAAAATTCAGAAGAAAGGGAATAACCATCAACATCTAATTCAATAAATGGAGAAGCTAAACGTCTCAAATATGGTGATGAAAACGCTAACCTTCATAATGATCATTTGATACATGTTGATGAAGAAGAAGGTTTTGATGATCCGAACCATTTACTAGATGAACTAAGAAATTTAGTGACTCAGACCCAAATTGGAGAAGAAATGGTTAGTACTATATGTAATTTAATGGAAAGGGTCATATTATAAATCCCAGCTTTGCGGATTATATCGAAAATGAGAAAAAACGAAACCATTTAATAATTTAAAGAAAAGTGACATTGGGAGGCGAATTACTAGGGAATTGGAAAGGCATGATATTATTGAGCCAGTGTTAAAGTATATATCAAATGGTGACGAAGACAGCGATGAAAAAACATCTGCTAGCGACAACAAAGCTATTGCGAGAGAAGGAGAAGCTGATGATGACGAGAATACAGTCGCCGACGATGGTGATGAAAAAATTACAGGTAAATGGTTATACCTACGACCCTATAGGCGGCGTTAAAATAAACTCTCAACATTTTATGAGTTGTTAAAAAGCATCGCAAACTAAAACAATAGTGTATCTTTTCCAACAGCTGTATACTAAAGTTAATTGTGTATGATAGACTCCTTCGTATTGGCGATCCTTAGCCGCTACCACCCTTCAGGGATGGGGGAAAAAATGGGACCTTGAGGAAGGTGGTAATAAACACAAACTATAGAGTTACAAAATTTCCACAAAAATCTGATTTTAATTGATAAGTCGACACGAAACTTTAAGCAAACAATTTTGCACGAAAAAAGATTAAAAACAAAATGATTTGATTTTAGCCGAACTTTATTGTTGATGTCAATACTACGACAGCTGATTGCTAACTTACTGTTAATAAAATTTTATTTTTGGCCAATATTATGGCAAGATAATACACGTCCAATATATTCGTCCTATTTTTGAAAAATGTTTAATTATGATTTAAAAAATTACATAATCGAGGGAATTAAAACCATTAAGGGCCGGTATTATAACTAGTATATAGTACGGTATATAATACTATCCCTAGGTTTTTATTTGATGAATAAAAGTTAACTGGGTATTCTAAAATATTCTACCCATTAAAATAGTTATCCTTTGATAACCATTTTAGTTGACCAGATAACCTTAGCAACATTATAGTAGTGATGGGAAATAATCAAATGATTTCTATAATCGATTATTATTACTTCGGTGATTTCAATAATCGAATGACTATTTGATTATTAAAATCATTATTTTCCATTAATTTGGTTGTTAAAATCATTCATACTGTAGTTTCAGATAGTTTGTAAAATAAATCGAATGATTATATTATAGTATTTCGAGATATTTTAAAAATGGAATGATCGATTATTTTTAAATCAATTATGCCCAACGCTACTCTGTAGCTAGAGTAGTTTCTGTATATACATGTCAAAAATGTGTCAAACATCAATTTTATAGTTGGATTCTTATTTAAAATTGCAGGTTAAATTTGAGTATGGAACAAATTAGAAAATTTTAAAAGCAAAATTTATTACATAGGTATTGTAAAATATTAAAATATTAATGAAAACAAAAAATAGATATAATACTTATAAATTATATTTATTTCGCTAGAATGTTGCCTAGTAATAAAGCGAATAGGGCAGACTACAGTGACTGTATAATATTCTTTATAACAGTGTGGCCATTGGAACCATATCCGCCATATTCAGGCCAAATTTGAAGTGAGTAACCGTAGTAACAGAATAAACAAGGTATACAAATTCAATGCATTTGGCCTGAAAATGGCGTCAACCAATAAAAAACTAGACCTACTAATGGCCACACTGTTATCAAGTATATTATAAAGTCACTGTAGGGCAGACATATTGGAAATTAATCTCTCGGATAAAATTTATCCGCTTGATTTTCTAAGGATAATTTACACCACAGATTTAACTACCAGATATATTTATTTTTCGTTTATAATACTAAAATCTATAGAATAAACTGATTTATCCCAGGGATAAATTTATTCTATCTTTTATAATACCGACCCTAAAACTTAAATTATCAGCTGGCGTTAACATTCCTCCTCCCCCGACAATTGAAAACACAGTTTTCAATTAAAATAAAATAAAGCATATTGGTTCCATAATGTTATTGGTTACCTAGATAGATAAGACAGATGAGACTAGATATTATTGAATCGAGTTAAGCTAAACTAGATTTAAAATAAATAAAAATTAACCAAACAGAAATGTCTGATTACTTGTTAATAGTTAAATTAAATTAACATTCTAATATTACTTAAATTTAATAATAAACAATTATTCCAATTTTGACAAATACGTACTATTTACATAATAATGATAATAAAACAAAACAAAATGTAAGTGAATATGAACTTGAAATTTTGATAATATTTACTGTGTAGGTAAAAGACACAGTTTTACTATAGGACGTTTATAAATTCCGTTCTTTGTACGAACGGTCGCAACTCTTATTGTTCCGTCCGCACCAGGATGAACCTCTGTTCCCTATGAGCCATTGCAAAGGGCGTAAATTTTCCATCGTTAAAACCACCACCGTTTCAACTTTTACTGATGATGTGGGTGTATTCCACTTCTATCTCGCTTGAAGTGTATGTAAATACTCAATGCGCTATCTTTTCCAATATGATTGGATTATTTGATCAAGTAACGATTTTCTATAAGTTGGTATTGGAAAGAACTGCTGGAGATGGTAAGTGGGTTAACGGGGCGGAATGAAGAAAATGTGATGGTGTCAATGCTAGAGGATCAGTTTGGTCTGAACTTAAACAATATAATGAGCTAGAATTTAGCAATGCCTCAACTTGTATGATGATAGTATTAAGTTCTTCGTAAGTTAGGATTTGTTCACCTATAGTTTTGTTTAATATATTCTTGCAACTGTTAATATTACCTTCCCATAATCCACCCCAATGTGGAGAATAGGGGGGAAGAAGTCTCCAAGTGATTTTGTTAGCTAATAATTCATTTTTAAGTTTTCTTCGTAGTCCAATTTTTCGATGAATTGGTGTAATTCTTTTAGGTTAGATTTTCCTCCAATGTAATTTCGGCCGCAATCAGAGTACAAAATACTAACAGGCCCTCTACGCGATAGGAATCGTTTCAGTGCTGCCAAAAAGGTAGCCGTGGACAGATTTGAACACAACTCCAAATGTACGGCTTTTGTGACAAAACATATAAATAAAAATAAGTATGCTTTTTGTGTTTGATTGCCGCGATGCCTCGGAAATGTTATGCGATACGGCCCTGCGAAATCGGTACCGGTATGAAGAAATGCTTTAGCCTGATTGACGGATAAATCGGCCATAATTGGATATGTTGCTTTCGGATTATTTTTAAAACAAAAATTACACGATTTTACTATTTTTCTAATCAAAGGTCGATCGGCTGTTATCCAAAATCTCTGTCTCAACAATGCTGATAATATAAGTGCCTGCATGTAGATGTTTCTGATGATAATGTCTAACTAAAATTTCAGAAAAATGATCTTGACTCGGTAATAAAATGGGATTCTGATGGTCATAGTCTATATTTGCATTTGATAAATATGGACGCAACTGTTTGAGATAACTAGATATTTGGTTCTTAATGGTGATTGCTTTAATTTCCGAACTAAAGTGCACTGACTGGACTGCTCTTATGAGATATTCTTCTGCCTTTGAAATATTTTCTAGTGATTTTGATAAGGTTCTAGGTAATATTTTTAAAAAAAGTAAGATATAAATTGTGGTACTGATCAAACGATTCCATGAAGAAAATCTTTGAATAGCTAAATAGAGGGGCGATGGATCTGATTCTATGGCGACTAAGGCAGTAGATTTGATTTGTAACTGAACTGTCAGTATCTATTTTTCGAATAGGCCAATTTACTACATCCGTCATAAGCCAAGCATGCCCAATAATCCAAGTATGGTGATTTTCGACTAATTGCTGTGGTGGAAACCTTCGTGATACAGGATCTGCCAAATTAAATTTAGTTGGAATATGATACTAATGATCATATGGTAAATCTTGTTGGACTTTTGCAACTCGATTTGCTACAAATGTACTCCAACGGTGGGGTGACGAACTGAGCCAGTTCAAGACTACAGTTGAGTCCGATAAGGCGAAGATTGCAATAACTGATTTCCGGTTACTGTAAGCATTTACAACTGTTCTCAATAATTTTATGAGCAATACTCCTGCACATATTTCCATTCTTGGAATTAATAAAGATTTTAATGGAGCTACTTTCGATTTTGCGCATACCAATGAACAAAATGTGTTATCATCGTTATCTAACCGAAGATACCCGGCAGCATCATAACCCTTTTCACTACTGTCAGCGAAACCGATCAAGTGGACATTACTATTCTTCTCCACCAAGAGATGTCTAGGTATGTTAATATCCGAAATAGAACTTAGTTCAGCACACAATTGGGACCAGCGCAATTTTAATGGTTGAGACGGATCCTCGTCCCAATCTAACTTTGATATCCAGTGCTCTTTAATTAATAATTTTATAAACATGGTAATAGGTGCTAATAAACCCGAACCTTTGCCAAAGTAAATAAAACATTTCTTTTTGTAGGTTTACTTTCAAAATATCCCAATTTAAATGAGAAACCATCTGAAGTTGTGTGCCACACAAAACCTAATACTTTAAGAGTTGGATCAAATTCAAGCGTTTTAGCATACCTATATGATTCTGGTATTTTAAGAATTAGTGACTGTGAATTAGTTGTCTATTTTAAAAGTTCAAAGCCACCGGATTTAAATAATTCGATTAATTGATGATAAATATTTTCAGCTTCTAATTCATTGTTAACCGAACAACACAAACCATCTACATAAAAATAGTTTTGTACAATTTGAGAAGCTAAAGGAAAGCGTTCAGCTTCATCTTGGGCCAACTGATTAACTGTACGTAATGCTAAATACGGTGATGATGTAACTCCGAAACAAACAACATTAATTTGAAAAACAGATAGGAGAAAGTCGGGTGAAAATCGCCACAATATGCGTTGAAATTTTCTATGCGTTGATAAAATATATATCTGACGAAACATTTGTTTGATATCAGCAGTAATTACAATCCGAAATAACCTAAAGTCCAATAATAAGGTATAAATATCCTTTTGTAATTTAGGGCCGGCGCACAGTGGGGCCAAAGTAGGTAAAAGATGGCAAAAATTATTTAGTCCTTTTATTGACTACAGAATAGTTATATAACAATATATTTTATTTTTACTTGATATTTATTAATAAAATACTGGGTGTCCCACTATACAGGGTGTCCCATAACGGTTAGTCAAATAATATATCAAAAACCACTCGTCGCATGAATTTGAAATTTGCAGATCTTGTTTGACCCTAGGTTAAGACTTTTTTCATACAACTCGATTTCATTTCCGGTTACTGGTTTCTAGCCATGTGGTATCAACTTATAAATTTTAAATGGAATATGGAATTTTTGACAACGAATTTCGATGATACGCTTAATTTTAGCTTTAACTTAACTGGAATATTCGATACCTACATAAATCTAGTAAATCTAGTAAAGAGTGTTTTATTTAATTATTTGATATTTTTATGCACCACTGAGAGCTTATATGAACTTTCTAAGCTTCTTATTGATGATTTTTGCTCAAACAAAATGAAAATAAAATCAGCAAATTTTGAAAAAAGGTGCAGTTTGGTGCAAATTCTGCAATCATAATACAAAAATAGACTAATTGCTTTATCAAATGCCACAAATATATCCGTTGGATTCGATTGGATACGTTACTAAAGTTCTTTGAGAAATTAATTTTTACAGAATTTTTCTAGATAATTCAACCATCTTTCATTAAAGCTCGATAGTATTAATACGAGTACTAATCTTAACAAATAAGATACACAAAAAAAAAAACATACGATGGGGAACATCGCCCATTATAACTGATATTAATTTTTTTTTTATAACTTAAATAACGGTCCCGCAAATCACTACTTTGCATTACAATGATATCGTTTAAATAGCAATCAATTTATAGAAATAACAAATAAAAGTCGATATATTTGCACCCCCCGCGCTATTTTACATAAGTTAATTACAGAGGTGGTTGCTAGAATATTTTAGCTATTGATTTAAGGGGTCATATAAATTGTAGCTTATCATTAAATTTTTTGTATTTTTGCCGCCTTTATTGGTACTTGGCCCCACTGTGCGGCGTGAAGAAGATAGTAGTAAGGATTGGAGAAAATGAAAACCTCCATCCCTTCATCCAATTTTTTGAGCGACCTTGGGAGGAGGTAGTTCGATCGGGGCGGTTCTAGAAACGGGTGGAGTAATGTGAAAGAAAATTTTTTCTATCCTAACCGAACCTAGGAAATTTACTCTAACCTAACCTAACCGAACCGAACCTAAGAGTTCAAAATTTCCTTAATAGATGGCCCAGCCACCTTCGAGCCCTGTAAATTCCAAGTTTTCACTATTAGGTGGCGCTCGTAGTTTGGATAATAGCGATCCCTGTGCGTAAGTTTGAAAAATTGTCAACAGATGGCGCAGCCACCTTTGAGCTCTATAAATTCCAAATTTTCACTACTAGATGGTGCTGCTCGTCCGGATACTAACGATCCCTGTGCATAAGTTTGAAAAATTGCCAATAAATGACGTCGAAAATGCTTTTTGATAGTTAAAAGATGGCGTTGCTAGTCTGAACCATCGCGAACTCTGTACCTTGATTCATAATTTTATCATATTTTTATCTGAAAACAGGTTTAAACAGGTTTTCCTCTACATAAAAACACATTTTTTTTTTGTTTTAATAAATTTATTTAAAAGAAATATTTTACAATGAAATATTTAAATGTTATTACAATAATATTTGTATATGGATATGACATTTTCCATGGTGCATGCTTCTCCAGAATGATGGCCGCATCGAGGACTAGTGTATGTTGATGTTATGATTCCCAACTTGGAGCAAATTGTTACTTCTTCAAAGTTCTTGATGGGCGCTGATGGTAGTAGTCGTTTCAAATACCGCACTTTCACTTTACAGTGTCGTAGTAATTTTCTTCGGAAAAACCGAGTTTCAGCACAGCCAATTCCTTTATGTGGAATTTCCGATTTGTTGCATTTGGAAATCATTGGAAGTCAACAATTGCCGCGTTGGTCTTCATTATGCTTAGTTTAGAGCGAAACTAGCTGTAGTTAAGAAAACGTGGAATTTACAGAGCTCAAAGGTAGCTCCAAGGTAGTTAAGAAATTATTTTTTATTTTTTATCACTTACATAAAATTCAATGGATGCTTCCACACGTTACAGTTGCAGATAAACAAAAACTGAAGTTGTTGAAATTGTAACGGACGGGTCTTTATTATCAATATTTATGTTCTAGTATTGTGTTGTTGTAATATTTCAATATTTATATTTACGATGTTTTTTTACAAATTTTTGTTGAAGTATGCATACACATAACATAAACTTGTACTATTATTATATAAACTTGTACTATTATTATATAAACTTGTACTATTATGTACTTCTGTAAAATGCATATTTCAGCAAAATATTTTACTATAAAAAGATTCGTGCGTTCGGTCCAAGGGCAGTCAAGGCAGGCCAGTCAACACCGCTAGTTAAGCCTTGGCTCCCAGGGAGTCCAGTCCGAGGTCAGTTTCATAGACATACACAAAAAGGGTACGCATTTCTTTCTCCAAAGCAATTTCTTCATCTATTTTTTATTTATTGTTTAACTGTAATGTTATTAATAAACTATGATTTTTTTTTCTTTTTTATATTTATACATATATAATGTTTGTTTCACCTCCTTCAGCACCTCAAAATTCTCAAATTGGGCGTAATTAAAGAGTTCGGACCCCAACGCCTCTTGCCAAGGATAATATCCTTTTAGGCACCAGGCTAACGGCTACAAAATATGTGGAAAATAGTCGAGATATTACAATTGCTTTTCGATCATGGCATATGCATATACAACCAACGATTCCAACGGCAAGGCAAAACATTTGGACGGTGAAAACATCGACTCAGCTGGAGAAACCGCGTTACATTATATTCGCTCTACAAACGGATCGACGAAATAAAAAAGATAAAGATTCCAGTATTTTCGATCATTGCGAACTTTCAGACGTTAAAGTTTATTTAAATTCTGCGAAATAACCGTAGATGGATTTGAATTTGGATTTCAATAATGGTAAATATGCAGTAGCATATCACATGTACTCGAAATTTCAACAAGCATATTATTATTCTAAGAAGAATGAACCGCTTTTAAGCAAAACACAATTCAATAATATCGCTTCAATCGTATTCATCGATTGTCCTCATCAAAACGAGTCACTGAAAAGTGGACCGGTGGATATTCGAATTGAATTTAAAACACTGAAGGAGGTGCCTGAGAATACGTCAGCATTCTGTCTTCTACTACATGATCGCGTGGTTCGATATAATCCGTTGACAAATATTGTTACAAAATATGTATAAAACGCCGTAATCCGATTATAAATCAGCTAGTTTCGCTCTAGACTACGCGTAATGAAGGTCAACACGGCAATTGTTGACTTCCAAGGATTTCCAAATGCAACAAATGGGAAATTCTACATAAAGGAATTGGCTGTGCTGAAACTCGATTCTTCCGAAGAAAATTATGGTGAAGAATACATACTACAACACTATATATTCAAATCACCAATACCGTTTTGCGGATTAAGCGACAAAGATCAAGTGCACAGCTCGTTGGTTGCGGAAAAATCATCATGGATTCTTCTGGACGGATGGACATATTGAATATGAGGAGCTACAATACATTTATTAAGCAATCTACACGGAACTCGAATCATCTATACGAAAGGAGAAAAAAAGTGCGGTATTTAAAACCACTACTACCATCAGCGCCCATCATCAAGTAACAGAACAAGCGCCCATCATCAAGTAACAGAACAAGCGCCCATCAGAAGTAACAATTTGCCCTAAGTTGGGAACCATAACATCAACATACATTAGTCCTCGATGCGGCCATCATTCTGGAGCAGCTTGCGCCATGTAAAATGTTATATTCATATACAAATATTATTGTAATAACATTTAAATATTTTATAGTAAAATATTACTTTTAAATAAATTTATTAAAAAAAAATAAAATGTGTTTTATTTAGAGGAAAACCTGTATAAATCTGTTTTCAGATAAAAATATGATAAAATGATGAATCAAGGTACAGAGTTCGCGATGGTTCAGACTAGCAACGCCATCTTTTAACTATAAAAAAAGATTTTCGACGTCATCTATTGGCAATTTTTCAAACTTATGCACTGGGATTGTTAGAATCCGGACGAGCAGCACCATCTAGTAGTGAAAACTTGGAATTTTCAGAGCTCAAAGGTAGCTGCGCCATCTGTTGACAATTTTTCAAACTTACGCACAGGGGTCGCTATTATCCAGACTACGAACGCCATCTAGTAGTGTAAACTTGGAAGTTACAGAGCTCGAAGTTGGCTGGGCCATCTATTAGGGGAATTTTGAATTCCTAGGTTCGGTTCGGTTAGAAAAAATTTCCTTAGGTTCGATTAGGTTAGGTTAGACTAAATTTCCTAGGTTCGATTAGGTTAGACCCAGTTCCGTTAGGTTCAGTTAGGTTACAAAAAAGTTTCGTTCACATTACTCCACCCACCGCCGGAGGTGTCTAGAACTGCCCCGATCGAACGACCTCCTCTCGAGGTCGCTCAAAATATCGGAAGGAGGGATGGAGGTTTTCATTCTCTCCAATCCTTACTACTGAAGATCATTCAGGGATACTGAATTATCTGATTTTGCAGAGGCATCATATGCTATTCGAACAGGTGTGGAGCTGCTTTCTTTAAATATTGGATGATGAGGAATATAGAAACTTAATTTCAATAAATTAGGGTTTTCTACGCGCGACATGTGTTTCTGATCCAGATAATCCTGCATAATTTCATTATAAGCCGAACGAAGTTGATAATTTCTCTCGGTAAGTGAAACGAAGCTGGTAATTTTTTTTCTTATGATAAAAATAGTTTATACGCTGTTTTGTAAGAGTTACCGAGATTTTCTGGACCTAATTGAAATGGTAATGGTACTGTATAGCGACCCGAATGTTCCCTGCTAACTAATGATTGGTATAACTTTTCGCAGTACGCATCATCTTTACTCAAAAGGGGAGGGTCTGAAATATTTTTTATTTCGCAAAACTTTTGCATTATATTTTCTAATGGTTCAAAGGCACAAAACGTTTGTGTTTCATCAGGCCCTTTATGTAGTACAAGCACTTTATCCATAATAACATAGCCTAACTTTGTTTGAATTGCAAGGGGGTGTTAGGGGGACCAATGACCTTGCCAGACTCTAATAACTCAGCTATAAGTTGAGCTCTACTTCACTAGTGTAGTCAGCCAACGGCAGATCTACAAGATGATTCAACCGAGTTGCATCGATTTTAACAAACGGTAACTGATGAGTAATTTTGTCGATCACCAAAACATTCATACTAAGTCTATGTTGGTCGTTTATGGTGGATATAAAGGTGAGATACGAATACCCTTTAATAGATCTTTTGATTGAACCGATGCCTTGCACTAATAAATCGGTTTTCGAAATGTTCAAACCTAATTTTTTGCAACAATTATATGATAGAAAATTAGACTGACTCCCGGAGTCTAATAATAATCTAATTTTATGTTTAACTTTGAAACGATTAAAGGCATAAACAATTGCTGTGGATAATAAGACGGTAGTATTTGGTGATATCACGCAATTTGATGATTGTTCACTACAGCAATAACTACGAACGATTTTATTTTCATTTGTGCTAAGGATAGGTTGAGTACTATCCGCAAAAGCAGATGAAGTATGTAGTTGCGATTTCATTATTACGCGGTTGATTTACAACTTGATCAAAATGAAGTAAAGTATGATGTTTGACTTTATAAAGAGCACAAGTTTTTTCTGATTTACAATTGGCAATTTTATGGTTAGGATTCAAACAATTAATACACAGATTCTTTCCTTTTGCCAATTTATATCGTTCACCCAGTATAAGGTTCAAAAATTTCACACTTTGTGGTACCGTATGAAAATGTTGATTACAAATTATACAGGTATTTTTTAATTCATGTTATTATTATTACTAGATGTGTTGTTGGTATTAAAACATTTGTTTACATGATCCGGTAGTGGTGATTTATTTACATTACTGGCTACATACGATCTACTAGTTTTTGAATTGCTAGACAAATTATTATTGACGCGACATTTTTCTGTTCGTAAATTTTTACTTTGACGTCTAACAAAGTGAACAAGCTCATCGTATTCTGGTAACTCGGTGCTATCACGAATCGATTCAAAAGTTTGAATTGTTTCAGATGGAAGTTTCGACATTGCAAGATAAGTTAATATGTAATCAGCTAGATCCTTAAACTTTAACCGTTTTAACGCGACAACTGTTGTGTGAAAATTTTCTAAAAATGTTTGCAGTTGGTTTTGGTTTGAACCACGATCGTGTATACAGGTCCTGAAACGCCTATACTGTTTACATTGGTGGGAAAAATCTCTTATTGAGTACGTTTTGTCGTTAGCGCTGTAATCTTTGCGGGATAAACGGAAGTAAGGACAGCAATATGTAAATAAAAGATAAAAGCATAATGTTTATGGTTTTTATCTAGTAACCATGTTAATGTCATTGTGTTATAACAATAACCTAAAAAAGTTTAAATACTTTCAGAAATTTATATTTTTGTGATTGACAATAAACTATTGCAATGCCTAATTATTGTATAATGCCAGACTGTGAGCATATGAATGATAAAAAAAACAAAAAGATCATATTTTAAAGTGCCTGACAGTTTAGAAATAAAAGAAAAATGGATCACTGCTTTAGCTCCTGTACTTGGTGCAAAAAAAAAAAAATAACAAATAGTACCCGCATTTGTGAGAAACATTTTCTTGAAACAGATTTAATTAGAAAATATGTAAAATTTGATAATGATGGTCGTATAATTGCTGAAGTAAGTAATTCATTTTTATGTAATACTGATAGACGGTCTGTATACGATCAGTAATACTGTCAGTATTTCGAACTACTGACAGTATTAATGATTGTGTATTGACAATACTTAAGTATTCCTATATAGAGATTATATTATAAAAATAATGATTCATTATTTTTCTCAGTAAATATTGACAGTATTACTGATTGTCTACAAGCCGCCTATGCATATGTAATTATGTACCTATTAAGTATGTGGATAATACATCAATCTGATCATAGAAAATAAATCTGACACTATTTTCTAGACAGGTAGGCCAGTTATATGTTATTGTCCTATACCCATTTTTCTTACAACAGCTTACTACGGGTAAGCCATCTACGTAGTTGTTTAACAATTCGATTCTACGCCACTAAGTTAGAAAGATATATGCATTTGAAAACTGGAACCACAAAACCAGCAAAACTGGCTAACCTGTTTAGTATAATATACTAATCAATCAAATGATCTTGGAATAATTTACATTGACGTTATTATTTATTTTTACATATTTTACCAGGTATTCGGAAGAAATACAATCATTTTAATACAAAAACAGTTTAAAACTTCGGTATTTCACAACAGCTCAAACCAGCACAAAAGTTCAGTACAACAGGAAAGGTCCTGACAGCATAAAAATACAATACAGCACAATTAAAAGCTAAGTTCATTATAGCAAACACAACACTAAAATTTTACATCTTGATAATTCACTTATATCTTTACATTTTTCTTTTTATTGCTTTTCCGAAATAAATTAAAAAAATATTGTCTTCTGGTAACAAAAAATAAAATTATATAAAGAAGAATGTCGAAAACATCTCCACTTCCTGGCAGCGTAAGTAAAGTACGTGATTGATTTAATTCACGTGTGGGCAATTCTTTTAAAGATATAAATAAAAGTCTATACGCAGCGCACTAATTTTGTCTTCAACATCTGCTGAAGGGAGCCACCTCTTCGTGATGACGGCGGGCAACGAGCTCTGCTTGGCTAAGACTCCTTTTTATAATTGATGCCGTCATAGCAGATAAAATTTGAAATGTATTTCCCTAACGTGTCAATATAATTATAGATAAAAGAGTGACTTCCCCTATGCGTCACGACACCGCCTTTTCATCCAGTTTTTGAAAAATCTAATTTTATAATTTTTTCGAAGTATTACTGTACGTGATAATAACATCAGTGTCTTCCAAAAGATTAAAAGAGAGTAATATAGTTTTTGAAATTATTTTTTTTTTAATAATAAAAAATGTACAAAAATAGAGCTGTCAGCTTCAATGTGACTTTTTATGTCTTGATGAGTACTTTTCATTATGATAACTTGAATACTGCGGCTACAGGGCAAGAATTTGGGCATCCTTCTTTAAATTAAAATCCTACATGCATTGGTATCTGATGTTTACAATTTCTATAAATTTTACCTCCATTATTGTTTCTTTATAGTATAAAAACAACATAATTTTTAGGTTCAGTTCCAACGCCCGCGATTAAAAAATAACGCAGTCCCCTCGATTTTTGCTCCTAATAAATCACTACATAATTGTAAATAAAAGGAAATTTTGAAGGTACTAAATCGTTTTGCTAACTTTTTATTATTATTATTGTTACAGTAACCAATTCAGTATTGTGTGATAGTGAATCGGAAGTACTACCATACGGAGAAATTTCATCAACATATAATAATGTGAATTTAGATGATCCAAATGAAACAAAAAAGCGTCCAAAACCATTCCAGTCTTTGTTTTTTACGCTAAAAACAGGTAAAATATAAATTTATTGAATTGAAGTTTATGAAATATTGAAACGATTTAATGAATGATTTAGGGGGGAGGTATTTTTTTAATTTTATTTTTTATTTTGTCAAATGAATGTACAACAACACAAGATTGTTGTATTAAAATTTGAAGTCGATTGGAACAAAACTAACGGAGATATAGAGACTTGTACGTCTCCGTCCCTTCGACTCTAGTGTATAAAACTTAACATTTGAAACATGTATTTCTCACACTTAACATTTTCAAAGTCGGTGAACTATCTAACTCAAAATCTACTGGACCAATCCTTTTGAAATTTTACACACTCTTTCTACACATAAATTACGAGTTGACGCTGTCGAGTTTTTAATTTTTTTTAAAATTATTTTGATTGTAAAATAAAAAAAAAATTACCGAGTTTTCAATTAAAAATCAGTATTTTGACTTCTGAATATTATTAAAAATCAAAAAATCAATTTGAACCCTTAAATGATTAAAGTATGTGTCTTTAAATGATTAAGACGAGTTAACTCGTCCTACAATTATGGCGGCTCAAAATGCTGTCATATGCATATACTCACTGCTACAGGTGCCGCCATCTGTGACAATACGGTATAATTCTAAATAATGTTCAATTTTATCAACATAGTTTAGTATAATTTATTTTTTGTAAATTCATAGGGTTCACTTTTTTAATGTTGGGATCTTTGATTTTTTCTTTTCCTTTTTTTGTAGTCTTATCTACTATACTTATCACTTGGCAGTAAAAAGTCCGGTATTTTGAGACAAAAATATTTTACCATATGGTTTGTTTAAAAAGGTTAAAAAAAAATCCTCGATGACGTTGCCTGAAGAAACTTATCAACTAATGAAATCTTTTTGGTCTTTTAACTCGATAATTCCCAGAGTTATTTGGATGTGACAGATGTTTTTAATTTTTTTCAACGATAAGATAATTAAATCTTTACGTTCTGTTACCACCATTAGAAGGCTAATAGATGACTTTATATTTCTTTCTTGTGACAACTCTATACTATAAGTTAAACAAACAAATTAATACAGTTTACAATTAAAAATGTCTGTCACCTACAGGTGACACTGGGAATTGCCGAGTTAATTTCGAATAATCCGGTGATGAGTTATGCGGTTCATCACAATGTAACTTTTTTCTGAGGTGTCCGCAACAATGTACCGCAACTGGCTAATTTCTGCATATTTTTCACTGAAATTTTTTATAGAATATTCCTCAAATATCATGCTATTATGTACTGATTACATAAATAAGTTTACGTTAACAGTATCGTCAAAAAAATTTTCGAAAATATGCTTATTTTTTAGCGAATTAACCTAACTCCCCTCCTCCTTAAAACATCCTTTTAAATACTGGTGACTGACTAATTTGTATTAGCTTTGACAAATTATTATGAAAATTACTAATAACTGAAATAACTTTAAAAAAATTATTGTGCTTGGCGTACGATATGTATACGACCGTTCTCGCTATTCGTATTAATGTCTTTTGCTAGTGATTAAAAAAAAATTGTTATATTTTTTTTTTTTAGGTGCCCCAATTGATGATATTCAGGACTTTCGTTAATATACTAACGATATTACTAGTAACTGGGTTTATAATGTTTCCGAAAAAAGTAAAAGCATAACAATAAGCCACATTATATATTTAAAAAATGAAAAAGACATAAATTATTCAGTTTTTGATAAATATTACAATCGGCGAAGAAAATAAATTAAATTATTATATTTTTGATCGTCCGGTAACAAATTTTCTAGGAGCGGGATTACAAGACATTTTATTAGATATCAGTAAATTAAGAAATGTTATGGATGAGTTTGAAAAAGTACGTGTCTGTAAAGGTCTGGGAAAAGTCAATATCGAATATTTAGATACAATTAACGTTTTTAGTCAGTTAAGTTAGTTACATTCTAGTAACTGTTTATTAATGGCTAAAAAATACAGATGTAGGGAATGCACAAAATTAAAAAGAGCAGCATTACAAAAGGAAAAGCCTATTTCAAAAAGCACCAATTTAATTCGCATTAGGAAAGCATCTAATGTTATAGATCAAAAAAAAAAAAAAAAAATATTCGCAACAAGGCAGAAATTGAGGCGCCAAAGAGATTCATTAAGGCGAATTGAAAAAGAGAAAGTACTGCTACAGACCTCCTTAAGTAATAAAAATAAGGAATTAGCAGCAATAAGTAAAAAATCAATTGATGAAAAGTGTAATAAATTCAATATTTCCTCAACACAAAAAACAGTTATATACGAAACTATTTCTGCTGCATCTGTTTCAACTGTGAATAACCGTCGTTACTCGGATGACTGGATAATGTTATGTCTTTTGTTGAATATTAAATCTCCAACAACATATGAATTTTTAAGACAACAGAATGTCATTCCTTTGCCTTGCCCGAGAACCATCCGACGATATTTTTCACAAATAAATACCAAATGTGGCTTCGACAGACAGTTCGGTAATCTACTGAAATGTAAATTTAGAAAATTTAAATTAAATAATATAAAATGTGACGGTCTGATTGTTTTGGACGAAATCAATTTAAGAAAAGTAGTAACAGTTTGCCCAAAAACACTTACTTATGTATGTAGGCTTGACAAATTTCGGAGATGATGGACCCCAGTCACAAAATATTAATTATCAGGCTACACATGGACTAGTAATAATGTTTCAGTCTTTAACTAGTCCGTACACTCAACCTGTTGCGGTTTTTGCATCGCAGAAACCTGTAGATGGCGAGAAATTAGCAAAATTAGTTTTGCAGGCGGTTGTATACTTAGAAGAGTGTGGGGGAGTAATTCATGGGGTTATTGCTGACGGGGCATCCACAAATAAGAAAATGTGGTCTCTACTGGGTGTTAATAGTGATATTTACAATACTAAGTCGTGGTTCACGCACCCAGTAGATGAGAACAGAAAAATTTTTGCTTTTTCCGATACTCCACATTTAATCAAATGTGTGAGAAATCGACTTTATGAGAAAACGCAATTACGAGTATTAAATTTATTACTTTGCGTACTTTTAAAATAAAAAAAATTATGAAAATTCGCAGTAGTTTAGATTTAAAAGAAAAAAAAAAATTAATTGACCGTGTAGAGTCCAGTCAAAAAAGTTGTCCTTTTTTTGCTGTTTTATATATAACGCACATCTCTTGTACTTATTATTTCGTATGTACAGATGTGCCGTGACTATTTGGACCCGATTTCGTCGGGTGAGTAGCGAAAGGGAGGAGATAAAACAACCATACGTAACATAGAAAGTAATGTCTTACAGAATTGCTTGTACACTTGCACATAAAGTTAATGTATTTTCCAATTACATTTATAAATATAACTTTAATTACAAAAGCAAAAGGCTAAAAATCAATTTTATCTAACTGACTGTTTTAGTATTTCTTGCGAAAAGTATTTTTTAACCAAAATTAAGCCTTTTTAATTAATATTTTTTGTAATCTTATAATACTATACAGAGCGTGTATGGTTGTTTCTATAGTTATAAAATTGTGAACAGTTTGAATAGTTAAAACAAGTATGAATAACCCACAACAACATACACCAAACATTGTATCTGTGATTACCAATCGGTGGTCCAGCTGTACATGTTATCAATAACATATTATGTATTATCAATGACAAGCTGAAATTCTGATTTTGAAGTTAAATCAAATTCTTATTTACTAATTTCTTATCAAATAATATTATTTTTATGAAATGTTCTCATCTTTCTCATTTTCGTTTTTAGAATATTTGAACAAAGATTATATTTAACATGTTTATCATAAGTTTTTTCAACTTTTGTTAAATTTCTTCAAAAACAGGATAATAAATTGTTTTATTACCCAACCACTTTCTACAATTTATTTCTGGGCTTTTTTGAAAAATTTTGTTGCATAGCTTATATACCTAAAATTCTTAGATATGAAATAATTAAAATTTGTGCGGTGCCGGTGCTTTTATATCAGTTTATGGAATTATCCTAAAATAATTTGAATTTTAAAAACAACCCCATTAGAAATTTTTCTGCTAAAAATTACAATTTAGTTACTGCGTAATATTCAGTGCGTTCGTACAGAGTTTAGTTTTTAGCAACAATTATAAAAGTGTGATATTTATATTTTATATCTATCATATATTAGAAATATTAATATAAAATTAATATTTCGGGTTACATTAACATAATTTATTTTACGTTTACGGTGTTACCTTATATTTGTTCTGGTGAAGTTTGTACGTGTGTACTCTTTGCTTTTGGCTCATTTCATTTTTATAAACCGTTTGTTATATTAACGGAAATGGAAAACAGTAGCTCACCACCATCAACACCAAACAATTTTCTTAGAAGAGGGAAAACTATTCACACTGAAAGGCGAATAGTAATTATTAAAATGTTTTTATTTGTATATGACGAATATTATTTAATTTGTATTAATAATTTCGTACTTCTATTCAAAATTGTTTGGTGGTCATTGGAATCTAACTGTGGCAATTATATAAATATAAAAAAAGACAAACTGAAAAAAAGGATAAATCAAAGTATAGAGATAAGATATAGAGTTCTTTTTGTCACGGCAGATCTGTAACCTAGAACGTTTGTGGATAGAAAAGGGGTTTTGAAACTTATATAACTGTATTAATACATTAGTACAAAAGATATGTATAGCGAAAACAAAACAAATTGTATCAAAAACTGTGGGAACTACTACATTATCCGTAAGACTCAATTACAGCGTAGTTCAGTAATTATCACTATATGATTTTATTTAATAAAATTAGTTTTAATTATGTACACCTACATTTTGGGAACGCCTGATCTAGAGAAAGATAGGTATGCAGTTTTGGGTCGAGTATAAGCGAATTACGATTGCCGATAACGATTTAATTCTTCAGTTCATTTTCATTTCGAATTTGTTTTTTAAAAAGCAAATAAGCAATCTTATGAAGTTAGTTTTAAAATACCTAATTATATGCTGAAACCGTCGTTTTGATGACATTCATTATGTAATTCATACAAAGCATAAAAATTCTCGTATTACAACGTTAGCTATTTTATATTTGAGTCTACTCCGTAGTTTAAAGAAAATGTAACCAGAAATTATGAAATTGGGAAAAAAAACAACTCAGAATGAAATCCACGAAGAAACTGAAGACATACTGTACAGGGTTGATATCATAAACTAACTGTAGGTATACATTTTGCATAAAAAATCAGTATTTAAACTTCGAATACGTCCTTTTCAAAATAACTTTTTTTCGTCCAATATACAAAACAAAAAACAAATTTTCGAATTTAATATTTAATTATTGGCAAACTTCGCATTTCTTTTTTTATAATTTGTATCTACTTCGGAAGATTTATAATAACATTAATTTTAATTAATACGTTTTTTGCTCTTAGATTCCAAAAGAAACATTGAACCCCCAAAGGAGGAGACGAAAAGATGAAGTTAACAATTTCGTAGGAAAACTTCGATTTGGAAAAATTATAGATAGAGTCCAATGGAAGACAGGAGAAAGGGTTTTGCCCAGCAGTGGGATTAGACATTTATTATTATTATTATTATTATAGACTTTTACCCCAACCTGGCGCTCACTACTCAGTAGGACAGTACTGGGTAACATTCACCTATACCGGCATTATGCAAGGTATTAGGCTCTGTGGAAGGATAATGTGCCAAACCAATCCTTAAAAGTACCGTAGTACATTCACGGACGGGTTTGTCACATCACTCCTTATATTGTTGTTGTTGTTGCTTGAAACGAGGTGTTATGCGTCTATTTTGGTGTACACTGGTTCGTACGACGAGACTTTTGTGGAAGCGTAGATGTTGGCTCAATGCCAGACGGCTGTGAATGCCTAGTTCGTTTTCGTGTCCTCAGAGAATGGGTAGGATTAGGGACAGAGGGAAGGGAACGGACTGTTTGTGTTTGTGTGTGTGTTCGTGTATGTCTGTGAATGTGTCGTTCTATTTTTCATTTCTTGGTGTAAATGTGTTCTGGTTCATCAAATTGCTCATTAAGATCGGGTGTTCCTGGAATTGCGCGTTTAGATGGCACAGAGGTTGACGGACCTTGTGTGTTATTGAGTTGGGGAGGATTGTGCACCAGAGCGGTAACAGTGATAGTGCGGCAGTTGGTCGATCCTCCCTCTCCATCAGACGAATCTGGATCTGTATGTGTGTTAGGTGTTTGTGTTTCAGTGTATGCGTATTGTGTGTTTATGTATGTGTGTTGTGTGTCTGTAAGATGAGTGTCAGTGTGTTGTTCACTCACTGTAGATGGCTCAGATGGAGTACAAGCAGATCTTGTGCTTTCACATATCGCAGTCTGATTCGTATTACTGAGGAACTTCCGTACTATACGACATGTGTTTATGATCACTGCCTTTTGCATAGTGACATATGTGTACTTTGGGAGACCCAAGAGGCTCAAGCTATTGTGTAGTGTGTGTGGAATGACCCCGGTGGCACTGAGTACTATTGGAACAATGTGGACATGTTCGATTCGCCATTGTTGTTTTATTTCGGCTGCGAGGTCAGTGTATTTCTCCAATTTAACTGCGCGTGTTTTTTGTAAGTTATGTGTATTCG
Source organism: Brachynemurus nebulosus (assembly GCA_035578155.1). Classification (NCBI taxonomy): domain Eukaryota; kingdom Metazoa; phylum Arthropoda; class Insecta; order Neuroptera; family Myrmeleontidae; genus Brachynemurus; species Brachynemurus nebulosus. The sequence continues at coordinate 3,072,675 of JAPWDM010000033.1, read as the reverse complement.
GAACCGCAATGTCCGCTAGTTTCTGGTATATGATTTTGCCAACCTGGTATATGATTTTGACAACTTCGGTGTCGGTTCTTATAAATAGTGTGAATTGTTCAGCGAGGTACTTGTGTGTTGATGTAAAGTGTTTGAGCCAGTAGTTTTGTATGTTATCGATGCCAGGTGTCTTCCAGTTATGCGATCTCTGTAAAGCTCTGGAGACGTCCTCTGTAGTAATGCCCGTATAGGACATCTCCGGAAGATGTTCGTTATTCCTGCACTCTGTATCGATCCAGCTGGCTTTATCATTATGGTCAATGGTGTTGGACCATATATTCGCCCAGAAACTATGGAGTGCGTTCTTCTCCGGTAGACTATTACTGTCAGTTACCGTGTTCGTTAGAGACTGATAAAACCGTATCTCGTTTCTACTGAACGCTTGGTTTTGTCGTCTGCGTTCAGTACTGGTCTTATATCTTCGTAAGCGCTTCGCTAGTGCTGTTAATTTTTGGTGAAGCGTATCTCTGATCTCTGTGAGTGTTTTATTGGGTTCCTGGTACTGTGTGTGTACTGTGTGTTTGTGTAATATGTCGTGTATGTATTTGTTGAGCCGGTTGGACCTCGTACCCTGTTGGTATTGGGTGATCCTGCCGAGGTTGCATCGGATGTTGCTGATGCGTTTATTCAATCGTGTTTCCCAGGCAGGAGTTTTGTGTTCCTTCGAGTTGTGCGCTACAGGTGGTGTTACATCGGACCCGTTACAACGTATAGCTGCAACGACTCCACAGTAGATAGCTGTGTGTAACTCGATAAAATTGTCACAAGTTTGTAAGTGTTGAGGCAGTATTATGTTATTTAATATCTCAACGATCTCAGCCAATCTACGTGAGGTGTGTTGTTTAGGCACCAAGTACCGATGTCTGGGGTCCGTCCTTTCGAATTCAGTAAGCGCTGTGTTAAATTCCAGTTCGATCTTTTGCAGTAGGGTGTCATTTACTGCTGTCTCATGGTGGTCAGGCTCATTCTCGACAAGTTGTTGAGTGTCGTTTTGTGTGGGGCCCCCCATTTCTGGTGGGCCGTCGTCGGCCTAACTTTCTTCATTTTGAGCAAATTGATGCGCGACTTGTGTTTTAATAGTGTTTATGAGGGAAGAAGGTATAAGATTATTGGTGAAAATGACACGTTTTTGGTCTGCCAGTCTCTGTTCAGTGACGCGACTAAGGTGAGAGTAAGTGCGCGCGAACACTTGATGTAATTTCGTACGGTAACCAGTTTTGTCCTTTTCAAGTTTAGTAACTTGGAAGTATGTGCGTACGATGAATTCATTCAGTTCATCTGTCCATTGCATACGCACACGCTTCTTACCAGCTTTAGTGGTCCCCAAAGGATGCTCCGAGGAAACACTTAAAGTCGGCTGAGCCAAAGGTGTTGGGGGCTCTGTAAGTAGAGCAGTAGCGTTTTGGCTGAAGGTGTTATTACAGCTGACAGGTGGCTGCCTAGAACCCAGACTGTCGTCACCGCGATCTAAACTGTCATATTCAGTGGTGACCCTGATGCGCCCGGTCGCTCCACCAGCAGCGGTATTTTTCCGAGGCTTTTTTGGTTTATTATTCACCATCCTAATGGGTTGTCCTTTTAGTCGCCTTTTACGACAAGCAGGACTTACTGTGGGGAAATTCTGCAAAGTAAAGCCCCACCCACAGGGCGTTTATTATTATTATTATTATAGACTTTTACGCCAACCTGGCGCTCACTACTCAGTAGGACAGTACTGGGTAACATTCACCTATACCGGCATTATGCAAGGTATTAGGCTCTGTGGAAGGGTAATGTGCCAAACCAATCCGTAAAAGTACCGTAGTACATTCACGGACGGGTTTGTCACATCACTCCCTATATTGTTGTTATTGCTACTTGAAACGAGGTGTTATTCGTCTATTTTGGTGAACACTGGGTCGTACGGCGAGACTTTTGTGGGAGCGTAGATGTTGGCTCAATGACAGAGGGCTGTGAAAGCCTAGTTCGTTTTCGTGTCCTCAAATGGTAGGTAGGAGTAGGGACAGAGGGAAGGGAAAGGACTGTTTGTGTTTGTGTGTGTGTTTGTGTATGTGTGTGGATGTGTCTTTCTATTTTACGTTTCTTGGTGTAGATGTTTTCTGGTTCATCAAATTGCTCATTAAGATCGGGTGTTCCTGCGCGTTTAGATGGTACAGAGGTTGACGGACCTTGTGTGTTATTGAGTTGGGGAGGATTGTGCACCAGAGCGGTAACAGTGATAGTGCGGCAGTTGTTCGATCCCCCCTCTCCATCAGACGAATCTGGATCTGTATGTGTGTTAAGTGTTTGTCTTTCAGTGTTAGTGTATTGTGTGTTTATGTATGTGTGTTGTGTGTCAGTAGGATGAGTGTCAGTGTATTGTTCGCTCACTGTAGATGGCTCAGATGGAGTAGAAGCAGGTCTTGTGCTTTCACATATCGCAGTCGGATTCGTATTACTGAGGAACTTCCGTACTATACGACACGTGTTTATGATCACTGCCTTTTGCATAGTGACATATGTGTATTTTGGGAGACCCAAGAGGCTCAAACTATTATGTAGTGTGTGTGGAATGACCCCGGTGGCACTGAGCACTATTGGAACGATGTGGACATGTTCCATTCGCCATTGTTGTTTTATTTCGGCTGCGAGGTCAGTGTATTTATCCAATTTAACTGCGTGTGTTTTTTGTAAGTTGTGTGTATTTGGAACCGCAATATCGATCAGATAGGTTGTCTTAGTGTTTTTCATTACGAAGGTGATATCTGGTCGATTATGATTTATGGTCTTATCTGTAATAATCGACCGATCCCAGTAAAGTCTACAGGAGTCATTCTCCGCTACTACTTTTGGTGTGAGCTTGTAGTAAGGTGTTTTATCGGTTATAAGGTGGTGCTTAACCGCTAGTTTCTGGTATATGATTTTGCCAACCTGGTCGTGACGGTGTTTGTATTCGGAGTGAGCGAGCTGAGTACAGGCAGCTGTGATGTGTTGGATCGTTTCAGGTTTGGAATGGCATCTCCGGCATGAGTCAGATGTTATTGACGAGTCACGAAGTATGTATTTTGAGTAATTCTTTGTATGAATTACTTGATCTTGTATAGCTAGCATGAATCCTTCAGTCTCCGGGAAAAGACTTCCTTGACTCAACCAGGCGTGCGACGCTGCTTTGTCGACGTTAGTCTGATTAAGATCATGTGGAGGTCTCCCATGTAAAGGCTTCCGAATCCATTGCTGAATTTTGTCCTCCTTCGTGACCAAACGGCAAAAACTATCTGGCATTTCTGTGTGTGAGAGGTTTAATGGTGTGTATGCCTTGTCGGCTTGGATTATTACATTGTGTAAGTGTGATGTGTGTGTTTTGGTGTAAAAGTATTCTCGCAAGTTATGAACCTGTTTATTATGCGTGTTCCTTATGTCTATAAGACCTCGACCCCCTTCGGCTCTTGGCAGCGTCAATCGTTCTATCGCTGCTTTGGGATGATGAATTCTGTATTTGGTCATAAGGACGCGGGTCTTGATCTCGATGTTTGTCAAGTCCGTAGGCGTCCATTTGATTACCCCAAATGAGTATGTTAGCACCGGAATTGCGTAGGTGTTAATTGCTTTGATGGTTTTTTTTCCATCAAGGTGGGTGCTCAGTAATCTCCGTACACGCGTTAGGTATTGCTGCATCAGGTGTTGTTTTACAGCGCTGTGATCTATACGTTCGTCCTGATTGAATCCGAGATACCGGTACGACTCTCCCTCGTCCATGGGCTGCATAACAGACTCTGGTTCGAGTTCGAATGCGACCGCATCTCGTTTTCCTCCAGAACGACATTGTGTTCGACATTTATCGATTCCGAACTCCATACAGAGGTCTCGCGAAACCTCGTTGGAAAGTCTCAGCAGCTGCTGTAATTGATGTTTAGTAGCTGCATAGATCTTAATATCATCCATGTACATTAGATGTGAAATGGTATGGCGCGAATTCGTTTGCGTACCTACATTGTAACCGTATTTGGTTTTATTTAACAGGCGAGAAAGTGGATTCATTGCGAGACAAAACCATAATGGACTCAATGAGTCGCCTTGGAATATGCCGCGTCTTACTTGAATAAGGTTGCTTGTTGTTTTTTCATTACCAATACTCAAATGTAAGGTCGTTCGCCAGTCGGACATGATCGTTCCAAGGAAGTTCACGATACTTGGGTATATTTTGTACAGCTCCAATACTCTCCGCAACCAGGAGTGCGGGACCGAATCAAATGCCTTTTTATAATCAATAAACGCTGTGTACAGGTTACGTTTTCTCCCTTTCGCTTGTTCCAGTACTACGGAGTCAATCAGAAGCTGCTCTTTGCAGCCTTGTGACCTCTTTCGACATCCCTTTTGTTCTTCTGTCAGTATGGTGTTAATCTGACAATGCTCATTGATCTTTTCTGCCAGACAGGACGTCAAAATCTTATACACTGTAGGCAAGCAGGTGATAGGCCTATAATTCGCAGGATTTTTTGTATCACTGTTTTTAGATTTCATGTATGTGATACCCTGCGTTAGGAACTTCGGTGTCAGGTTTGGTGTTCTTATAAATAGTGTAAAGTGTTCAGCGAGATACTTGTGTGTTGATGTAAAGTGTTTGAGCCAGTAGTTTTGTATGTTGTCGATGCCAGGTGCCTTCCAGTTATGCGATCTCTGTAAAGCTCTGGAGACGTCCTCTGTAGTAATGTCCGTATAGGGCATCTCCGGAAGATGTTCGTTATTCCTGTACTCTGTATCGATCCAGCTGGCTTTGTCATTATGGTCAATGGCGTTGGACCATATATTCGCCCAGAAACTATGGAGTGCGTTCTTCTCCGGTAGACCATTACTGTCAGTTACCGTGTTCGTTAGAGACTGATAAAACCGTCTCTCGTTTCTGCTGAACGCTTGGTTTTGTCGTCTGCGTTCAGTACTGGTCTTATATCTTCGTAAGCGCTTCGCTAGTGCTGTTAATTTTTGGTGAAGCGTATCTCTGATCTCTGTGAGTGTGTTATTGGGTTCCTCGTATTGTGTGTGTACTGTGTGTTTGCGTAATATGTCGTGTATGTATTTGTTGAGCCGTTTGGACCTCGTACCCTGTTGGTATTGGGTGATCCTGCCGAGGTTGCATCGGATGTTGCTGATGCGTTTATTCAATCGTGTTTCCCAAGCAGGAGTTTTGTGTTCCTTCGAGTTGTGCGCTACAGGTGGTGTTACATCGGACCCGTTACAACGTATAGCTGCAACGGCTCCACAATAGATAGCTGTGTGTAACTCGATAAAATTGTCACATGTTTCCAAGTGTTTAGGCAGTATTGTATTGTTCAATATCTCAACGATCCCAGCCAATCTACGTGAGGTGTGTTGTTTAGGCAACAAGTACCTATGTGTGGGGTCCGTCCCTTCAAATTCAGTAAGCGCTGTGTTAAATTCCAGTTCGATCTTTTGCAGTAGGGTGTCATTTACTGCTGTCTCATGGTGGTCAGGCTCATTCTCGACAAGTTGTTGAGTGTCGTTTTGTGTGGGGCTCTCCATTTCTGGTGAGCCGTCGTCCTGACTTTCTTCATTTTGAGCAAATTGATGTGCGACTTGTGTTTTAATGGTGTTTATGAGGGAGGAAGGGATGAGGTTATTGGTAAAAATGACACGTTTTTGGTCTGCCAGTCTCTGTTCAGTAACGCGACTTAGGTGATGGTAGCTGTGCGCGAACTCTTGATGTAATTTTGTACGGTAACCAGTTTTGTCCGTTTCAAGTCTAGTAACTTTGAAGTATGTGCGTACGATGAATTCATTCAGTTCATCTGTCCATTGCATACGCACACGCTTCTTACCAGGTGGTCCCCAAAGGATGCTCCGAGGAAACACTTAAAGTCGGCTGAGCCAAAGGTGTTGGTGGCTCTGTAAGTAGGGCGGTAGTATTTTGGCTGAAGGTGTTGTTACAGCTGACAGGTGGCTGCCTAGAACCCAGCCTGTCGTCACCGCGATCTAAACTGTCACATTCAGTGGTGACCCTGATGCGCCCGGTCGCTCCACCGGCAGCGGCATTTTTCCGAGGCTTATTTTTTCTTTTCTCCATCCTAATGGGTTGTCCTTTTAGTCGCCTTTTACGACAAGCAGGACTTACTGTGGGCAAATTCTGCAAAGTGAAGCCCCCACCCACAGGGCGTTTATTATTATTATTATTATTATTATTATTATTATTATTATTATTATTGTTATTATTATTATTTACCATATTTTTTTTTAATTTCAGGTTTTTTTTGTTGAAATATCCTATATGTCAGCACCGCAATTATACCATCCATCAATTTCAAGTCATTTTTCAGCGCTACCTTTTTATACTTAAAGGAAATTATTTTTACCATGAATGTGTATCTTTAAAATAATTAATAAAAAATAAATTTATTTCTGACTATAATCTTTGTATATAAAAAAAAGGAAACTAGAAAACAGAAGTAGTAAATCTTTTTCTTTTTAACCCCTTAAGTACCGGTATATATTTTAATATTCTAGATAAAAATTTAATACATATTTCTATAGCATAATTGCAAGATGGGTAGGCATTGTTTAATTTATTTAGAAAATAGCTGCTCTTTACTATATAATGCCCAGCTATCGACATAAGACAACCGAAACTCGTTAGTTGCATTCTTTACGAAAGTTGATATAACCAGCTGAGCTCATCACTAGTACTAAAGGAATTAAAATAAGTAATAATAGTAAACAAATCTTCTTTTATACTATTTTAGACTTGTTCTACCAAAAAATTATATAAAATGGGAATATATTGAAAGATTATTTATAATTGATCAGCACAGTGGAAATGCAACAGTGTCCCCTAAACTGACCCAACGACCCATTCAGCTAGATAGTGTTTCAAAAATACGTGTCCGTCTCGCTACACAAGTATTTAATTTTTTTTTTACATATATTCTATTATTAAACTAAATATATGATAATATTTGCTAATATTGTAGATTTTTTCCCTCTCTTGTCTATTTTAGACAAAGATAGAGAAACAAAATCTAAAAATATTTAACAAGCTCAAAATTACAAAAATTTTGTTTCAAACTTGATGATGGTGTAAAACTTGGTGATGATGGAGTTTATTTAAAAATCAATGCGAATTATGAAAAATTTATAACGGAAATATTTTCATACTTCTACTATGATTTTCAGCAAAAAAATTTCGTAATTTTTTGTAAATTTTTACCTACATTTTGAATTTAATTTTTTTCAAATTCTGAAAATTTTAATAATATGCAAAAACAAACTTTTAGTTAATTTAGGTATACAGAAAATTAAGACATGATTTTTTTTTTTAAATTCAAAATTAATAGTACGTAAATTATTTAATTTGAATGTAGGTATTTAGTAATTCGGGTTGCAATGGTACTTGTTTCACAATGCAGATTGTATGATTAGTTGTGAAGAAACTATTAAATTTTGAAAATTTACAATAATGATATGTTCGACGCCCTGAATAGGAAACTTCCAAATCTAGGGCTTACACCAGATTCTGAAGACTTCCGGGTAATAAATTCAATTCTAACATAGATCCTTTTTTTATTGCATTCTAATAATTTTTATCTATAATGTTTACGATGTTTACATTAAAGTTTAAAAATAGTTGTTTTTTTTTTTATAATAAACATGCTAAGTAAAATTAACTATTCCAGATTTTACAGACCAGTTTAGAATAGCTAAATGATTGGGAAAGAGCCTTCATTAATTGTGATATTACAGAAGACGATTTTTTATCATTAAAAACAGCTCACAATCTTCGTCTGACGTTGACATCAACTATAGAACTTTGTGAATATTTAATTAATAATTTTGGCTTTAAATACTTATTACCGGGAAAAGTTAATCAAGACAATTTAGAGGTATAATAACACTTTCATTATAATAAATTTGAGTTTATATTATCCATTATACGCACGCTTACTAATGGTACGTCGATTTAATATTTGTTTAAAGTGTTAAATTTTCTACTTACAGAAAATTGCATACCGCGTAAGTCATCAGAGGACTTATTATGAGTACCAAATGACTATGTATACTAAAACATTGACGGGACGGTCACGGATACCGTACGACGTCAAGTGATACTTGGTTAATTGAGAAACAGCACTGGATCATGTCAACAATACGGTACTTGACTGTATTTAAAATTTGTGTCAAATGTTAAATAATAATAAACTGTAACGTCATTATAGTGAGGTGAGGTCATATAGTGTATTAGCTGTCAAAATAGTGTACCAGCTGAGTATTTCGTCACTATGGGTAATATATACCTTATGTGATTATTTGAAGCGTGTTCGTATGTAGTGCGACTCCGTATTTTCGATATTTATTAAATGCAATAAAAGACATAATTATCAATATCAAATCGTATATTTTTTCCTCTGTTTTCTGTTACCAAAATAATTCCCCCAGTATTCTAATATTAACAATTTATATTAATGATATTAATTTCATGCACGGCAGTAGTAGAAATATAGCGGTGCGAGAACCACCTACCCACCTTCCAGTTTTTTGAGTGACCTTGGCAGATGGTAGCTAACCTATGCGGGTTCCGCGTCCAACCTAACGGAACCTAAGTGAACCTAAAAATTATACTTTTCACTACTAGATGGCGCTGAACAATAGCAAACCCTGTAAATTTGAAAAATTGTCAATAGATGGCGCTCAAAAACCATTGATAGTTATACTTTTCACTACTAGATGAAGCTGAACACTAGAGGACCCTGCAGTAAATTTGAAAAATTGTCTATAGATGATGCTGCAAAATCCTTTGATAGTTATACTTTTCACTACTAGATTTAGAATTCAACCTGAAACATGTTTAAACTTGGCTGTGCTTGTGACGTCATTAGAAGGCATACGCTATATTCGTTAATAAACTGGTTTTAACTTCTATGATTGTATAAAAATTTATATATTTTTATCTGAAAATTTATACAGGTTTCATCTAAATAAAAACACATTTTATATTTTTTATAAATTTATTTAAAATTAAGAAATGCAAAGCAATTTTTATCACCACGTGCACGACGTCAGTATATCGCGACATTGAAATATGATACTTCCGTTAAATCGTAAAAAATGTCACATACTTTAAGAAAAAAGAGTCGCTGATAAAGTAATATTATATCTCTAGGAACATAAAAATTTTTTAATTACCAGTTGCAATTGATATCGTTAAACTAGCTTAATCCAAAAAAGTCACGTACGTAATATGAGAAATGTACAGTAAAACTTGTTCTGTTTTTCACTTTTTTACATAATACAGTAGAATTTGTCTTAGCGGTAAAACATATCTTAATGTTTAAAACAATTTAAAATATCTTAATGTTTAAACCAAATTTTAGTTAAAAGCAACAATACAATTTCCAACAATCGGACTGTCAACAACAATGAAAAGATATTTTTTGAGAATGGATTGGAAAAATCGACAAGAACTCACGGAATTTTGATAGCATTGGAAAAAATTTATGAGTTTTAATACTGTATTTATTTTGTAGCAATACATAATAAAAAAAAATCTGGAGAAAAAATCACATCCTTAAAAGTTTAAAGTAATTATATATGCTAGCAAGTTTTGGAAATGTGTATGATAAAAATACTATTACACTTTATTAATAAAGACCATCAAAAAATAAAAAAATAATCTAAGGCATTTATAACCTTATGGATGCAACTGTAAAAATGATAATTTTTTTCTTAATAAGCATCCCGTCTCAAAGGGGACTTTGTAATTAATAGATACATGATTACAAAGCAATTTTTATTTGCGCGGTGCCAGTATGTCACGACATTGAAATATGATACTCCCGTTAAATCGTAGGAAATGTCACGTACTTTGGGAATATGATACATGTACTGTAAAACCTGTTCTGATTTCCCCCTTTTTTTACATAACACAGTAGAACTTGTCTTAGCGGTAAAATATAGCTTAATGTTTAAGACAATTTAAGAATTCTCGAGTTAAAAGCAACAATACAATTTCCAACAATGGGACCGTCAACAACAATGAAAAAATATTTTTTGAGAAGAATTGCAAAAATCGACAAGAACTCACGGGATTTTGATAACATTGGAAAAATTTATGAGTTTTAATACTGTATTTATTTAAAAAAAAAAATTGAAGAGAAAATCAATCTTTTTTATCTATATCCCATTCTTAAAGTCTAAAATAATAATTATATATGCTAGCAAATTTTGAAATGTGTATGATAAAAATACTATTACACTTTATTAATAAGGACCATCAGAAAATAAAAAAAATCTCCGCATTCGTATACTTATGGACGCAACGCTACAAATGATAATTTTTTCTTAAAAAGCATCCCGTCTCAAAGGCCGCTTTGTAATTGAGACACATATGATTACAAAGCAATTTTTATTTGCATGTGGACGGCATCAGCATGTCGCGACATTGAAATATGATACTTCTGTTGTACGTGCATTCACCAAGGCCAATATGTAATTATGTGTTGACGATGAAATTTTTATTCTCACACGTGGATTGATAGCGGTACCATAGGTTGTACCACTCAATGAGATGTTTATAAATACAGTAGAACCTGTTCTGATTTTCACTTTTTTACATAATACAGTAGAACCTGTCTTAGCGGTAAATATATATCTTAATGTTTAAAACAATTTAAAAAATTTTAGTTAAAAGCAGCAATACAGTTTCCAACAATGGGACTGTCAACAACAATGAAGAAATATTTTTTGAGAATGAATTGGAAAAATCGGCAAGAACTCACGGAATTTTGATAGCATTGAAAAAATTTATGAGTTTTAATAGCGTATTTATTTTGTAACTATACTTAGCAAAAAAAATTTTGGAGAGAAAATCAATTCTTTTATCTATATCCCATTCTTAAAAGTCTAAAATAATTATATATGCCAGCAAGTTTTGAAATGCGTATGATAAAACTACTATTACACTTTAAATAGTTTCCTTCAGTTCCTGTTGGAAAACAGCAAAATGTTGTATACATGGTGAAATGCAAGGGCTGTGAAGCGGCATACGTTGGTACCACACGACAGCATCTCTCAACTAGAATGAATCAACATCGTAGGAATGTCCAGCGCGCCGATTTTCATTCTGGTCTTGTCCAGCATGCGTGGCAGCAAAACCACCATTTTGATCTAGAACATCTGCTCACACTTCAAAAAGAAGAAAATTCTAGAAAGCGATTCATTCTAGAAGATGCGTGGATCACCTCTATCAAACCAAACTCGAACATATGCACTGCTTCAATTCAGTTGGATAATGCCTACTCCATCATCTTCAAAACATACACACCAAAACAACTTCATAAACCTATATAAACAGCCTTTTTGTAGTCCCTTCATGCTATTTAAATAATCTTTTTTGTGCCTGTAACCTCTTTTTTAAAAAAAAAATTTTCTAGCTTATTTTTTTTTAAAAAATAATTATTTTTATAACTATGTAACAATTTAACAAAAATCTTACATCATCTTTTCTGATTTTAATACTAAATACACAAATTTATTATTCAAACTTTCTCTAATTTTCAACTTTTGTAATTTAATTCAATTCATTTTATATACTGTTTTAATGTTTTTTATGTATTTGACATGTTTTTGTTTATCTTTTTAATTAATATAGAGCGCCTGAAGATGTGCTGTTGCATGAAACCATGGTAGCGCCAATTTTTAAAAAATCTTGTTATTTATTTTTTATTTTCTCCTTTTTTAAACCGATGACCTAACTCCAAAAATCCTTACTATTAAACTATTACACTTTATTAATAAGGACCATCAGGACATAAAAATATTATCTCAACTTATGGATGCAACTGTACAAATGATGATTTTTTTCTTAATGAGTATCCCGTCTCAAAGGCCACTTTGTAATGTATGTCGCGACATTGAAATATGATACTTCCGTTAAAAAATTGAAAATGTCACGTATTTTAAGAACAAAGAGTCGCCGATGCATCCCATCTCGAAGGTCACTTTGAAATTAATGCATATGTGATTACAAAGCAATTTTTATTTCCACGTGCATGACATTGCTATGTCGCAACCTTCAAATGTGACGACGTCAGTAATTTGATAATTATAAATAGATGAGGCTAAGTGCTTTTACAGATATTGTGTATTACAACCTTATGAATAAAATGTGCTTCGTGCTATCGAATTGTTTTTTGTGAATTTTTTTTGTAATTTGTTTTTAAAGTCAGTTTTTATTTTAATTTAAAGTCTAATTTTTTGTGAATTTTATAAAGTCAGTTTTGACTTTTATAAAGACAGAAAATCGTTCAACAGCTCTTACGTTATATACCGTAAAATCGTCTAGATCCGGAAAGGGGGTCTAGACCCGGACACATAGCACCAATTTAAAAAGTAAATAATTTCTACACTAACCTGCAACAATAAACATCTGTTCCTTACGTCATTATAGAGAGAAAAACGTCCTCTCAACAGCTGTACCAATAAAAACTACGGATTTCATTTTTTACTAATACATTTTACAGGATTACCAGCCTCCAGTTTTCAAAGAAATAAAATGTGTGTCTAACTTAGACATGTAATTTTCGTCATAATTTTCATATTGTTTTAGTTTTGATATGTATATGTTCAAAATTTTATCGCACTTCATTTAATGATGTTTGAAGTTTCGATTCGACGTATACAGGGTGTCCCAAAATTCAACGATATCCCTTGGAGCGATGATAGACTAGCTCTTTCCTGACCAGAATATCAAAATATCGTCTGGCAAAATATCGTCGGTTTTCAAGATATTGGCACTTTTATGAGTTTCATGAAAATCGACAATTTTGATCAGATTTTCGAGTACCACAGTTGCAAGACTTGAATTTCTGAAATCCTAATTTTTAGTACGCAACACTGAAGAGTCATTTTGTAGATCACAATCCTAAGTAAGGGTAATAGACTTAAAATATCTTGGAAAAAATAAACCCTTTTAGGCCGATTCATACATAAATATTTTTTTGTTAGCTAAGTTTGGTTCTTCATACTCGTGGTACTCGAAAATCTGATCAAAATTGTCAATTTTCCTAAGTCTCATAAAAGTGCCAATATCTTGAAAACCAACGATATTTTACCAGACGATATTCTGACATTCTGGATAGGCATGAGCTGGTCTATCATCCTTCCAAGGGATATCGTTAACTTTTAGGATATCCTGTATATATAAAAAAAATACATGTTATATATATATATATATATATATATATATATATATATATATATATATATATATATATATATATATCCGTTTAGACCCGGACATATCAGTTTATTAAATTATGGCCGCCATTCACACCAGTTGTAACCTATAATATCCATACTACGTTATATTCCGGGCAGAGTTACGCGGTTTATGCCTCCTTCTGGTGTCATATCGCATGTTTACTTCATAGAGAGACATACTATGCATTAACCCCTCTCCCACAAAATAATCAGACGATATAAAACACTGACCGAACCCCGATGGGGTTATAAATAAATAAAATTCAGGCAGATAAATTATATTTCGCGGTACCGCCACTATTACATATATAGCCAGGTGCGGCAAGAGGTGAAAATTCATGTAATGTGTGTGCAGGAGTACCATTGATATAAACGTTGCTGGTAATATTACACTGCAAATGTAAAGATGTAACTTTAATTATACTAACTGATTCTTGCGAGGGTGAAGTTTACTGACCTCTGATACTTGCTTACGAAACCCTAGTACCGAGCCAACTGTATTAGACTTCGTAAAATCAATGACTTAATTACTAATTATTTCACATTTGAGTGTATTATTATTCGCTTTTAAATGAATGTATAGCTTGTCATGCTTGTTCTCATAAATATTATTTCCGTATTCATTATACATATGTTTTTCAATATATCCAGCTAAATCATCCACCTCAAACATCCCAACTGGGAATTCTATAATATTATCGTTAGCATAATGAAACAAATTATTTTTAGTTGTAACATTGGGTATTGAATTATAAACTTGAAAGTCCAATAAGGCGCATTCATATTGAGTATTTAGTCTGGATGAAAATAGTGTGCCGATAATATAGATGAATTCCCGGTTAATGTCAGTGTGAACGCCATGAAAATATATTTTGAACTATTAAGAATATGCGAATGTTACTTTCTTTTATAAGTATTTATTGCTATCACTATAATATTTATTATAAAGTCTAAACAGAGATGTCCGCATTTTTACGAGTTGTAATCCTGATAATTGTTATAATTGTATGTGATATTATTACCGCTAAAGTAGCGAACCACCTCAAGCGGGGGTTTTAAATTACCAAACTATCAAACTAGTCTACATAATTTCCATTTTTCCAGTAACATGTCCAATGAGTACCACGTCCGGCGGAATTATCTAAATTTAAAATACCGCATTCATTATACCACGGACCATGTTTGGGTAAATTATCACGCATAAATACACCTCGAAAATGGGGTAAAAACTTTACACAAGCATATTTAAACAAATCTCTATCTGTTAATGCCCGCTCGGGCAATTTCAATATAAGTTTTTTCGATATGGACGTAAATATAGACCCAACCCCTGTCTATATGGACGTATGTATAAACCACGACTATTACGCACAGCAATTGCCTCCATCATTCGATTATGACGTTCACTTTCACTTAATTGTTTTTGTGCAGTCTTAGCTTCGTTAATTGCTTTTGCAACTCCCGATGCACCACTAGCCAAGGCACCAGCTGCTGAAAGTGCTGCAAAAATTGGTAAAAGCGGTATTACACCACCCGTTTTAGGTATTGGAATAATGCGTGGTGTTTTATTTTATTATTTTTAGCCACAGACTTGACCGCCTTTAAGACAAGCTTTATTGCATTATTAAATGGTTCGCATTTTAATTTTTTTATTATACCACGCACGCTTCGTCGTAATTGACCAAGTGTGGCTTTCTTTTTCACACCCATACCAAGCTTCACTTTAGTTTTCATTGCGTTTGTTACAGCCCGCGTAGCAGTTTTTTCACTAAATTTTGCGTCTGAAGACTTAACGCTGTTCCAGGCGGCGTTAGCTAAAGTTAAATCAGCCTTATGTCGATCGCTGAGATTTTTACTTTGCGCGTAAGCAATATTGTGTGCTTTACAAGCCTCATCTATCTTATTGATCCCCGGATCACCCCGTGCTAATCGTTCTTGTACTTTCGTACCAGATCCGCAATAAGAATAACCGGGTATATGTGCTTCAAATGGCAACTTGTTAATTATTGAATTAATCAGTCCATGACCACTTCGCTGTTGTTGCTTACAACGATACATTAGAACTAAACGTCAATCATCTTGAGTAGTGTTATTTATAGATTAATATCATCTATTTCAATGTTATCAAATGCGATTGACAACAATGGCTCGTTAGAATTATTAAACCATTGGATTTCATTGTTGTAATTGTTGGCTTGAGGATCATTGCAACAATTTGTAAAAGTAGGACATATTTCGTTCGAGAGTCATACACATATATACATATAAATATATGTGTCTAGCGGAAAGAATGGGAACCAAATTTTCATATGTAGCAGTTTTTGAGGACATTTGTAGAATATGAGGACAGTGTCCAAACTATTCTTCAATTTATTGTATAGTATGAGAACTTTCCGAAATTGTATATACAGTAATTCGTATACAAAATTCGTATACAAATTTCTTTTGCTTACATTGACAAAATATTAGAAGGTAAACTATTTTTCAATGCAGTGTGTAGTTTGAGGACATAACTAATAAATATCTTGTCCATTTCATTTATTAATCATATTGTCGCATAATATGAATGCTGTAAATAAAGTTCTTAGCAACCCAGGAGTTTTTTATTTTTTTTGATTTCAATGAAATTACAAAAAATTACCACATTAATTTGTAGAAGTTAGAATTAAATGTTCCCGAACTATACACTATAGTTTAAAAAATGTCCTCAATCTCAACATTATATCAACACTCCAACCTTCTATGTCCTCAAAATATCTATTGCGAATGATTTCTTTGTTCTCAAAGTATACGTTGCATATATATATACATATTATGAGGACATTTGTTATAACGTATAATATGATATGTCCTTAAATAAAACATTACATTGAAAATCCACATTTTATACGTTATGTTGAAAATTCCTTTTTTCTTAGAAAGTTTTGAAAGAAAATCATTTTATTTAAGTCATATGGTGACGCTAGAACATTGGCGCACGGTATCCGAAATATAGTCGCCCAGACTATACGCTGGACATATATATATATATATATATATATATATATATATATATATATATATATATATATATATATATATATATATATATATATATATATATATATATATACAAGGTATCAAAGAAATAAGTGAGGTCCCTTTGAAGGGTGACTCATAGCACCCTGTAGACCCTAAAACCGCAGGAATTTTTTCGGAATTAACAGTCGCGTCACCCCTCAAAAGGATAAGAGTTATTTCATTTTCACCCTGTATATAATATACACACACATACATATATACATATATACATATAAATTTTTGCGAAGTAAAATATTTGTTTATTATTTACAAATATGGAATACCATAAAATAACGCTCAAATCTATTAATATCATGTACACATAATTTAAATGTAGCAAAAACATCAACAAGTTTTCTTTGTGTAGCAATAAATGAAGAGGAAAGAGATCAGATCTTTGAATGTTTTTGGGCTTTGGATACGTGGCAAGCTAAACAAGCCTACGTAATCAATTTAGTTCGCACCCGACCAATTATTAGAAGACGTAACAATTATAATGCTACCATAAAACAACAAGGATTTGATTTTTTTTATCCAATGCGAACAACGAGTTAGTTCGAGTCTGCAAATCATTTTTCTTGAGTACGCTAGATATGAATAATGAAGCTGTGTCAGAATGGATAATATCTCTCAATGACAACAAGACATCGAATACTACTCGTTGAACAAAACCTAAAAACTCATTTAAAAACAATTTCTCCATCAAATCTACTTCAGTGAAAGAATGGTTGAATCTGCTGCCAAAGGTACCTAGTCACTACTGCAGGTTTAATAACACTAGAGTTTATGTAGAAGACATATTATTAACACTAGAGTTTATATAGAAGACAAGAAGCAAGACACATATGTTCAAAGTGTATCATAAATGGTGCAATCAAAATGGTAAAGTAGCAGCGAAGCGTAAATTATTCATTGGTGTGCTAGGAAGAGAAAAAATATCTATATTTAGGCCACGGAAAGATCAGTGCAACACTTGCATAGCTCTCAAGGAAGGAAATGTTGAATCAGTTGTTTACGAAGAGCACAAGCAAATGAAAGAGAAAGCATACCGTTCTAAAGAAAAAGCACAATCTTTATGCTCTTCAGAAGTTTTAGTTGTAACTATGGATGTCCAAAGTGTATTATTATCTCCAAGAATTAAAGTATCTGTACAATACTACAAACAAAAGCTTCAGATGGAGGGGTTACAGCTAATGAATTTATGACTTGTCTTGTGGACTTTATAAATTTAAAGGTTGCTGAAAGGTACAAAAAAGTTATACTTATTTCAGATGGATGTCGTTATCAAAATAGAAACAAAGTTCTTTCTGCAGCTTTAGCTAATTTAATAAAAGATAGTGAATTGGAAATAGAACAGATAATTCTAAAAAAGGGGCATACAATGATGGAGGTGGACAGTGTCCATTCCACCCTAGAACATCTTTTTAAACCACCTATATTCGTTCCCAGTGACTGCATAAATCTGATGGCACAAGCTCGTCCCAGCAAGCCGTATATCATTCACCATGTAGATTTTACATTTTTCAAAAACTATGAACAAGTTTGTCAACTAGATTTAATCAGACCGGGGAAAAGGGCTGGAGACCCTATGATCACTGACATAAGAGGATTACTATATAAAAATGCAGACATTTTTTATAAATTGCGTCATCATAGAACGCGACCCACTAACACCAATCATTCAAGCCTTTATAATGAACCAAGGAAAATTGAGAAATCTAAATATAAGAGCTTGCAATCGTTAAAAAAGTATATGCACCGAGACTACCACCATTTTTATGACAATCTACAACATGACTAACGGCTGAACAACGAAAGAGATTGTTATTATGAGCAAAAATTCATTTTTAATTTTTTTTCACGAGAAAATCACTAGATTTTAGTTTTGATATAAAAATATTTTAGTAACTATATTAATTGAACTGATCTCATTAAAAGACTAATTATGCCAAAATAAGATTTAAAATAATAAGTGTAATGTTTTTGTACATCTAATAAAATTTAAATTTTTATAAAGTTTTTGTTTTTATATAAAAATGCGGTTATTTTAGTATCTAAGTAATATTCTAAAGACACTGATCTTATTTAATTAGCCCATTTCTTTGATAGACCGATTTTGTGCCTTTCATGCCATATGAAGATTTGTTACATATTATAAGTATATATTTTATCAGTAATAAAATAATAATTATATTAATTGAATTTAAATTGAAGTCAAACTTAATTAAGTTAGTTAATAAAAACATAAAATAATCTCTTTTTATTATTTCTCATCTACATGGGTATTTTAAGTTCATGATTGAACATTTAAAGCAAAATATTGTGGATATAATAGCTATCGGCCTAACAAAAGTTTTATTATAATGCACATAACTGAAAAAACATAGGAGAAATTCTGCAATAACAAATGTGGTATGTGTGTTTTTACATATATGTAATTTTAAGGGGACAAACCAAATCTGATATGTGCGTAAAAAAAAAAAATTTACGCCGAGATTAAGTTCCAATCTGTTTTAACTTTTATAACAATATAAAAATAAATGTTTTTGTCACGTTATAAAAGTATTTGTTTATATATCGAACGTGACTACCCAGGGCTCTTTTGGACTCGCCAAATTCGAATTAAGGCGTTTTGTACGTATTTCCCCTAATAAACAAGTAATTTGAAAAATGTTATAAATGTTATATCACTTTTATTTATAAAATAGAAATCTTGAGTTTTTTTTTTCTTTTTTTTTTGAAAGAAAGGAAGACCTCAAAAAATCCTTCCAGTTCACTTTTAAAGGTCCTTTTTTAATATTTAAACAATAAAAAGATAAATTCCAGTCACATTTAGATATCTTCAAAATATCGAAGCTGAGGAGAAAATTGGACTCCCGTGATGCGGCTTTGCTGCTCATGGTTTCATTTTTATGTATCCCATCCCAAAAACATATCCATTTCAAAAAGAAAAAGATTAGGTATTTTGTTAAACATTAAATCTTTTACGTTAATATATATTCGTACTATAAATGAGCATTTTACAATATTTGCGAATAAATATGTACCTAATCATTTATTTAAGCTGTATAGTGATTAGTTAATTATAAAGTTTATAAAATGATTGAATATTCTAATGGGAGGTATGCATCACTACCCTTTGAAATAGCTGTTGTTTTAATGTTTGATGTTGAAAATTATTAATGAGTTTTACACTTCTGAGACATTTTAGAAAACATTGTACCCCTGTATACATAATTATAATTACTGTTAAGCACGTTAATTAAAAAATCTATGAACTGTTCAATAAAAAACAATTTCTAATTTTCAACAATTTTAATTTTATTATATCAATTATTTTAAATATTAAAGTATTAACAGAAAAACACTGAATATTAGAAAAAAAAAAATAAATAAATAAGAATAACTTGAATTGAGTGATATTTTTGGATAAATCTTTGCAACTCTATGATTTTTTAAAAAACAAATTCGCGATGGATATGGGTGAAGGTGTTATGTAATATTTTTATAATTTTACAATAGAAGCGTTGGAAAATTTTTATTTTCATATATTAGGGGTACCCATAAGTAATCAATTATTTTTACTTACGAAGTTTTGCTTCAGTTTAATTCAGAGTGCTGATTTGTTAATACGCGTTTTAATGCGTAATACTGCAACACGTGACCTTGACTTGGTGTTCATAATAAAAATATAAGTTTTTATTACATTAGTGCAAAATGGGGGAAAATCGACCAACAGAAGAACACTTATGTCATTGCATGCTTTTTCATTTTCGATCGAGTTTCAATGAAACGATTGCAACAACCAAAATTTGTGATGTGTATGGAGACGTAATGAAAATCAGTAAGTGTCAGCGTTGGTTTAGAAAAAATTGCAGTGATGATTTTGACTTGTCCGATAGTGGTCGAATAATTCGATAGTGATAGGAATAATTCATTTTGAGCTACTAAAACCGGCGGAAACTGTTACAGCTGAATTGTATTGCCAACAATAAGGTAGATTACATAATGAATTGTTGATAAAACGGCCAGCTCTCGTCATTTTTGAAAAGGTGTCATAATACTACAGCACGACAATGCCAGGCCTCACGCAGCAAAATTAACTCAAGAAAAATAAGGCAGCTGAATTGGGAAGTGTTACTACACCCTCCTTATTCTTCGGACATAGCTCCATCTGACTTTCATTTGTTACGATCCATGAAACATTCTCTAAGAAATAACAATTTTAAAAACATCGTTCATGGGCGAGCTCACCAAGAATAATCTTTTCGTCAAAACCAATTTAATTTTATAAACAAGGGATTGAAACTCTGTCAACAACATGGCAAAAGGTTCTCGATAACGACGGAGATTACATTATTGACAAAATGTATAATTAAATAAAAAATAAAATGGTTTGTTTGGTTATCAATGAAATAATTGATTACTTAGAGGTACCCCTAATACTTCCCATGCAATGGCACATGTTTATTATTGAATTTCTACAAAACTATTGGACGTAGTGAAACCATATTTTAGTATATATTATGATTCTTTAACATAGAATATTTCAAAATTTTGCAAAAAATGACTTTTTGAAAAAAAGTTACATAAGATTCATCCATTCCACCTAATGTTACATAACCTTTATCCACTTATGTCTTCAATTATAAAATAAAATATAGGGAAGACAAAACCAAACAAAATACAAGTAAGAGATTGTCAAACACGAATCATTTAAAAAATCTACTTAATATCTCTCTAACAATGACTGACTGACTGACAGAAAATGCCCAGCCTAAACCGCTGGATTTAGAAGTAGGAAATTTTGCACAGGCGTTCCCTATGTAACGTAGGTGAGCACTTAGAAAGAATTTTTGAAAATTCGTCCCCTAAATGCGTCCTCTAAATGCGTAAGATATATAAAAATATGTTACTTATGGCTATTAAAATAAAATAAATAATTTGAATTTAGGTTAGATGACACTGAAAGTATAATTTTTAAAGGTATTTGGAAGGTATTTGGTGATCAAGGAAAAACAAATATGTATTTTTTCCAAAGGCTACCGGTTTCGACTTTTTGTCGTCTTCAGGTCTCCGAGGAAAAATTTATTAATATTAAAAGTACATAGATAAAATATTACATCACGTACTTAGATGATTATGTTTATATGTCAAACTGACATTTGAACAAATAATTTTAAAAAATAATAACAATAACACTAATTATTTTTAGAAAAATAGAAACTCTTGAGAGCAACATTTTAAGTGTGAAATGATTAAAATTAAAAATACTCCTGTCGCAGCATCTGCATAACATAGTGAATTTCCAAAGATTGGACACTGATGAATCTCATACAACAACCTGTATCCATCTAAAATAGTTTAGCTCTCTAACTGGGAAAAAAGTTTCAAAATCGGTTATAGTTAATTTTTAGCGCTTTTGGCCCCCCAGAACCCTAACGAATCTCATATATTATAGCATATATGTATTTAAAAGAATTTTACTTTTAAAAGGTGAAAAGATTTCCAAAATCGGTTGGATAGTTTTATTTTTGGCGCTTTTGGCAGACCTCATATAACATAACTTATATCCACCAAAAATAGTTTAGCTCTCTAACAGTAAACACATTTTCAAAATCGGTGATGACATATTCTTCAAAAGTTAGTTTATTTTTATTTTGAAAAATGAAACAGATATAAATATTGTTATTGTAACGATAAAAAAATGAAGCATTTATTGTAAAGAAATTCAGCAAATTTCTTAATTTTTCTCAAAATCTAGTTCATTTAGGACAATGTTTTAAAAGTTTGTCTTATGTAACTTTTTACGCTCTTTTCGATGGTGTAAAAAAAAATAATAAAATTTTTGAATTCTGACCAAATTTTGCAAAAAACCACTAAAATTGCACAAAATTGGCCAAAATTTTGGCTTCCAAAAATCGGATGTATCTGGCAGACGAACTTATCCAAGCCATTGCACAGTGGTCTAATTTCCAAAAAAAGCGGACAAAAATTAGAAAAGTGAAGTTTATAATTTTGAACTTAGTAGTAATGCCGTAGGGGGGACACCTCTGCACCTCGATGCAAACCGACAGTCCTTATACCGTCTGCATTACCAGATAAGGGAAGGTCAAACACAGCTAACTTAGGACCGGACTCGTACACACCTTTTAGTTGTTCATTAATAACTTTTGTTTGCAAGTGTGTCTTTGAAATCAAAAGTGATGGAAGTTGAAAATGAAGGTGAGTAATTATTATGGATATGTGGCAAAGGATAATTGAATATTTCTATAGGGTGTACTTATTACAGAGAAATATTGCATTTTTAATGTGTTTATTTATAAGAAATAGTTACGAGTTTGATCGAGTTGGATGGTTTACGTTTTTTTGCAACAAAGTACGAAGTATGTAGATTATTTCAAGAAACAAAATTCTTGCCCCAATGTGACCCTTCGTTTTTTACACCAATTTCAGTTATTTATTGTCTCACTTCATATTCATAATCAGCGACCGTGAAAACTTTTCTATACCATTTTTTGTTTCAATAAAACGAATTTCTTATTTTTGTGCGCTATTTTGGGCTCGTCATTTTGAATTTTAAAATAATAATATCAAATTCTTAATAAAACCTTCAGACACCATTTTTTGTTTCAATAAAACTAATTTTTTTACTTTTGCCTGCCATTTTGGACTCAACATTTTGAATTTTCAAAAAAAATAATATCAAATTCATAATCAGCGACCTTGAAAACCTTTATATACTTTTTATACCTTTTTGTTTTAATAAAACTAATTTTTTTATTTTTACCCGCCATTTTGGACCTGCCATTTTCAATTTTCAAAATAATAATATCAAATTCATAATTAGCGACCTTAAAAACACTTATATACCATTTTTTATTTTACTCAAACTAATTTTTGATTTTTGTCCGCTTTTTGTGAAAATTGGACCACTGTGCATTGGGACTTTTGACCTACACGCCAAATTTCGTAACAATTGGAGGCCTCCTTCGAGAGTTATCGCGCAGACACACACACACACACACATATATATATATATATATATATATATATATATATATATATATATATATATATATATATATATATATATATATATATATATATATATATACAAATATTAATAAACCTCATTTTTGAGGCCACAAAACAAATTTCTGCCATAGTCCCAGGTTCGAATCTTTTCATGGCACCCGCTGTCATAAGTGAATTTTTCCAAAATGGAAATTCACTTAAATGTAAAAAACTACTTAGAAAATTTAGAAAGTTGTAAGAATTTTTTTCAGTTTTTGTTTTTCCTTGATGACGTTCACTCCTAAATACCTTTGAAATAAATAATATTTTAATAGATCTTTAACACTGACTGACATCCTGAGATATTGCCGGTATTAAATCCCATCGGGTGGGTATACGGCAAGTATTATCATAAATATTTAAATGAACAGTCGCAATTCAATAAAGTTAAATGTCCATTAAAACAATTTAATAAGTATGCAATATGAGTAAAAACAATAGATTTTCGTAATACAAAATGAAAATTTCCTAATAAACCAATCCCGTAGACAGTAAAATAGTGTATCTATGATAAAAAACCGAAACAATGATAATAAGACTTATTTATTGTTTCCACGAAACGATCGACAGGAAAACATAATTCCTCAAAATTTATTTCAAAAAGAACGTTGTTTTAGCGAATTTCCAAAACTGGAAATTCAGCTTTTACGCCAGGTGTCATGGTGCGACCTAAGGCCGAGACCATATGAGAAATATGTTTTGAGGTCCCTAGAATACGAAAATGATATTCACTAAAATTTATATATATATATATATATATATATATATATATATATATATATATATATATATATATATATATATATATATTGTAAAGATGGTATGGCAAAATAAAAAAAATATTATTTCTTAAAATTATTTTTTTTTTATTTTTTTTTTAAAACTGATGAATTAAAATTTTACAATTTCTTGCCATGTTGAAGTTTTAGTTACTAAAGTAAAATTTTCATTTTTACCATTTTACACAGTTAGATGGTGGTAATATTGATAGCCCTTGTGACTCGACTAGCTCAGATAATTTGAATTAAATGTGCATGAGACTCGATAGTAGAGATCAGGGAGTACGCCCTGTCTTTACGTTTAGTACAAACGAACAGGTCAAACAAAAAAAAATGGATTATATGATTACAATGTTAACTTAACTTAATGAAATTTAAGCTCCTCGCAAGCGTGAAGGTAAATCACCAATCCGCCATTGAAAGAACCACGTTGGCTGCGGCAGGTTGGTGCAGGCCGGAACACGCCACACATCAGAGTATAGGTTGGCGCGCCCATTTCCGACGCCCGAAATACGTTGACGAAATCCACTTAACGAGTGGAGGAACTCCATAGCAAGAGATTAAGAAGGGATGCAAATACAAGAAGAAAGTAAGAAACCAAAGAAAAGAAACCTAAATAATAAAAAAAACGTTAGCAAAGCGGAAACTATCTAAGCCAGTCGTTCTCAAACTTTTACATAAAAAAAAGTAATAAATAAATACTGATAATATCCAATAAAATAATTGGAATGGTTTTCACATGCAACACACGGTATACTACTTTAATATGTGAATTAATGCAATAAAATTACGGAAAAGTTACAAACAACGGAATACAACCAGTTAAAAAAAATAACTACTTTCGTAAAAATTAAATACTTACAATGTGTGAAAACCAAACCAATTTCACAAATTTATGACAAAAAAAAATCATTAAATCGTGTTATTCAAAAAAAAAAACATAAAAACGTTACGTAATATATATGAACACACCAAAAAAAATACAAATAAATAGATTAAGACAAAAACTTACCAAAGGGCGGCATCGAACCAAATTTGAATTAAGATTTATACAACCATTATAATTACTTTAGTAATTTTTTTAAAAAAAACTTTGTGATTGAACATTATTCAACAAAAAAAATAAATAAGCACTTGCAATTTTTAATAGAGAACCATATTGAGGTTCTGTACTTTAGCAGCGGGAATAAAGAAAATGAATCTACTTATGTCTTTACATTGCATCAGAGCTTCGAGAACAAAGGACCCTATTAGGCGCATGTGCGACTCGTAGTGAGTCGCCACTACACTCATATGTACTCTAGGTAATAGGGCAGCAGAAACATTAATGTACATTCAATAAAGCACCAATTTGTGAATAATAATAAGAAAAATTAATTTTTTTTTTTTTACATTACACGTTACCAACCCGGTTAAAATTGAAAATTTTAGGAACTGAAATTTTCAATTTTACCAATGACTTCCACCTAGATAGCAAGAATGCTCATATTAACAAAGGAAAAATTTAATTTCTTTGCCTACTGGTTCGATACTATGAATTTAAAATACTGAAATAATGTTAGAAGGTGATCCACCATATTTAAACATGACTTGAAATACTATAACATATTTCCGACATAAATCCAACAAAAAAAAATTTAACTTATTCGTACGAAACAAATTAAATGACTAAAGGCAACAAAACTAAATTTACATAAAATGACATAATGCAAAATTTTAGTCCCAATGAAACATAAAACAAATTAATAGCCACGTTGTAGTTCAAAATAAAATTATTAAGGGGAGATGTCCCGATTGCAACTGTCACGAAGTCGATCGTAGCCTAGAGTAAATTTAGATAAGGGCGCCTGGCTACATAAAGGTAAAAGAAATTCTAGACATAAATAACGAATCTAAACAGGATAAATTAATGAATGAAATGTAATTGACCAAATGAAATAACTATGGGCGACGAGATAGTACGTAATAGGGAGACTAGTCGTAGCCTAAATATCCTCAAAAGAGAAACGTACCGACATCGATCGCATAAACTCACACACACCCATACAAACCACACAATCACTCACTCACACCAGTCACTCAACTCACACTCGCCGGCATTCGCAAATAGCAAGAGTCACCTGACCCCTGAAAAATCCTAAAAAGTCACGAACACCCCAACTTTTCTGACAAGCGCCAGACCAACACAAAAAAAATTATTGGTTCGTTGCTCACACGAGAACTCTAACAAACCAAAAAAATAATTCAGGCTCACATCGGACCCCGAATAAATACAAAAATATATGCTCCACGAGCTATAGTACCAAAAGAAATATTACAAAAAAATAATAATAAATGAAAAATCTGAAATGGTAGTCAATAGTGAAATCAAAATCCAATTAATATGAAGTGAGTAAGAATACTACACCTCATAGCAACAAAATGTCGATACATTCGACATAGAGATCGAAGGTTTAGACTCAGATAGAAAATATATGGGACACCGCGGCAAAAGTGGGACCAAGATTGAAGAGGAAAATAAAGATAAAATCGTTCGTAAACTTAAAGTTATAAATTACAGTAATAAATTAAGCTAAATCTTAAACTTGACCAAAATTAAATACAAGCCACCTAGTGGGCAACCAAAATAAACAATCAAAAAAATATGATATTGACCGACAATATCGTATTGTAGCTCACGAGCTAATGAATCTTGTGTAAATAAAAAAAAAGTTAATAAAAATACGCGAATTGTAAATTATCAATGCATGTCCGAATAATTTTTGAAACAATGTCAACAAAGCAATTACACGAATATATAACTAAGTATTGAATGAAATGCTATATTTAATTAATCAAAATAAAGTGTATTTAACAACAATTAAAGAAAATCGCTCGTACTTCTACAAAAATTGGAATATAATCAAAATACTACATAAAATGTGAACATAATAACAATTCCGCTCATTGCTAAATAATAATTAGCTAAACAATAAACAAATTTATGACAATATTTTAAAGTCGATTAATTTTCTTAAACAGTACGTCACCTCGGTAATAAATATTTTTAGTGATAAAATTTAAACAAAACTTGAGCAGAACCCATTTACTGTAAAATAAGATTAGGGCTACTTAACATTAATGAAAAGTTGCGAACAAAAGGTTATTAACTTAGTCATGGATACAAATTCGTGGTACACGAACGATAGACGGACTGACGTAATATTCAAATAAAATGTATTGATGCAAAATAATAAATTTAGGTAACAACAATATGTACCTATTCGACTATACTATAGTGACATGTATGAATACAAAAAGTGCAATGAGTTAAAATGAACTTATTCAGTAATACAAATTCGGACACAAAAAAGATGAATTTAACAAATAATAAAGTTTAAGTACGGCCATTTTAATATATTTGACTATGATGGTACGTCAAATCAGTCGCTCTTTTCGACGGATTTTTACCGTTCAGGCATGCGCAGTGCGGGCCTGCTATCTTATTCTTTGCCGGAGATAGCACGGCGGTTTTTACTAACAAAAAGCTATAGCAAAATGACGTAGATAATAAATAAATAAAACTGACACTAAATAATGAGCTTAAATAGGTAAAATTGAATTTATATAGCATTTACATGACACTAATTTAATTATCTGAACGGGCATTATATTTTTTGAGGGCTGATACGTGGTAGACACCTAGAGATCGATCGTTAAGGTCAGCAAGTTCGTAACGGTTATTCGACAGTTTAGTTTTAATTTTTGCTTTTACAAATTTAGGTGCTAGCTTTGCTGAAAAATAATTTCCCGCATCGGAGAGAACAAAGTTTTTTCTCCAAACGATATCTCCTACGTTAAAGATTACTTCACGATGCCTTAAGTTGTAACGGTGACTGGATTGTTCAAAAGCTAGTTTAAGTCGTTCGTTAACGAGTTTATGGGCTTCTTTGAGAGCTAACCAACGTGGTTTATCTACGTTTACATTGGGTTCATCAGGTAAAAAGTTACCTACTTCATCTCCAGCTCCTTTTAAGTGAATTTCACGCCCAAATAATAAATAAGACGGTGTGAAACCAGTAATAGAGTGTACTGCAGAATTAAGTGCAAAGCGCAATTTGGGAATATTGACGTCCCAGAGACGGTGATTATCTTCAATATACGAGCGAATTAAAGTCCCTATGATTCGGTTTTTACGTTCGGTAGGATTCGATGAAGGGTGATATTTCGGACATAATTGTAGAATGACAGAATACGTTTGTAGAAGGGTTCGGAACTCGTTAGAAACAAAATTCGTTGCATTATCGGTAATTAAATAGTCGGGCGCGCCGAATATTAGAAATACGCTATTTTCTAAGTGAGTGATAATTTCGTTAGCGCTGATAGATTTTAGTGGGAAAAAGAGTGTAAATTTACTGAAGAGGTCATTTATAACGATTAAGTAGCGATTTTTATGGCGGGGAGTCATTGGAAAAGGGCCACAGACATCCAAGCTTAGGTACTGCCATGGACGAGAAATTTTACGATTACCTAAAAGACCAGCGGGTAGTTGCTGTTCAGCTTTCTGCGCACCACAAGTGTCACAAGTACGGACAAAATTAGCGACGTCAATAGCCATTTTTGGCCAATAATACTTAGCAGCTATTCGGTACAGTGTTTTATGTATACCGAAGTGTCCGCTAGTGGGATCGTCGTGGCAAAGGGACATGATTTCTTTCCTATGGGATTTAGGTACGACAGTTTTCCAAGGGTTTTCGTCTACATCGAAGCGATTTACAGGTTTGCAAAGCTTAAATAATGTGTTATTTTCCACTCGCCAATACGTATAATTAAGAGGGTTGTTCGTGACACGCCTTATCATTTTTGAATACCAACGATCGTGATCGGTGGGTGACAACTGTACATTACATACTATTCTAGAGAGTGCATCGGGGCCAACATGTTGAGAACCTTTACGATGTACAATTTTAAAGTTAAATTGTTGGAGCCTGATTGCCCAACGAGCTAACCGACCAACGGGGTTTTTTAGATTATGTAACCAACGAAGTGAGGAGTGATCAGTTACAACGGTAAAGTGTGTAGCTTCTACATAACATCTGAATTTTTCTATAGCCCAAAGGACACTTAAACACTCACGTTCAGTGACGGAATAATTTCTCTCCTGCGGGGTAAGACCACGACTAGCGTAAGCGATGACACGTTCTCCATCAGGGAAGTTTTGACTCAAAACACAACCTAATCCTATGTTCGAGGCATCACATTGCAACGTAAATTCTAAGTCAAAATTAGGATGACTTATAACTGGTGGTGAGATTAAAATTTTCTTAAGTTCATCAAATGAATTTTGTTCAACAGACGTCCAAGTCCACTTAGTACGTTTCCGGGTTAATTTAGTAAGTGGGTTTGCGATATCCGCGAAATGGGGAACGAAACGGCGGTACCAAGAGCAAAGACCTAAAAAACGTCTTACATCTTTCGGACATTTAGGTTCGGGAAAATTTTCAACAGCAGCTGTCTTTTCTTTATCAGGTCGTAAACCATCTTTGTCAACAATGAATCCGAGATATTTTAATTCCGATCTAGCAAATTTACATTTTTCAAAATTTAGTGATAAGTTAGCTCGGACAAGTCGTTGAAATACTTGTTCGAGAACTTGTAAATGGGTAGTAAAATCCGGTGTAACTATAATGATATCGTCCAAGTAAACGAAAACGTATGGGTCTAATTCGGCTCCGAGGATGATATCAACTAGACGTTGCATAGTTGCAGGACTGTTAATGAGGCCAAACGGCATTCTACAAAATTGAAAGGAACCCTTGCCAGGAACGCTAAAGCTGGTTTTCTCACGACTAGAATC
This sequence comes from Brachynemurus nebulosus, assembly GCA_035578155.1. NCBI lineage: Eukaryota > Metazoa > Arthropoda > Insecta > Neuroptera > Myrmeleontidae > Brachynemurus > Brachynemurus nebulosus. The sequence goes on along the minus strand of JAPWDM010000033.1, from coordinate 3,042,642 downwards.
TTCTAAGGGGATTTGCCAAAAAGCTGAACAAAGATCTAAACTAGACATTACGCGGGCATTATGGAGACGATCTAATATAGACTGCATGCGCGGTAACGGATAGGCGTCTGGTTTCGTTACTGAATTGACTTTGCGCAGGTCCAAACAAAATCTAAAGTCACCAGAAGCCTTGCGAACGACAACCACTGGAGACGACCAGGGTGAATTAGATGGCTGTATAACTCCTAAAGACAACATTCTTTCGATTTCAGAATGGATAAATTGATTTATGGGTTTAGAATACGCGTAACAACGTTGTTTGATTGGCAAAGCATCACCAGTATCAATCTTGTGAGAAATTACATTAGTACAGCCAAACGCTGGCATGATTTTAGCATATTTGTCAACTAATTGGTTAATCAATTCGCGTTGCGATGATGTAATACCCGATGATTCACTTAACGAGCAGACCTGGTGATCGCCTTTATTCATAGTAAAAGTTCGGGACGGAATATCAATAGTTATTCGAAATGCTTCAATAAAATCTACACCTAGAATGATGTCAGTTAACAAATTTTCTACTACGTAAAAGTTGATAAGTCGCTCATAATCGTGTAACTTTACTATAATTTTAACACTACCTAGTATGTTTGCGTATGTACCATCGGCATTAGACACCTTAGTGAACGGGCCACGTTTCAAGGGAGGATAAATGTGACAAAGTTTATTCCAAATTGACAAACTGAGAACCGAAATTGAGGCTCCACTATCCAAAAGACCTAAATAATATCCGTTTTCGATCGACACACGGACATACGGACAAGTATTTTGTGGTAAATACTCAAGGTGATAACGCATAAGATTAATTTGATCGTTGTTCTTGGAGGCAGAACAAAACGTTTTTACCTTTTGTAACCACAATAACCACTCAGGGCTAGAATGGCGGATCGGTTTTGGATTAAACATAGAGCGAGACAGACGATCCGACTGGGCGCTCATTCGGCGTTTCCCGAACGAGGCACTCTAGAACAAATTGGACATGATGGACGGGTAACACTAGATCGACCACAACCGTAGCAAAATCTAGATTTAGGTTTGGTACATTGCTGGAAGTGATGACCGACTTCGCGACAGTTCCAACAGTTTAAACGTCGGGGTTTTGTAGACGTAGGGGTGATACTCGTGTCATTAACTGGAATTTCAGGTGCTGAACTAGTGGAGGCTACAGGAGGGTTTGGCTGAACAGTCTGAACAGGGAGAACAGAACGTGCATGTGAAGAATTGTATCTTTGGGGTTTCAAATTAGGCGATGAGGTACTTGAATTTTGACCACGGACTCGTTCCAAGTTACAACACAGATCATATAATTCGCTATAGGTACTAATACGTGCTGCAGCAGCCGTATATGCTAATTGTGAACTAAGACCGTCAATTAAAATTTCAAGTTTTTGTTCGTCCGGAACAGGATGTGACAATTTTTGAAATAAAGATTCCATAACCACTAAGTAGTCAATGGATCTTTCGTTACTGAGTTGTCGACGATTAAAGATTTGTCTCCAAATCATGTTATCAGTATTTGACAGGGAGTAATGTGCTCGTAACTTCTTAGTGAAGTCTGACCAAGTATGAATTTGGTCTTTAATAGTTCTGTACCAAATTAAGGCAGAATCGGTAAGCAATTCCGAAACGCTATTTAAAAGCTCGCACTCTGTAACATTACGAGAAACACTAAATTCGTCTAGTTGGAGTAAAAAGTCATCAACAGAACCTTTGCCAGAAAATTTTAAGTTCCATTTATGGACGGGTACTTTCGATTTTGACACAGTCGGACTAACTTGAGTTACAGGTGGGGAAACGTTCTGTGGATTAGGTGGTCTTAACTGATAAAGGAAGTTCAGACGGGAGTCTAAAATTGTGCATTTAGTTAGTAAACGGTCAAGTCGTTGTATCTCATCGTCAACTTCAGTACTAGATTTTACGATATTAAGTCTAGAGTAGTAATGATCTAGACGATTTGACAAAGCTACATATAATGAGGTGCTAGAAGGAGTAATTGTCTCAACATCAGATTCTAAATGGTCTAGTTTGTCATTTAAAGTAGCTATTTCACCCAAAATGTTAAGTTCAATCCTATCTACTAGAGGGACGTTAACTAATTCCTGAAGTTTTAATAAAGCCTGACGAATAGACATACGAGGTATCTCGGCGACACCACGAGCCATTATCTCGAAGGATAATTCGTCAATGGACAGACCCACAAAATTATTGTTTTCTGCCATAGTAAATAATGATTAAATAAACATAAACAAGAATAAATAATTATAAGCTAACAACTTGCGATTTAACCGTATAACTTATATAAATAAAATATGAGACACGCAAAATTAATTTTGGACAAAAAAAATGTTGTGGACACACCAAATATAACTAATAGAGATAAATATTGTGGACACACCAAAGTAATGTGGACACACCAATTATACTCGCAAGGGACAAGTAATGTGGACACACCAAAATATTAAAAAAAAGTCCCTCCGCGAATTAAATAAATTAAACTAAATAAAATGTGACGAACGAAAAATTATTTCGAACATAAAATATTATTGTGGGCACACCAAAAGAAAATTGTTTTGCTAAAGTACAAAACCTTTACAATAAATAGATATAACATATAAAATAATATACCTCAATTCATAAGTAGAAAAATTACCCAAAATTTCAAAGTTAAATACCAGCAAAAACATAGCATTTGGTTCGTTTCGCTCCCTTGGTTTCCTTCCATAAGTAGACTAACTCTTCATAAATTATCTAAAATAATACAATAATATGTTAATTTCTGTGATCGAAACAAAATAGAATGTGTACAAAATTGTGATCATAAAACAGAATAGAAAAAGGTAAAATTCACAATCTTGCACAAATTTAAGAAAAGTTTATGAAACAAAAAATCAAGGTGTGAGCTCTGATTTGAGAAGTTGAATCAAAATATCTCAGTTTTACCCGGCAAAAATCAAATCAGAAATCAACACGCTATTACAATATAATTTCAAAAAAATTATCTGAAATATTGACCACATTAAAATATTCGTTAAGTGAATACAAACAAATATGAAACATTTTAAATTTATAAATCAAAACAGTTTAAATTGACTATTGAAACTAAATTGTATAAACAACAAAATTTATTTATAAATAAAAAGGTAAGTACCAGGTGTTTCGTTTGTGCTAAGACTAAGCAGTGAGTTTCGAGTAAAATGCTATAATGTGTCAGTAACAAAGGCATAAAAGATGATCTTCAAGGCCAAATTTATATAAGGCAAATTTATATATCGGGCCCCACGTTCGCGGCGCCAAATTTCTGTAAAGGATGGTATGGCAAAATAAAAAAAATATTATTTCTTAAAATTATTTTTTTTTTATTTTTTTTTTTTAAAACTGATGAATTAAAATTTTACAATTTCTTGCCATGTTGAAGTTTTAGTTACTAAAGTAAAATTTTCATTTTTACCATTTTACACAGTTAGATGGTGGTAATATTGATAGCCCTCGTGACTCGACTAGCTCAGATAATTTGAATTAAATGTGCATGAGACTCGATAGTAGAGATCAGGGAGTACGCCCTGTCTTTACGTTTAGTACAAACGAACAGGTCAAACAAAAAAAAATGGATTACATGATTACAATGTTAACTTAACTTAATGAAATTTAAGCTCCTCGCAAGCGTGAAGGTAAATCACCAATCCGCCATTGAAAGAACCACGTTGGCTGCGGCAGGTTGGTGCAGGCCGGAACACGCCACACATCAGAGTATAGGTTGGCGCGCCCATTTCCGACGCCCGAAATACGTTGACGAAATCCACTTAACGAGTGGAGGAACTCCATAGCAAGAGATTAAGAAGGGATGCAAATACAAGAAGAAAGTAAGAAACCAAAGAAAAGAAACCTAAATAATAAAAAAAACGTTAGCAAAGCGGAAACTATCTAAGCCAGTCGTTCTCAAACTTTTACATAAAAAAAAGTAATAAATAAATACTGATAATATCCAATAAAATAATTGGAATGGTTTTCACATGCAACACACGGTATACTACTTTAATATGTGAATTAATGCAATAAAATTACGGAAAAGTTACAAACAACGGAATACAACCAGTTAAAAAAAATAACTACTTTCGTAAAAATTAAATACTTACAATGTGTGAAAACCAAACCAATTTCACAAATTTATGACAAAAAAAAATCATTAAATCGTGTTATTCAAAAAAAAAAAAACATAAAAACGTTACGTAATATATATGAACACACCAAAAAAAATACAAATAAATAGATTGAAGACAAAAACTTACCAAAGGGCGGCATCGAACCAAATTTGAATTAAGATTTATACAACCATTATAATTACTTTAGTAATTTTTTTAAAAAAAACTTTGTGATTGAACATTATTCAACAAAAAAAATAAATAAGCACTTGCAATTTTTAATAGAGAACCATATTGAGGTTCTGTACTTTAGCAGCGGGAATAAAGAAAATGAATCTACTTATGTCTTTACATTGCATCAGAGCTTCGAGAACAAAGGACCCTATTAGGCGCATGTGCGACTCGTAGTGAGTCGCCACTACACTCATATGTACTCTAGGTAACAGGGCAGCAGAAACATTAATGTACATTCAATAAAGCACCAATTTGTGAATAATAATAAGAAAAATTAATTTTTTTTTTTTTTTTACATTACAATATATATATATATATATATATATATATATATATATATATATATATATATATATATATATATATATATATATATATATATATATGTATCCGCGCGATAACTCTCGAACGAAACGTTTAATGCTTATGAAATTTTGTGTGCGAATTCGATTTTCCAAATCGTTGGATGAGTTCGTTAGCCAGACACGTCGGATGCCCAGAAGTAGGTTTTCCGGGCGTTTTTTGTCAACAAAATGAGTTTTTTGCCAGAATTAAGCAATTTTTCAAATTTTTTTTTACACCAAGCCCTAGTAAAAGGTAAAATGCATAAAAAATGTTTTTATACCGTTGCTCTAAATTACTTACTTTTCGAGAAAAACTAGGAAATATATCGTTCTCCATTTCACTCGCACTCGCATTCTTTTTTTTTCTGTCTCATTTTTTACGAGCTAAATTCGAAAAAAACCGCTTTTTAAGTAGCATGTCATGATTTTTTTAATCCAATTTAACGATTCGGCTATATTCTTTTTCTTTGTCAGTTAAATGTTTTTATAATGTATCTCTATTCCATTTTTTTTTAGATAAAAAATCACGGCGCAGTTTTTTATGTGATATGATCAGAATTTAGATGATGTTTACACCTTCCTAAAATTAATAAGAGCTTGCTACAATCGCATAAAAATTACGTTAAATCATATTCAAACAATAATATTTTTACGTAATTTTCTATCCAAATGACAATACTACGTTATAATTATATGTATAAACCCATCATTTTAGTGGTAAATAAATTTGCACATTCAGTTTTTTTTTTCTTTTGACAACAAAACAAATAATTTTAAATTTTGACAAGTTGTATCATACATTTTTGAAAATATTAAATATTTATTTTTTTAAGGCAAAAATGTATTAAAGATCTGAAATTTGTTTAACAAAAACCATACATCTGCTCGTTTTACCTTAAAAATCTCGGAAAATAGAATATTTTTCAATAATTAACTCAGAAAAAGCATATATGAGGTAATTTTCATGATATTTTTTTGAAAATTTCAAAATAGTAGGGTTACAATGTTTTTTTTTTTAATTATTTTGTAGAATTTGGTAAACACACATCGTAAAAAGTACTCGCCTTGAAAAAATCAAACAAGTATAAAAAAAAAAATACTATTTCTTAAAGAAAATATTAAAATTATGTACAAATGCCGTCCTGACCAACATATTGGAACCGATTTTGAGCAGCTGGATTTACTACAGGCAAAAGCTCATAGTGAATACACACATTTTTTAACATCCTTTTGAATTTTGTAATTCAATCATTACAAATAAAATCTAAATAAAAAAAAATCTCTATGACCTGTTTTTTCTCAATTTTATAGCATCAAATCTAGCGATAATTAACTAGCGGGTGATTGTATTGACCACACATTTTAATGTAAAATATATTAATTTTAACCGACTTCAAAATAACGTTTCGATTTTAACAATAAAAATATTTAAAAAAGTGTTTAAGTTCTGGCAAGATTGTCAAAAAGGGACTGAAATATTTTTAGATATGGATATATACAAAAAATATTAATGTGTTAAGTACTTACTAGACTTATAAACTTTCATTTTCGTATACGCTTTCGGTTTCGGATATTTAATTATTTCGGATATCGGTAGTTTTAGTTACGGTTACGAATATCCATAACATCCCTAATGTAAATGTTTGTCAATCCAACTTCATCGAGAGAAAGTTAATTAGGTATTTACGATTTTCGGAAGAACACGTATATAAATTTTATAATACGTATTATCATATAAACACATTTGGTTTGCAATTTTTTAATAATTAGTTTCTACGCTACTGAAATTATCTATCCATTTGAAAATTGGGATCCAGTGATGTACATTGACACTACAAAAGTGTGGGTGAAAAATTTCATTTTCACTTTTACTGAAATTATGTCATAAATTCATATTTTCAGAATTTATTCATTTGACAGAAAAATTCTAAATTATTAAAAAAGCCAAATAATTAATAACAATTAAAATAAAAAAAAAAAAAAAAAACAGAAAACATTTATTTATATTTGCATTTTTATAAAAACATGTAGGTATTATATTTTATATGCACTTTAACTAAAATGTCAAATTTCACACGTTGTTAATTTTCAATATCACTCATAATGTGCTTAAAAATCAAAACTTAAAGTTTATAACATTCACAATCCGTGTAGAGTGTCCATACGTCTTGGTTTTTCCGGATTTGTCACGATTCTAGCTCCGTTGCTCCGGTGTCCCGACAGACTTTTTCAAGACGTCGGTCGATTTGTTTCGGTTTTTCAAACTACTAATTTTTTATTTTCATCATCTAATAAGTACACAGTTTTTCATTTTAAATAATGAATAGTTCAGTATCATATTAAAAGATCAACAGTAGATTCATTTACAACCAAACCTAAAAATATTTAAAAAAAATTAATTACTAATTAAATTTTCCAAGTTTTTTCGATTTTACCTTAAACACGAACTTCCAAAAAAACATTTTCTTTTCTTAACTTTCCATCATATATGTATCTACATAAATAAATTGTAATATTATTTTGCTTGCTTTTATGATACTGAAAGTACTGATTCCTGAACAATTAAAAATTAAAATGACTGGAATTTTATTCGAACTTTTAAATAAAGTAGTTAACTAACGCGCTAGATAGATAGTGCCACAATACAGAAATTGCCAACATTTAAATGTTCATGTTTCACATTAATACAAAATAAAATACATTAATACAAAATAGAATTGTCTAAGAAGCTCACTTTCATAAGAAATTTTATAAAAATTTAAAAAATATATATTTCAAAGAACAGGGGGCGATTTATTTTAAAAAAAAATTAATATTTTAAATAAAGAGCCATTAATAGGTAATCTATACATATAATACAAATGTAACGAGACCGTTTCTGTATAGGGAATATTTTTTAAAAATTGTGCAGATACTGTAAATAGTTATCGATGTAGATATCAAAACAGCGATTTTTTAAATTTTTGTTTGTCTGTCTGTCTGTCTGTCTGTCTGTTCGTCTGTTCACGCATCACACAAAAACTACTGGATGGATTTTAATGAAATTTGGTGTGCCGACAACTTATTACCCGGATCAACATCTAAGATACTTTCTACTTCGAGAAAATGTCTCATTCCCACGGGAAAATGGAAAAACCATGTTGAGCATGTGCATACAGTACGCAAAAACTATTGAACGGATTTTGATGCAATTTGGTGTGGTGATAACTTATTACCTGAGTCAGCATCTCAGATACTTTTTATTTCGGGAAAGTGGCTCATTCCCACAGGAAAATAAAAAAACTTTTTGAGCATGTGCACATATTACGCGAAAACTATTGAACGGATTTTTATGAAATCTGGTGTAGTGATAACTTATTACCTGCGTCAACATTTAGGATACTTTTTATTACGGGAAAATATTTCCTTCCTTCAGGAAAATTCAAAAATTATTTTGCTTATGTGCATGTATACTTAAAACTATTTTTCTATGCGAATGCTTTATAATTACTATACTTATATACTTGTCATTTATTAAATTAAATTTACCATAATACAAAATTTCTGGAGACTAATTCTATTTTAAATTAATTTAGAAATTTCGAAAATTTAAGTGCCTATATATCCGAAAAATTCATTTTGGATGAAACTTGTTATATTTATAGGATAGATACTAGTTTGGGATGAAAATATAATAAAACAATAAAACGTTGGAAGTCCAAAAATTTTGTCTGAGTTCTCCAGTCAGACACGTCCAATTCCAAAAACCTCAAAAAATGAGTTTTTTTGCAAACAATTTGCCAAAATTTAAAAGTTTTTCCAATTTTTTTTACATTGTGGTAAAGAACCAAGAAAATCACAGAAAATACATTTTGAACCATTATTCTAGGTAAGCGGGTTTTCGAAAAAAAGTAACTTTTATGATTGGAAATTCGCTATGTTATGCAGATGCTGCGACAGGGGTATTTTGTTACTAAAAAAAATAATGAATATAAAATACATGTTTTCCACATTTCTAAAATGACCTTTAATCTAAAATTAGATGTTTTCAGACACTTATCACCGTATTCAAATATTGATAATAGAATTCGAATAAAGAGAAAATTTAATTTACTACAAAACGATCCAAATTACATAAATTTGAAGACTCTGCAGGCCATTCCGATACCGTAGATCCATGTAACTTTACCATAATTTTCGATTCAAACTTTGAATAAAATGAAGGTGAAATTAATTTAGTTATATTAAACTATTTTAATAAAATCAACTGATAAAAAGCTTTAATATGACTCATAGATAAATTTTCCAGAAACTTAAATTACTAATCAAAAATATGAAAAAACAGTAATAGCTTAAAATGTCAACGAGCTCCTATCTTTACCAGCCCATGTTTTTCAATGAAATGTGAAAGATACTGTAAAATTGTTAAATATTCCACTATTATTGACACTTTCCAAGTAATATCTAACAATGAAACGTAATAGGTTTTAAATTATTGACAGGTGCTCCAATGGTAAAATGCAAATGTTTTTAACCGTTTGTAGTAGGCGTCCGTTGCTAAAGTTGGGGTTTGTTAACGTAACCTAGCTTTACCAAAGTTATAGTAACCATTACTTTTTAACCATTGCGAGTTATTTGATAATGTGCCCAAGCTGAAGGTGGCGTTTTATCACACTAACTAAAATAATTTTAATACATAAACTTATTCTATGGAATAATTTGAATAGGAAGCAATAAAAAAATAAAATAATATTTAAAACTGACAATATTGCTCTATTGTAATTCTATTTCAAATTTATAAACATGAACCAACTTAGGTATATTTTTATTGGGAAAACCAAGTTAGGTATTATTAGGTAATACAAAATTTTTAAATTTAAATTAGATATCTGAAAAATAAAAATTTAGGAAATTGAAAATCAAAAGATATAAGATTGTGTTAACAAAGTTTATTTAAAAAATATTTTAATATTTTACAAATTGGTAATTATTTGAATATAAAAAAAAATATTTTTATATTCGTGATGGTACGACTAGCTCAAGATTGTTCAATTTGTAAATTTTATATGATGTCAAGGTCGATATTCGAAGAAAATATTCAGACAGTATTTTACATAAGCGAAATTTTACAAGAAAAAAAAATAAAGCGAATTACAAAAGCAAGCAAAGACTAGCCTTGTATGTCAGTTAGTAAATTTTAAGAGCAATACGTAAATTTAAGAGAAATATAAGGTAATTAAACAAATATGTATTGACTGACAGAAAAGGAATAACAGCATTAAAAAGTTAGATAAATAGATTGTAGCGAGAAGCCTTTCACACAACGTTAGAGATAAGTGAAGATAAATTTAAACATTAAAAAAAATATTTAAATGAGAGTGTAATGAATGACGTCTGCTAGAATTAATTAATTAGATAAATAGATACACCTAGGCAGTTGCATAAGTAAAAAAACTATGTTAACTACAAATGATTATAATCACTATGCTAATTGTGCTGAGAAAATTTAGAAAAGGCGAGAAAAGATTTAAATCACTAAATACAAAGCTAATGATTTGCAAAAAGTAACAGAGAAGAATATTTTTTTTTATTTTTAAATTTATTTAATTTGCCCGATGATTATTTATTTTTAAACAATGCGCCTTCAACATAAACTTTAATGACAATGACAGAAGTACATAACAACTTACGAAATGACAGTTCCGGTGCGCAGCAGACAAAAATTTCTATCCAGCTCGAAAAGCTTCGGTTAATGGGTCTCTTCATTCCGAAACTTCGATCAAAAATTGATTCTTCGATTCCACCAACAGGACTTCGAGAAGTACTTCAAGATACAAATTTGAATTAAAACTTTCGGAAATAATATTTGTAAATTCTACCTGTGAATTAATTAACATACCTTTTTTTATTATTGTGAATAAATATTGAAATTGTCATTGTGTTTCAACTGAAATTAATCCTTGGTCGTCTGTGTTTAGAGTTTCTGTAACGTGCCGCAAACCAGCGGATGAGTATTTTTTTAATATCTTTACCAACTTCCTTTCCGCAAATTCATAACATTCTTACTTACTTACATTACCCCAAAAAAGGACAAAAATTAAATCTGTAAATCATAACCCCCCTTTTTTTTACCCACCACGTGCCATAAATAAACAAGCTTTTGTAGCATTTTTAGTTGGATATCTAATTAATCCAAACTCATCAATATATTATTAATTTAAATGAATCAAAAATAAATCAAATTTTAAACAAAATCATAAAATCATTCAACTTACACATGTCCAGTGTTTTCATCACAGATTATTTGACAGTTAACACAGAAACAAACCTTTTATTTTCTTTGATTATTATTGATGGGTATAGAATTTCATTTAGATCACAAGATCTCTGGCGCGTATTTTGAAAGTATTTAATTGAACACAATCAAACATCTATAGAATAAAATCAGTAAGGTTTAATCCGTAATTAGTTAAATTTACCGTTGATAAATAAAAAATCGGTTTATTCGCAGTCATTTTATTTTCATATTTTATCTTTTGATCCATTTTTAAACAACAAAAAATACTTTCTGTTGGGTGTTGTGTGCCTAGGGCTCGAGGTTCGGCGCTGATAACCAAATCACCAGTAAGTCGTTTCACTGGGGGCTCAGCCGGGATCTTAAGCGTTCAGGCGACGTGGTAAACGAAAATTATGCCGAACAACAAACCAGTGTTCCGATCCACCGCTAAAATCGGCGTGGAGCCAGTTCCAGATCCTGCACCTACGGCTCCTCAGGAAGACACACTGAAGGAAGAATCCGAAGAAGACGAAAGATATTCATCTGGCAGTGGGGAACCAATGATCGGACGGGCCTCAGAAGATTTTTCTCCTTTAAATAATACCTTTCATGCAGTAAATAATCCTGCTGAAACTAATAGAAGCAAAAAGGCTAAACCTAAACATACCGGTCCTAAAATTTCTCTTCCCTTCTTAATTTCTTACTTTGGATTTCCTTCATTTTGTTAAGTGGATTTCGTTAATGTAGTACGGATCTTTCCTTTTCTGCTGCGGGTGTCGGAAATGGACGCGCCAACCTGTGTTCCGATGCGTGGCGTGCTCCGGCCTGCACCAACTTGCCGCAGTCAATATGGTTCTTTTAATGGCAGATTCGTAATTTACCATCACGTTTGTCAGGAGTTTTAATTTTATCTAAATTAAGTGAACACTGTAATAATTTAATTCATTTTTTTTTTCTTGTCTTGGTCGTTTGCACTAAACTTAGAGAGAGGGCGTATCCCCTGAGCTTGACCACCGAGTAACATGTAATAAACTTATCTGAGCTAGTCGGTACGATGGAACAATTGTCAGTAATTTTGTAAAAGAAACTATACCAACGTCTTAATGTAACTTTGTAATTTTCATTTGTAAATAAGCTGTAAATTTTAATTCAACATGCAACTAATAAATCATATCCATCATTATAACAAATAGTTCGCGGCGTGTGTATTTAGATGACAATTCGAATTGAATAAATCTAATTAAATTAATAATATAAAATTATTAATTTTAAATAATTAGGTAAGTGTAATAAACAAATAATTAAAAAAATGTTACTAATGTCAGTTTTTGCTCTGTGATGGAGCTCTGCTTTGTCGTAGCATTGTGGCGCCCATAACAGAAGCCGAAAAAATGAGACGATACAGAAAAAAAATAAAAGAAATGGGAATATATGAATAGTATAAAATTTTACACCGTCGGGAAGAAAGAAAAATCCGTGAAAAAAAATTGTTGCAATTTCAGAGACTATCTTTGCTAGTCAGAGAAAAGAAGAAAGAATAACTAGGAAAAGCAACACGTGAACGTCATTTAAAGAAGAAAGTAATTTTAGAGAAGTTATTGGAAGAAATACTTTGTCAAAATCAATAACGATATTGTCGAAATAGTAAGAAAACTTTATGAAAGATATGACGTCAGCAGGCAAGCTCCAGGATTGAAAGATGTTAGAACGATTCGTGAAGGTGGGCACAAATACCATAGACAACTGAGACACCTATACACACCTATTCTGGAAGCGTACGCAATGTTTGTTGAAGAGAATGGAACAATTATTAGAAAGAGCAAATTTACGCCCGAAGCATGTCATCCAGAGTTCCAAAATACCTCGCAATATTTGTCTCTGTCATTATCACGAAAATTATAGCCTTGCAATCAACTGCCTACACGAAATTGTTAAGAGATTTCCTCCTTACAACCATGAATTCATTTCATCGGTTTTATGCGAGATACCTTCAAATAAATATTGGTACAGAACATGTGATTTGTACAAGAATACCTTGCAGGTTAAAATATCGAAAGCCATCGAAGAGGTACAAGACTTACCATGCGAAGTTTCTTGGTATGTCTGGCAGGACAACATTAAAGGAAAACTCTGAAAGACCATTCAGAATGGTTCAATAGAAATTTTTCAGCAGTACATCTTAGACTTGACACCAAACTTTTTTTTTGCATGCTTATGTGAAAAGAAACCAAAGTCGATCTTACGAAAGCGATAAAGCCGCGCTTACACGAGCTGATTTCAATCCTAAGGCTGCACTCGTACAAGTAGATTTTTCTGAGAATTATATATGCGTAGCTCAAGATGAGGTTTAGAGCTACCACTGGGTTCAGCCGCAAGTTACCCTTTCACCGTTTCTCCATGGCACTTTGGACAACATTTCCCACTTGTTATAGTTTCAGATAATATACATCATAACAAAGACACTTTAGTTCCCTACGTGGATAAAGTCTTACAGGAAATACTTCAGAACATTAAGGGAGTTCACGTATGGCATCGTCTCAGTTTAAGAACCGGTTCGTGGTAGCTGCTATGAGTGTTCTGGAGAAAAGATCAAGGAAAACTATAGTGTGGAACTTTTCCGCGACGTCCCATGGCAAGGGATCTGTCGATGGTATTAGTGGTGGAATAAAACGTTTGATACGTAATAAAATTCTTAGTCGAACCGCAGCCGTCTTCAGTGCACACCAATTTGCTCAGCAATAAATGTTATAGAAATGTCACAAGAAGATATAGAAAAAAGAGCTACAGACATGAAGCTGGTCAACGTTTTTAATACGGCACCCACTATCGAAGGCATTTGTAAAGCCCATGTTTCATTTAGGAAAGGTGGTCAAATACATGCGAAGTTCCGTCAGCCAGAACATCCACAGCAATAAAAAAACAGTACTATAATGACGTATACGGTTGGAGTTCTACGGATTCCAATGATCCCGAAGACAACGTACCCTTATCGATTTTGAGTGCGCAGTTGTAATAAATATCAATAAAATATTAATTACTCAGTTAAGGACCTCTCCGGATTAGATAGATGAATCTGCCTAAGGTCCAACCTGGGTCGGAGGTGCCATGGTAGGGTTCGCCTTTGCACATGTATTCCATAGCTGTAATATTAGGTCAAGGTTGCTTCGCGTTTTCGAGTTGTACCAAAATGTTCAATTTTGGACTTTTCCCGATTTTCCATTTTCCTTCCTTCCCAAGTGCATAATTATTATATATGTGCATGTAGGGTTCCAAGAACTCCATAAGACAGTGCATGCAGCTCTCCAAAACACGGTGTTTAGAAGAAGATACTTGCAAAAACTTCTAAATGACCTATAAAAACACACAAGACGCGACTTTGGACCAAAATAAGACATAGATTTTTGAAATCTACGCCTTTGAATTAGTAAATATGTGTCCAAAAATATTCCTCAAAATTGGGCCAAGTAAGGCTAATTTAAGGAGTTAATACAAGGGGCTCTAGTGACACTCGGTGTTGCAACCACCCTAGTAGGCTTGTTTAGCCAGAAAATATAACGGCGCATCCCTCTTACTCTTAAAAAAAGCAAGCGTGTACGATTAAGGCTCATTACCAGTGTTTTCTTAAATCAAAAAACATGACTTCCGTCGCCAAAAGGTAAATTGGAAAGTTAAATACAAGTTATCCTTGAATTCTTACCGCAGTTATTGAACAGTTTTGTTAAGGACACATGCTTCTTAACGTTCCTTACCCCCAACTTATCTTAATACACACTTAACGAGCCATGCCATTGTCTAGGAGGTAGGGCGGGGACCTATTGAGCGTTTTTTTTTATGTTTTGCAAGACCTTTCCAGCAGGAAATACTGGTTATGAGATTGTATCACGCACAGCACACGTGCTTTTACTTAAAATGACAGGAAAGCTTTGTGATTTCGTATAGCTGGATAAAGCCATTAAAGCGACTATAAAGCGACGTGTCTAGAGCTCCTTGCATTTACATAGCATTTGCCCTGGTACAACTCGAAAACACAAAGCACGTTTGCCTCAATATTACCAGATATTTTTGGCATCTTGTTACTAATTCGAAGCTATATTATGTCACTTAGCCTATGTATGTCAGCGTAAAATAAGAATTTTAACAATATCACCCCAATCTAAATTGTTTTAGACGCTTTTCCATGCTTTTTAGTGGTTGTGCAGAGTGCTTGTCTGTCTACTCCACTGGTTTTGCTACGACGTCAACTAGCCTGTATTACTTAGAGTAACGTAAGGATTCTAACGATGCAATAGACATTTATTTAAATGGGCTTACACGTAGCTGCTGCCATTTATCACCTAACAAGGGGTCAATTTTGACCAGGATATCACAGTCAGCACAAAAATGTTGAGTAACTTGTTATAAACGACTACTTCAGTAACAGTTCAACTAAAAACACATTAATACACTCGTTTGGGGGTTTTTGATAGGGTTCTCATGATATCAGTGTAAAGATAAGTTGGAGGTAAGGAACCTTAAGAAACATGTTCCCTTATCAAAACTGTTCAATAACTGCGATAAGCATTCAAGGATAACTTGTATTTAACTTTTCAGTTTACCTTTTTGTGACGGAAGTCATGTTTTTTTATTTATGATATTTTATCAGACCTTTCCATGCTGATGAAAACACTGGTAATGAGCCTTAATGGCACACGCTTGTTTTTTTTTAAGGCTAAGTGGGAGGCGCCGCCATATTTTATGGCTAAACAAGCCTACTAATACGGCTGCAACACCGAATGTCACTAGAGTCCCTTGTATTTAAATTCTTAGATTAGCCTTACTTGGCCCAATTTTGCGAAATATTTTTAGACATATGTTTACTAATTCAAAGGCGTAGATTTCAAAAATCTACGTCTCATTTTGGTCCAAGGTCGCGATTTGTATGTTTTTATAGGTCATTTAGAAGTTTTTGCAAATATCTTCTTCTAAACACCGTGTTTTGCAGAGCTGCATGCACTGTTTTATGGAGCTCTCGGAACCCTACATGCATATATATAATACTTATGCATTTGGGGGGAAGGAAGGTTTTTGAACAGGTTTTTGAAGAAATTTGAACATTTTGGTACAACTCGAAAACGCAAAGCAACCTTGACCTAATATGGCAGCTATGGAATACATGTGCAGAGGCGAATCCTACCCTGGCACCCCCGACCTAGGTTGAACCTTACGCAGATTCACCTATCTTATCCGGAGAGCTTCCTTAAGTATTTTTTCATTTCGCTTATGTAATATATGTGGATGATATGGACCTTTGAACAAGTAACTAGAGTGACCAAAATGTTGTAACATGAGTGACTTTTCTCGGAATATTCACAAATTTTGTTTTAAGGAGTATACTTGTTCTTTAAATCTGAACCAAATAAAGGAAATTCATTATATTTTTGTATAATTTTTAAATCATCTACAGCAGTTAGATAGAACAGAGATTTAACCTCGACCTAAATGACTGAGTTCACCGTGTCTCCATGTGTAACATGAGTTACCAGACAAATAAAACATTTTTTTTTAAAATGTTTTCTGTCACATTGCACTACAATGTACTCCAGATTACCCATAGACAGATAAACGTCTAGTCACTTTATAATCACCTGAACAATAATCAAAAAAAGTAAAAAAAATAATATTAACCACAACATTTATTTAAAAAATAAATAAAAAAATAAAAATAAAAATAATAATCTTAAAGCACAATTAATGGTAATTTTATCATAAAAAAACACATACTGATTAAAATATTACATGGTTCATTGTTTGTATACAGCTGTCAAACTGACAGATCTCAGGGCGCCAAATACGAAATACACAATGCATGTTTTTATAAAATTCAAGGGTGCGTACTTCATCGCTGACGACGTACGTGGCTACCTAAAGTGAAGTACGTGGCACAAAAGGAACTATAGCTCCCCCAGTTAGCAATTGAAATGAGCACAAAAATATATAGAAAAAGATAGAGATACATCTCGAAAATTCCATAGCTCGCGCCGAAGAAGAAATTCGAGATCACATATTTTAATTAGAATTAAGTAACCGTCACGAAAAAACCGAGTTACGATTTAAGTTACGATTTTTAATTTTTGTTACGATTTAATTTATACGTTATAATTTTTACAATTTAATTTATACGATTTAATTTACGATCTAATTTCACAATTATCAAGATATTTAAAGTTTTACCAAAATTTCGATAATTAAAATTCAGTTCCAGCAATTTTTAAAACGAGAATTACAGTGGAAAAAAAACGGCAGTGTAATTATGTAATCGCGCGCAAATTGTAATAGTTAACAAAAACTTCTCGCGAGTTATGGATATTCGACCGGCATACAATCTCGACTACTTTCAACAGTTAATCGTAAATAAGGTACGATTTTGTTATTGACCAATAATTTTTGGTTTTCTAGATAAAAAAAATTTACAGATTATTCGCTGTTTACGGTAATATAGTCACGTTTGCAAGACCTAAATTCATTTCAATTTCCAATTCAGTTCGTTGCTAAATATTGTTGAACATTGCTAAACATTTAATTATTCAAAGAAATATGTATTAACCTTACAATACCCTCTTTTAATTTCAATTGTAACTGAGAGAACACGTGCTCGAGTCCGCCATTTTGTGACGCAACATAATTTCGTATTTGGCCCACCATAATTTCTAACAATAATTAATTTTCATCAGCAATAGACACGTTAAACCAGTTATTCACCATACAAATTCAATAGCCACTCACACGTTGTCCGTTTATCAGTTTTTCAAGGTTCATCCAGGCAATTGTTTTCTGAAAGCTCTAACTCGAGTAGTCAGAAACACGATGTTTTTCGTAATCGTGACGGGCCCCTTGCTAAAATAATTAAATAGAAAAAAGGGAATAATTATTAGGCATAGGTTTTTAGATAAGTTAAAATAGTTAAGTATATTCATTGTAAACTAGTGTATAATAACATTATAATTATAATAAATTGTATTTATTGTGAGAATTTTTACATAATAATTTACTTATATTACATCCAAAACACATTTTTCAGCGATATTATTTGAAATTCTCACTGAAATAATATTCATAAAATGGCACGAATATAAAGTGTCGATTTTGGTAAAGCGCCACATTTAAAAATTCAAAATAAATTGCAATAGTGAGCTGACATTATAATCTCAGTTATATACTCATTAACGGAGGAAAGGGGATAGCACACGGCCCCATATTACTATCGATCAAAAAGTTGAGACAAACCAATACCAGAAAGACTAATTCCACTGCGCATTAATTAAATTAAAATTGAAAGGATAGGAAGAAAATTTTTTCTATCGATCTACACTCTTTTTGGTAGAAAATTGTCATACAACCGATCATCTAAGCAATCGCTACTACTTATCTTCGCAGAATAAGTATAAAACTGCACCAATAATATTAAATTTTTTTAAGTATTTAAAATAAACTACATTCTGTCTCCAAAATAAGGGACATTTCGTAAGCATGTCTCGTCTTTTTTATTAAATAAAATCATTTGCTTAGAGATATATTGTTATTTTGAAATTCTTCTTATTTAAAATTAGTGGTTCCATCTCAGTTTTGAAGTAAAATGTAACGTGAGTTACCGTGGAATAACCCTACTTCCTAATGACAGAATAATATACAATATTAAAACAAAAACCGTCATAACTTTTATAGAACTCAGATTTATATCCGGCGTATAAAGCGTGCCACCAAATTTGGACAATATTTTTGGTGTGACGCATAACTTTTTCCTTATGGGAACCCAATGTTATCAATTAAAGTAGAGAAGAATATGTAGAGAACATACAGCATTATAACGTATATCACGGTACGGTAACTCCGCTATTTTTTTAGTCTCCTCAAACAGCTTCTAAGCTCCGAGGGGTATTGTGCTTTAATTTATTTGACCCTGCTGAGGGGGAGGCAGGGTATAAAGTCGTTTGCCTATACGTAGGAGTTTACCACGGTGTTACGAATGTGAAGTGCTAGATTTGAATAGAATTGAATTATCCTACAAGCCAGTTCTTTACTTTTGGCGGGAGATTCAAATCTATTTTTGTATATTAGCTTATATAAAACTATAGAATTAAAATTAAATGTTACATAAAACACATTTTTTTAAAAGTTTTTTTATTTAATATAACCATATTAGATTATATTACAAAAAACATTAACAATTAAATAATATTAACAAATATCACAATAATTACACTATAAAATATAATTTTTTTTATTTTTAAGCAGAAATTGTCCGAAAAATTATTTGCTGATTACAAAATAGGGAAAAATATTACAGATTATTATAAATTTGTGGCTTTGGATTCATTTTCCTCTTTATAGCTTAAAAATTTCATTATGATATAATAATATAAGCATTACAATTATAAAATTTTATAATTTTTATATTTGAGCAAAAATTGTTGGAAAAATTATTTGTAGTTAACAACATATTGAATATAAAATTTTAAAAATAGTTACAATCAGTTTTTTGAATATTAGCTTATTTTTTTATTTGTATTACAATTTAATTTCCTATTCTTGAGCATAAACTATCCGAAAAATTATTTGAAATTTATAATATCGGGGAAAAAATTACAATTCCCTATTAGCAATTATATTAATTATTAACAACATACCAGCTATAAAATTTAAAAAATTGTTACAATAAGTTTGTATTATAACTTAAAATAGTAATATTTTTAGAAAATTTTTTTGAACTCAAGCTATTTTTGTTTATTTTACAATTTAGATTAGTATTATTATTACATACGAACGCCTTTTTTGAAAAGGATATCTTTCTTTTTTATTTTTTAATATCGGAAAGGCAATACTAACACATAATTGATAACTACTGTAGAATATATATTTTCTTGGACGAAGATAAACTGGCTTCTTTGACCTTTTTTATTGAGTAATTTCAAATCTGACTTCCAGGTCTCTTAATGATCGGAATAAACTGGCCTCGAATTTTGCAGGGGTTTAATTTACGTTTTTTCTATTAAAATAGTAAAAAATGAAGGATGACATTGGCAAATGAGTATACACTACCCCATAAAAATCGATGAACGTCAAAATTATGAACAATAGTCTAATAATAATAATTAAATTTTATAAATACCATATAAATAGAGTGTACTCTTGTACTGAAGTGTACGTGGGTACACACTACTGTATGTCCTTTTCTCATGAACTGAAACTTATTCCTATTCAGGTTTAAGAATGGCTCTTACTTATGGAGATATAAAAAAGATGAAATAGGAACAGGGAAAAAGGTCTCGAAAATGAAGACTCTAGGCTTGCTTATGTTAGAAATTCAGATGTAATTCCGTAAAACACTCTCGTTTACAGAAGTGTAGATCGTGGCGATCTCAGTTATAGAGTCGTGCATAAATGTTGCAGTAAATACTTAACAAAACTAATAATAATATTAGAATTAATCACAAAATATTACAAAAATATCACTTTGTAAGTTAATCGGCATTATTTATTTCTAAAATTAGACCAATGTAAGGACAACAATAAAAGTACCAATTAAAAATGATTTTTTTTCTTAGTAATTTACGTATTTTTTTAAAAAATAATACTAAATTTGACAGGTAAATAAATTAAATATAAATAAAAAAATTATTTTACATAAAAGTGTATAATTTACGTTTTATGTAGAGCAGTGGTTCCCAAACTTCTTTGTCTCATAGACCCCTTGTCATGATTTTATTTTAGATAACATCTTGGGAAATATTCAGTAACATCTTGGGAAATATAATTCATCCGATGCCTTCTTTTGCTCTTGACGTAAATATTAATGTATTGTAACTGGGTCTACGACCCTTATTGACCGTTTCGGGAATCAGTTTACTTAAGTAAAAAAAGTCAACGCGGTGCTCGTTAAGAAATTACAAACCAGTTTACCTACTTCCATTTTCTTAACTATGATATTTTAAAAACATGATTACCTTCTTCGCTACTGATGTACAATATGCACATCAAATTTAGGGGTATGTGAACATGATTTTTTAATTTTGAAAAATTAAAAATTTCCTAATATTATTTAAAATTATTAAATTACGTCTATTTAAAGATGTAAGATTACAAATTTTAATTAAAATAAACGCTTGTTTAAAATAATGTCCAATATATTGAACAAAGGTATACTCATTGTTTGCGCCATCTTGTTGTAAAGGGTTGACCTCAATGTACCTGTTTAAATGGTTTGCATACACGCTAATTTAAATATCATTATTTACATATAACCCTATTATAATCATTCATGTAATGATAATAAGTTGTCTTTCGCTGCATCTATATTTTATGCAGATAGATGGCACACAACTATTGAGTCGGCAGAGTTATGCCATGTGATGTAAGAAACCAGTTTTTTACATTTTTATGTAAAAAAGTGTAAAATACGTAAAAAACTGTAAAAAACCGTAAAAAATTGTAGAAAATTGCAAAAAATGTAAAATACTTAAATCATTTGTCATTTCACTGACAAACAATTTATTTTGACGGTTATTACTTGTTTATAAGTTCACATGAAAAAACGGGTAAACAAAATGTCGACACAAAAATGATTTTCTGCTGGTCGAAGGCCACCCACAACTGACTACAAAGCTTTAAATTTCCAATTTATCAAACTGAGTTTTGACAGATCAAAAAAAACTAGGTACTACATATTATTTATCTCTCTTGAAATTATAATAACAATAAAATCACTGATGATAATGATGATGAAGGTGATTGATATCTTTAATAAAATTTAACTGAATAAATAAAAATCTTTTTAATATTGAATTCTTAAATAAACTATTCTATCAAAACTGACCTTTCTTTTTCCTGTTTGTCCCCATTTATATTTTTAATTTTCAATTTACTTAATTATTAAGTTTTACTTTGCAAATATAGCAAATACTTCAACAGCAAATATGGAATACCATCAGTAACCCTTACATATGTATTAAATTTAAAAAATTTAGTTTTTTTACATTTTTTTTATCAAAACAAGTAGGTGTAAATTACAAAGTTTTTTACATGTAAAAAACTGTGTAATTTACCCGAAGTAAATAACACGCACAACTCTGTGAGTCGGTTATGAAAGCTTTGCTTGAATTCACTTGTATTACATTAGAAGTATAGTTTTGATAAAAATAAAATAATAAAAACACTTTTGGTAAAAGTTGATATAGTCCTGATTTGATTTTCATATAGTATTGTTCTAACCACTATATACAAGTGACGCTTCTTTGTTTTGTGTAATATTTTTGGACTTAGAAAAACGCATAATATTTAAAGTACACAACGCATCATTTTTACTTTTGATTGTTAATTCGCTACTAGTTTTATTTCGTTGTTTTCGCTAATTGTTGGTAAATTATCGGTTTTGTAGTAGTACAATAAGTGAAAATTCCCTTCCTATTATCCAACCGCCATTTGGCTAATTTTCCCGTTCTTTTCAAGTGCAAAGCCGGCTACTATTACTGGAAGGTAAGCTTCTTTTAGTATTAATTCGCATGAACCAGCATTAATTTTCATCGGGGACATATTTTATTTTGTTACTGTCCTTCGAATACGACAATCCCCGATGGATGTAAAGTTTCGTCGTGGACAAAATTTTAGATCCGCGCCACCACTTATTGATGTAAAAAATTTTTAAAAGATCAGTACCGAAGATGTTAATTAACAAAATGAGTGATTTATGTTTTTTTTTTTTTTCTATAAAATCTCGTGTAGTAAACTTGTAGAGTGTCTGAGTAGCAGGAACCAAATTAATAACAGAACCACATCTGAAAAAAATTTTAATTATTAAAAGTACAGTTTATTGAGTGATTTTTTTCGAATTCAAGGACTTATGGCTAACATACTGTTCCCTAAATTTAAATATTACCAATTTCTTATTTTTCTCTATTTTTTATTAGTAACTGTATTAATAATAATAATGATGTGGGTTAAGATTCGTTTTTAAGACTACCTTTATATAACAGACTCCACCCACATCATTATTTGTATGCTTTATTTACAGGGCTGGGAACTATTTAAAATTATTTCATTTTAAATATGTATTTAAAATAAAAAATGGCATTTTGCATTTTCTATTTTAAATAAGTTCGGTCAAACCATTTACCATTTTGTATTTAAAATGGAAATTTGAATCCATTTTACATTTAAAATGAAAATGCATGTATACTCAAATTTATGTGTATACAGTATTAATTATAGAACTTGAATTGAACGACTTGAAGTCTAACAAATTGTAAGTTAAATATAAGTTGATTTAATTGACTCAAATTTTTTATAACTCAAGTTGCAATGGCACTTAAGTTAAATTTCTTACCAGAGTCGCAGTTCTCTTAAGTCAAACTTTTCTGACGCAAGCAGTGTGCTACTTTCTTTAAGACACGTCGATAAGAAATATTTTTTTATTTCGAGTAAATGATTTTCATAATTTGATTTAGAAGTTGCGCAGTCAAGGTTTGAATATGTCAAGGCCGAATTAAATTTTACAATATTTTTAAGTAATAATATTTGAAGAGTTAAGTTTCGTTTTCATATCATGAAAACTTTTTTTTTTAATTAATATAAATAATAATAAAAAATTTATAGAATGAATTCAAAGTAAAAAAATGCATTTTGCATTTTATAATACATTTTAAATAACTATTTTCCATTTTCAATTTTAAATATGTTCAGCAAAACCATTTTCCATTTTGTATTTTAAATGCATTTTTGGAAACCATTTTCCATTTTCTATTTTAAATGATTTCTGTGAACCATTTTTCCCAGCCCTGTTTATTTACAATTTACACATTTTACACACGTTACGGTATACAAATTCTGATGTGGGTGGGAGTTGGGACTCATTTATAATTACCTTTGCACATTTTAGGGATGCAATTTTTCATTCCGCTGCCTCTCTTTACTTGGCAATCTAAATATTTTCAGCACCCCCATATCGCACCTGAAAACATAAATATATACCTAATATAATTTTATTATTAATAAATAGAGAAACCGACATTTTGTAATTTCTTGCAAGCCGTTCATGATTTTATTTGCAATTTCTTTAAATACTTTCTCTATAAATTACTTCTTGTCACTATCATTTTTAACAAAAATTTACTATATGATTTTTTTTAAAAAATTGTTTTATGAAATTCCTAATTTTTCGAAAATTAAAAAACTATCAATCAAATGTAGTAGTAATTTTAAGCCATTTAGTAACCATTAGAGATACTATAAGAAATAAAGAAACTGAGTAGGCAGTTAAATTTTTTTGATCGCTTGATAACATCATTCTTACGTTAAAGGAAATAAATTTTGCTATTGCATTATTCAAAATTTAATAACTATTAATATATCAATAAACTACGTAACGCAAAATGTGACCATTTTTGACGCGCTTCCTCCCCGTCGTCACGCTGCATCACATTTTGTCGAACCCCCATCTAATATTACGTCACGCTGACTTATTGTTAGACAATTTGAAATATTCTTTGTTCGCCGCCTATGTTTTGAGTCATTCCATGTCAAATCATCCAGTAGGTTTAAACTCAAAAGCCCACCAATTTTATTTCACCATCCTGTAGCAAATTTAGTCTAGTTTTTGTAACTTCAAATTTGGGTTTAAGAGTCAGACTCTAGTTATTGACCAAGTTTTGAACACATGTCAAATTTTAGAGAGCGGTCTAAATTTTTAGTTTAGGGCTCAATTAAGGAGCTTAAATATGGATTGAGATTCAATTTATTACACATTTTACTTCAGAATTTTATTCTGAAAAAAATGGTACAACTTGGACCTCTATAGCTTAATAAATAACAGAATTATTACCAAAAACGTAAAACGATGCAGCATTTCGAAGTGACCAGTGCCACGCTGTTAACGAGTTTTTTTCCAAAACTTTGTTTTTCTATAACTCAGAAATTAATCCAAATATTGAAAGAAAATTGTAACTGGGATCATTCCAGTTTCCAGTCATACAACCAAAGGACACATTGACACCCAAGGTTGTCAGAATTTGATAAAACTTGGTGAATTGGTTCAAACCACAAATGTAAAGAACCACACCAAAGACAAAGTTTTAGAATTGGAAAAACTTGGTCAGTAACTACAGTTTGAATCCTGAACTCAAATTTGGAGTTATATCACAAAAAATACAGAATGGTGAATAACAAAATTAGTTGGCTTTCGAGGTTAGACTCCCTGGATGAATTGACATGGAATGACTCAGCAATATTTTTGGATTTAAAATCAACGTTTTGAACTTACTGAATTCAAATAACCAAATGGTCCTGTTCTGATGTCGCTAAGTTCAAATTATTTATTACTAATATGATGATATACCCAAATGATGTTGATCTCACCAAATTCAAGTCATTATATTGATATGATGGTATGTCCGAATGATGTTGAAGAAGTCACTGAATTCAAATATGTACCAAAACGATTTTGATATCCGTAATGTTCGTAATTATACCTAAAAAAAGAATAATTTTTAATATATTATTTTATTTTAAAGGCACAAAATTCTATTTTTGAATAAAGTACACCTATATTTTCTATCAGATAAAACCAAGACACATTAAAAAGAAATTTATATTCACTATTGATATGGGAGTTAATATGCACAAATTAGAGTAAAAATTGTATGGACATTGCATTTGTTCGACTTTATCAGCATCTTGTTACTTAAATATACCAAAATACAAGGATTAATTATTTTTACTTGAAAAATGTATTATTAATATTATTCTAAAAGCAGAATTTGATTCATAAAATAAAAGAGTAACAACGAGTAATAATTATACAAAAGGCAAAAAAATTAAGAAATATTAAAAGCCAACTTACCTTTATCTTAAATAAGAAACCTTGGCTTTCTCACAAACACTGTTAAAAGAAAAAGTATTCCAAAAGAAACCGTAAAAAATATTCTAAAAAAAACTAATATTAGTAAGTAAAAAATAAATTATTCCCCAAAAACAGTAAAAAATTGTGATGATAAAATGCTTAAATTTTAACAATGGCGTCTAATGAAACTCGCGAATCACGTTTAAAAATAATAAACAAACAGGTACCGAAGTAGAAAGGATTATCGTCTTAAAAAAGGTTTTCTTAAAAAGATATAAACCGCGATATTATAATTAATTTTTGCACAAATTTAAAGAAATTGCTAATTTAGTTATGTATTTAAATTAAACTGTTCATTTTAAATCATTTAAACACAAACGTTTGTTGTATTTGTATATAAAAAGGACAAATGTTTGCTAGTGAATTTTAATTGATTTACCGGTAGGTAGCAGGCCAATTCGTTCGTAACTCTCATAACGGTATAAAAATTAAGAAATGTATAAAACAAATAGTGTCTCCCAGGAACATTTATAAACATTTTAAAAGAATATTCTAAATACATGTGACATTAATAATAACAATGGTAATATAAAACAAAAATTTTATTAATTTTTCGAAACCCACTGTACGAGTTTTTAGACTGTCAGAGGGGGTATGTTTTGCTCCTGCTAGAGTAAGGGGACTGCTAGGTACATTTTATTTTTATATAAATCTCTGCTAAAAATTATGTGATATTGAAACCGAGTTTGTTTGTTTTGAACGATTAAAATTAAAATTAAAATAATTTAATCGAAAATATACAATTATGAACGCACGAACGAACGAAGTATCTATAATTATGTACGCATTCGTATTTCAGTATTTATTAAGAGAAATGATAATGCGATTCTCCGTCCAAAACCTTGTATTTTTCCTCTGTTTTCTGTTACCAAGATTATTCTTCCAGCATACTAATATTATTAATTTATAATTAATTTTAAACACGGCAAACTATGTAATTATGTGCCGGTACATCATCCCCCTGCGGAAAGAAAAAATCGTGGCACTCTTCAAAAAAAAAAACCTGCTGAAGGGAAAAATTTTCAGGACGCAAATTAAATCGTTCTCTGAAAATGAAAAAGCCCTCCAGCATAACAATGCTAAATATTTACATGTCATTGTTACACAAACAGTATTAAAAAAAAATTACAAAACATAATAGTATGTATATTCATATTCAATTTTCTGCATTTCTGATCCGGATGTCTTCTAAAGTTCAGAATCGCCGAATCTAGAACATATAAAAACATACGGCAGAAAAATATCCAAGTAAAATAATTAATTTTATCTATAAGAATTCATTTAAAATAGAAATTTTTCGGACAACTCACAAATCGTTTTGAAAAAAATTTATCATCTTTGTGACACACTTTCCGATTATGTAAATTGTTATTAAAAATTGAATTAATTCTGGGATGTCGCGATTGGAAATTAAACATTTTGTCATCATTTCTGACATAATTTTTATTATTTCTTGAATTATTCCTCCTTTTTAACGAATTATTGTAAAAAATCTTCGTTTTTGAATCCGTATGATATTTTGTCATTTTATAATGGTTTCGATTCAATTTAATTCCATTTATTATTTTATTTTTAAATAAAATGTACTAATAATATGGTTTAATGCACTTTCATGCATTTTCTCCATATTTTAGGTGATATTTACATATTTCTGAATGTAATTTGGAATTAGAAGTATTTTTAGAATAGTCAAAATTTCCTTTTTTCTTCCTGTTTCTATGGAAATTTTGCTTCTTCTTTAAATTTCTCAATTTACTCTTTATGGCATTTATTTCATTATATAATTCTTTAAGTTTTTCATCTCTTAATTTAATTTCATTGATTTCAACTTTTGTTGAAGAATCATATATTTTATCTGCAAGTTTACCTAATTCATGCCACTCCAAATTCTTTTGTATATACAAGAAAGGCAATATGTTTTGTGGTACATGTTTAAAAAATATTTCTTTAAGGAATGAATCTTCTAAATTCAAGTCATGTGCAAAAAATTGCATTTTATTATTGATTTCTGAAGGTTTCAGATTCTGAAAATTCTTTGATTTAAATAAAGAAGAAAACTTTTCGGTTTTTGACATTACATATTTATTCTGTAATTCATTCCTTATTCTTTCATATTTGTTTTCAATAGCCACGTCAGTAGTTATGTGACGTACAGCTTGACTAGCCTCTGTATCGAGAGCTAAAGTAATTAACAAATATTGTTTTCATTGACAATATTTTTCAATTTAAGTAAAAGATCACATTTGTGTAATCACAATTCGACATCACCTCTGTCAAATTTCGGTAGTTATTCGAAAATAAAATTTTCTCTACCGTTTTCTGAGATGACTGGTACATGAGTCATCTTCGTATTATTCGTTTTTGGTATATTTTACTTTTGAAAACAAGTATGGCAAAATATAATTATAAATATTTTAACAATAAATAAATATTTAACGAATTACCAATTATCGTTGGTCGTTGGACACCAATTATATAATTATGTGTGACTCCGTATTTCGATATTTAGTAAGAGAAATAATAATGCGATTTTCAATCAAAAATCCTGTATTTTTCCTCTGTTCTCTGTTACCAAGATTATTCTCCCAGCATATTAACAGGTAGGTATTTATTTGTTTTTTAGAAATACAAAGGTGCTCAGTAAAGCTATACAGAATATATGGAGCATATCAAGTATATCGTAAATAAATAATTAGTCTAACAATATACATACAGAAACAGATCTTAATACATAAACATAAGTACAAGAATACATAAACATAAGTACATAAACATAAGTACATAAACATAAGTACAAGAAATACATACTTAGTATGTAGAATTTAATAATAAATAATAGGTTGACAAGGGGAGAGGAAGCGGCTTCGGTCGGTATTAGTTCTACATATTAAAATTTATAACGTTTTGTATAAATTGGTAAATATCTTCTATTTGATTTTTTGTTGTAATAGTTAAAATGTTAAGTATGTTAAAACTGTTATTTTCTTCATAGTAGTTATTTAGGTATTTAATCCGAGAAGCCTCGTATCTAGGACAAAATATAAATATATGTGTCAAATCTTGTTTTTCATTATTTTGGCAGTTAGGGCATATTTCGTCAAGGTGTAGTTTCAACTTGTAGTTCTGGTTACCAAGTATCAATAAGTGGTCATTACCAGTGGCGACGCGTGGAAATATTTTTTGGGGAGACAAAATGTTTAAAAACCGTATTTAACTTATTTTTTAATTTTACAAAGTATTTTATATTTTTTTATAAATAAGGTCAATTCTTCTATTTTTTTTATTAGCAAAATGATCTATTATTCGTTCTTTAAACTGATGTTCACGAATTAGAACATTTAAGAGATCTTTTTCAATAGCTACCGTTGAAAGCTGTGTTAAACGTTGATTAGTCATGGAATTTCTTAGGTAAGTTTTAATTCTCTTTAATGTACTCAAAGCTCTCTCGCTAGATGCAGTCGTGGTTGGAATTGTCAGAGAAAGCATCAAGAGCTTAGTCAATTCTGAGTACACTTCAGTTAATTCATTCTGAACTATATACTCAAGCAGAATTTTAGGAGACATATGTTTCGACTTGTCACTGTATATTACAGTTAGTTCATTTACTAATTTATTTTCATTAAAAATTTCGCCGTAGGTTTTTAAAAGTAGTTTAATATTATTTGTTGGAAAAGCACTGCTACTGGTTGAATAAGAATGAAAACTTTTTTCATTGATTAATTCAATAAAAGAAAAATTGCCTGTATCAGCAAATCTGTCCTCCATATGATGAATTATATTATCCAATATTTCAAATGCAATTTTTCTACACGCTACCGCTGTAATATCATCCACATTTATTGAGTTGTTTGTTAAAAGAGAGGCATCTCTTAAAATTTCAAGAATATTACTTTCTTGTCGAAGATTTTTTAAATTTAAAATTGTCGTTTGAATTTCCTGTTTACATAAATTAATATCAGAATTCACCTTCCGTTGTAAAACTTGAAACAAGTGATCTGTAAAAATAAATATTTTGTGATATAAACAAAGAAGAAATATAAACTTAGACGATTTCAAAATATGCTGCAGTCCTATTGCTAAGTTGGTAGTCTGTGGATCATAAGAATCCGAATCAATAATGTGTGATATTACATTGAGCAAATCATTAAAGTGCTGCTTTATAGTAAAAACTGCTCTAGAATGAAAATTCCACCTAGTTGTGCTAGTGTGGGGTAAAGAAAAATCATTTTCACGAAGAGCTTGCATTCGACTGAAAAAGGAATAGAATGCTGTTAAATTGCTGATAAAGAGTTTTATGTCTTTAATGTGTTTAGCTCCATGCAGCAAACATAAATTTAACTGATGGGCATAACAGTGTATAAAAAGAGCGTTTGGATACATTTCTTTTATTAAAGCCTGTACACCTTTCCTTTCTCCTTTCTCCCTACTAATTTATTGTCGATACCCCATTGTTTCAGAACTTCGATAATTTTAGAAGATAATGAATTGACAGTCTTATTTTGTGAAACATTAAAAAAGCCCAAAAGTCGCTCTTCAATTTTCCCATTATTTTTACAGTATCTAACGATGATACTAAACTGACTTTTACAAGCCACGTCAGTAGTTTCGTCAGCTTGCACTGCTACAAAAGGAGCTTCCTTTAATTCATCCATGATGTGTTCATTTAGTACATGCGTAATTGCCTCAATAAGATCATTCTGAATATCACTGGAGACACCTTTAAATGCTGAGTCCGATTCTAAATGATCCTTAATAGATGATTCCTCCATTGCTAGAAGTTCTAAGGTTTCTCTATAAAGTCCTTTATTACCTGAAGCTTCATTTTCAAAATGACCTCTAAAAGGAAGTTCTAATTTTGCTAAAAAACAAACAACATCTATCAAATGACTAACTATTTTTCTATTTTTCGTTACTTTTTCATTGTGCTGCACAGCTGACGTTCTAATACTCTCTGAAAGTGCATAATCTATACGATTTCTACCCAACATGTGGAATCGATCACTGTTTTCAATATGACTTCGAGACTCTTGATGTTTCTTAGCCTTATTTTCAAAGTTTTTTATAGCATCAAAGCCTTGCGACCAGACACTTTGATCTTGAAATAAGTAACAGGGATAGCAATAGAATTTTTGATTTTCTGTATTTCCCGCTAGCCATTTGTATTTGTTGTACCAAGATGTTTGAAAGTATCTTTTAGTTCGGCCGTCAGTTTGAGTTAGATTAAAATGCGGTCCGGGAATCTTAGATTTTAAAACTATTTTTTGCTCCAAACTTAAACGTTGAAACGGTGTAGTATTTAAAAAATTAAAAACGTTAAAATTCCGATCTGCAAAATCCATATTTTTTTTAAAGTAAAAAACGATAAAAGCTTCTGAACTAAAAAATCGAAACAAAAAATAAGGAAAAGAAATTAAATAACAAAAGTTAATATAATATATATCGGAGTACAAAAATTACTGTAAGTAATAATAATAAAAAAAAATAGTAATTATAAAAATCAATCAAAAATAATATTAACAAATAGCCAAGAGATAATAACTGAACCCAAAAGACAACAATTACTGCAATAACAGAATTATTTGAATTTTATCTAATGAAATGGACAGTAGGTGGCAGCAACATTGGTGTTATTTTACGTAAGGTCATATAGAGTACTTATAGAGTGTACCAATAGTGTGTATGAATCTGTAATAGACAATTTTAAAAGTGTTTCTCCTGTTTCTCTTTAAAATGCTTGAGATGCTTGAGATACACACCATACACATTGCTGACGCGCTCCACAGTACGACAGTACCAAACACAGCACTACAGCAGTACATATATAGTACCCATAGACACAGTTAGATGTGTTTCCCTTGAGTTTGCATGTATGCATAAATAAAATGTATGATAATAATTATTAGAATTTTTTTTAATATTTCTAAAAAAATATTGACCAGATTTTGAAAATTCTTTTACTATGAGGACGATTACTACGTTTTACATTAAAGTACAAAATATCATAAAAAAACATTCCTTAGTTTTTGAGTAATATTTGTGTAAAGAAATAAGTAGTTATTGCTTATAGGTGTGTATGTCTGAATAGGTAGATGGAATACACATCCTATACATAATTATTTATATATGTATGTTACTATGTTGTATCACACACACACACAAAGCTAAGAGAAACATTATAAGATTTGTCTTTTTATATGAAAATACTATATTATTTTTATTCTCACCTTACCTAATGTTATTAGCCTATTTATATAATATTTAGGTATCCTTAATAATATGTATTATCCGGTATTAAGTGAAAAAAGACCATAATTATTAATTATATTTACATATAATATATTTTACCCTTTAACAATATTTGATAAAATAAATGAAATTAAAAATTCAGCAAACTAAAAAATATGATTCAATTTTTTGGGGAGACACTGTCTCCCTTGTCTACTCTCACGCGTCGCCACTGGTCATTACATGTTCTTAAGCGTGCTATAATTTGTATTTTGGAGAGGCAAATTTCATAATTTAGATAAGGCTCCATTCCAGTCGTTGTTTTCAAGTCCTTGTATAAAGTATTATAGCTGGATACTTCCGTTCTTTTGATATTTTCAAGGAAAATATGGTTTTTATATTTTTCTAACTTTTTTTATTGTACCATCATTAATTTCTTGTATGTCATTCAATAAATAGGCGTATCCAATATATTCCAAAAGTTTATTGAGTTACCCAGTTAAATTTCTCCTTATTTTCTTAAATAAGGATTTAAGTATCTGTTAAAACTTATTAGGGGGTATCGATTATCATACATTCGAGCTAATTTATGTAAATAATTCAAGGCTATTTTGAGTATTTTATAGCTTAGATGCTTGAGTCCAAGTTCTAATCTTATAACGTAGTTCGCAGTATTTAATGGTAGTACAAGTAGATTTTTAACGAAGTTAGTTTGTAGTGTCTCTAATTTATCAACAATTCGAAGTCCCTATGTTTCAGAGCAGTACAGAGCCGTTGTAAGGACCGTTGAATTAAATAATTCCATTTTTTTATCCCATTTTGTGATTTTACTTTTTCTAATAATTTCTACAATTTTGCTTAAAGCCCTTTTTCCCTTACTTAATACTAGCTCCGTTTGCTCGCCAAATAGTCCAATGTATGTATATTTTACACCTAGATGTACGGCTGTTTTAACACATTCTATTGGCTCATTCTGCCAGTGAAGTATTTCTGTCTTATTTGGTTTGCCCCTTTTAAAGTGTATAATTTTTGATTTGTTGACATTAACCGTTAAGCTATGGTTTTGGAAGTATTTATTTATAGATGATATTTTTTTCTTAGCATCTGTCTTAATTTCTGCTAACAGCACAATATTATCTGCAAAAAGCAGAATCATTATACTGTTATATCCATCGACATTAATACCCACGTTTCTCTCATCTTTTAGAAATTCTTCAATATCATGTATATAGAGAATGAATAAAAGTGCACTTAAAATTTCTCCTGGTAAGGCTCCTTTAGTTATTTTTATTTCATCAGAATATTCATTGTTTACTCTTACACGCATAAAGGCTTTTTCATATAAATCCCGTATCAATCGGATCAAGTTACCACTTATTCCAATATCGAACATTTTCTTCCATAATTTGTCGTGAGGTACTGAATCAAATGCCTGTTTTAAGTCAACAAATATAGCATACAATTGTCCATTATCCAACCTTAGCCTATTGTGTATAATCGCATTAAGCGGAAAGATATGGTCTTGGCAGTATCGCCCTCTACGAAAACCCGCCTGATTTTCTTGTAGAATACTGTTGTTTTCGGTCCAAGTTAATATACGCAAATTTATTATTTGAGTAAATACCTTAGCTAGAGTAGCTAGTAGTATCCGGTGTATACAAATTTTGCTGCCCAGAATGTTCGTCTATTTACATCCGTCAAACGGGCCGCAAGTTCTCGAACAGGTTTGCCGAACATTTGTCAGCAATAAAGTCAGGAAATACAAAAAACTTTTCATCAATAGCGGAACATATCCTGTACACTGACCATAACTTTGTCATTGATGACGCATTTGAGATACTTCATTTCCAACCCAAAAGCGCCATCCTGGATCTACTCGAAATTTTAAACATAGAACTTGCTAAAAATAAAAATATTACAGTTTTGAATGAGACTGCGCAATTATTCTCCTTCCAACAGTGCAAGTCCATTATGCCGTCGATAGCTAAACATTTCACAACATCATTTCAACATGACAACACCAACAGTTCACATGTATAATTATACCGTTTGTCACGACAACTTTCCAAGTGTTGTTTGATTATCAAAATGTAATTGTGTTAATTACACAGGCCTGCAAAATTAAGGTCATAAAAAACTTTTTTAATGTCAATAGGTGATCTTTATAATTTTTTGGGTGCTAAATCCAAATTTGAATTTCATTATTTTGTATCACCCACAGTTTTGTCACATTTTGGCTATGTCAGATTTAATGAAATATGCTAATATTCGACAGGAGTGGAAAAAAATAACTTGTACAAGACAAACAGAACTTTATTTTAACACATAAAATATATTTTTATTCCTAATACGAAGTTTTATGAAGGTTTTAAGAGTCCATTAGCTTATATTTTCTTTCTCTCTTTTCTTTGAAGCTTCGGATGTGGCTTTTTCTTCTGTGTGCCGCTTGCTGACTTTCTCGGCGAAAGGACCAACAGCAATCTCCCATCATCCTGGGTGTTCCAACGTCCCTGATAGCGTTTTTCCATTATGTTGATATCCTGGTGGAAACGTTCTCCTTGTTCCTCACTGACAGCTCCTAAATTGTCCAGAAAGTAGTCTAGCTGGCTGTTTAAAAAATGAACCTTTAAGCTCGTTAAACATCCCAAATTCTTGAAGCGATTAAGCATATTAGATACAATGGTTATATTATAGTCTGGGTCTTTTTTATTACCCAAAAACTTGATAACAACTTCCTTGAAAGCAATCCAAACGTCTTTCTCTTTCACTGTTATATGTAATTCAAACTCAGAGTCAAATATCACTTTTCTTATATCATGGCCAATGAAGACGCCCTCTTGTAACTTTGCTTCTGATAAATGCGGGAACTTTAAGCAAAGATATTGGAATTATAAGATATTATATTCATTATAAAATATTGGATCGCTGGCTTTCGCATATTTACTATTATATTGATTGCATTAATTTTTGACTAATTTTTTGAATATAAAGGTTTATGATGTAAAATGTAGGGAAATGGTGGGTGATACAGCAGTTTTATTGTTATTTTCAGATTCAGCACACTAAAATCCATAAAAATATGGTTAAAGTATTAAAACAGTTTTTTAGTCGTTGGCCTGTGTTATTTAATTCATTAAGGGCAGGGTAAGGTATTAACACAATTTTTTTTTTTTTTTGAATTTTTATTTTTTTAACTGAATGCATAATATCTCAAGAATATTGTCTCAAAATTTCAAGTTGATTGGAGCAAAATTGACGAAGTTATAAGCATTTTTGTTGTTACCTGGCAGAGGTTTCGCTCTATATATATCTCTCTCTCTCAGTTATAGAAATTTTAATGGAAGTACTAATGTGTTTATACCTGTACTGTATATTTTGTCAGTGTAGGGTACAAAATTTAGTTTAGCAGTAAGTATTCTATATCAATTTTATACAAGAACTTTTAAGTGTTCAAAACTTTAAAGCGTTATCCCCACAGCTCACGTTTTCAAAGTCGGTGCCCCTCATAACTTCAAAACCACAGCACCGATCCATTTGAAATTTTGAACACTATTTCTGTACATAATTTACAAGGTAACGCTGGAGAGTTTTTGTCAAATTTGTTAATAATTTTTATTTTACAATAACAAATTAGCCAATTTTTTTTGCAAAAATCGTGTTTTTCCGTTCTAAGTGTTCCAAAAAAGTGAAAAAATGAAATTTCGAAAAACCCTCCCAGCATTACCTGAGGAAAACTATTATCTAACGAATGAACTTAAATTTTTTTATTTCGGATGATGCAGAACCAAGTTATGAGGGGCACCGCAATTCTACTTTTTTCCGAGACACGTTCGAATAATTGCTGCCATTACTGTATTTTTTAATATTTCTTCATGAAAATTTTATACAATATTCTTCGAATGTTATACTTTAATATACCACTGGTTTTAATAAAGAGATTTTAACTGTGTCGTCACAAAAAAATAACAAAAACATGCCTTTTTTTGTACGAATGAACCTTACCCTCTCCTTAAGAAATTTAATTCAACCTCTCTTATGCTTTCTTATGCTTTTAATTCGTTGTCGTTCCTCTTATGCTTTTAATTCGTTGTCGTTTCCAACGTGAATTCAACTAAATTTGCGGGCCTGCTCTATCACTGGAACTCCTGAACGTGCCCATTACAGGGTTTTTTACATATTATTTCTTATCACAATCATGCTTTTGAATTTTTTCGGAAAATTAAAAATTTTATCTACTGACGATTTTTTGTTGTTACAACTTATATTATTATTTTTTCTAAGTTGACATTTTTCTATTTTAACAATGGTTGTCTAAAATATATATAACTCTTGAAAATGATCATGAATTGATCGAAACGCGTCGAGAAAAGAAACTTTTTATAAGTTAATTTTAACAAATTTGCAGGCTGTCGACTCCTTGTTTTCAATTTTCATAATCCCTCCACCTGCAGTTGGACTGATTTATATATATATATATAAAAAATAACAAAGCCGCTGGTGAAGATCTTATACCAAACGAAATATGAAAAAATTTAACAGACTTGTGGCTTAATAAACTTCTAAATATTTTTAATGAAATATTGAGCTCAGCTAATGTTCCAAAATCATGGGGAAACATTTTATTAACACCAATATACAAAAAAAGTGAACAAAATAATCCACAAAACTACAGGAGAATATCGCTACTAAATACTCTAGCTAAGTATATATATATATATATATATATATATATATATATATATATATATATATATATATATATATATATATATATATATATATATATATATATACTTAGCTAGAGTATTTAGTAGCGATATTCTCCTGTAGTTTTGTGGATTATTTTGTTCACTTTTTTTGTATATTGGTGTTAATAAAATGTTTCCCCATGATTTTGGAACATTAGCTGAGCTCAATATTTCATTAAAAATATTTAGAAGTTTATTAAGCCACAAGTCTGTTAAATTTTTTCATATTTCGTTTGGTATAAGATCTTCACCAGCGGCTTTGTTATTTTTTAATTTTTTAATACTTCTTGTTAGTTCATCCATCGTTATTTTCCGATCTAACTCAGGATGTCGACAATCCGTAAAATATATTCGGGTGTACAAGTAATTACCATGTAAATTCATATAATAATTTTGCCAATTGATTAACGGAATTTCATTTTTTACATACGTTCTTTTTCAAATCTGCTTATAATATTCCAAAATTCTTGGGAATTTCTAGTAGTATTCAACTGTGTTTTAAGATTATTAAAATATTCATCTTTAGATTTCATTATTATTTCCTTATATTGTTTTTTACTTTCTAAAAATAAATTTAGGTGGGGTTCACTAAAGTTATATTTTTTACTGATTCTATGTTTCTGTCTCATATTCTGTTTGGCTTTTATACAAGTTGAGTCGTACCAAGGTTTGTTTTTACAACTATAGTTAGTATTTAAAGGTATTATTTTCAGCATATTACATGATTCGGCAATTTGAATTATTTTTTTAGTAAAAGTGCTCAACCATGTCTCCAAATCATGATTTTCCCCATCAACATCAATATTATTAATCTGCGTAGAGAATTCGTTTCTTTTAGTATCATCCCATTTTATAAATATTTTATTTGATATATTTTTATCTTTACCATTACCAGTAGATTTTTTATCATTAAGTAGAATCTGAATACAACAGAGCAAATGATCAGAACAAAGCATAAATTCTTTTACCTTGAAATCTTTTATCAATCCAACACTGCTTCGATTAACCCATATAAAGTTGATGACACTTACTCCTACCTGCGATCTGAATGTAAAGGTTCCCTCAGCATCCGAATT
Source organism: Brachynemurus nebulosus (assembly GCA_035578155.1). Lineage (NCBI taxonomy): Eukaryota > Metazoa > Arthropoda > Insecta > Neuroptera > Myrmeleontidae > Brachynemurus > Brachynemurus nebulosus. Next base: position 3,004,655 of record JAPWDM010000033.1, on the reverse strand, counting down.
ACTCCTTCCATTTACCAAAAGGAAATTATTCATTTCAAATATTTCATACAGAGTTATACCTTGTCGGTTTGTTACTGTATCCTTTGAACTCCTAAAGGGATTAAGATTTGTATTTACTAGTAGCTCTTCTTCATCAATTGATCCCAAGGTACCAACCCTACAATTGAAACCACCACCAACAATACTATTAATATTAGCGTATTTATTACTAAATGTTGAAAGGTTCATGTGTAAATCATCTATTATTCTATTAAAATCGTATGATGGGCTAATATACACATTTCCAATAATTAGTTTTGTGCTATTATAGGTAATCATTATAAATATCCATCCCTTTTGTTTGTCTAATATTTCGAAGTAAATTGAATTTTTTAAAAGTCTAACCAAACCGCCACTACCTCTTCTTCTGTCATGCACCATAATTGCACATTCACTTATAATACTATAATCACATAAGAAGTGTGGTAAACTTATATTGTCGGGGATAGTGCAAATCCGCGTATATACCATAGCTAAAGAGTGCGTATCTACATTAGACCCGACCACACACGCGGGATCGCCACTTGACGGCAGTAGATCTGCGGTATTATTATTGGGCGATTCCTTGCTCTTCGTTAGCCGAACAAAGTATCTATCAAAGAGGTAGCTGCTAATCAGGTTCCTGCGTTCACTGCCTAAGAATTTTTCAATTGGCTACGTTTGTCAGATACGCGGAATTATCCAATGCTAGTTACGCGTATTTGCACTATCCCCGACGTTCATTAGTATGCCAAGTCTCTGTGAAACAAATAATATTATATTTTAAAAGTTCATTTTGTTGATAAGAATCAAGCTCATATAAATTTTTTAAACCCTGTAAATTAAAAAAAAAATTATATTTAAAAGTTCATATATTTGGGATTGATTACTACTATGCACAGGAAGAGAGACTGTTGTGTCATGTATTTCAGTTGGTTTTTGGCACGAGTATAATATTTTGTAATCTTTTCGTTGAATTTTTTGGAATTACCACATCATTTCCATCAACTACAGATTCATCTTCTGTTATTGTATCCAAAGCTTCATTGTCCTGCATTTGTCTAATATAGTTGTCATGGTCGCGTTCGCGAAGTTTGTCTATCTCAGTTTTCTCCATGTCACTCCAGTCGTTATTAATGTATATGTCGGTTCCTTTTAGCATGATTCTTCTATTGAATATTTCAGCTTTTAATATTTCACTACTAAATCTAACTTTAATTCGCCTAATTTTCCCAGTATAATGTCTTCCCGGCCTATAAACTCCAGCAATATCTTTTATTTCACAATTTATCTCAATTTTATTTTTCAACATATTAATTACTTTCTCCATTATTTCATCTATTTTTTCGTTTTCTTTCTCATGGATTCCAAAAATAATAATATTATTTCTTTTTTGTTGTTTTTCTAATTTATCTAGTTTATTATTTTGTTTTGAAATTATATTCTCTAATTCCTTGTTCTTGTGTTTGAGATACTTATTTTCACTTTGAAGAATAAGGTTTTGGAGAAAAATCACCAATAGTTGCTAATAAAAATTAAGTATTTATTTGCGACGTTTCGAAAACATTAAATTTTCATCATCAGCCAAGTATTTTGTTTTGAAAAAACTAAATACAAAAAAATAATTTATAAGAAAATTAAAAAGAAAATGAGTATATGCAAAATTAAATACTTGCATGTGCTTTCACTTTCCAACACACATATTCTGTTGATAATTTCCTTACTAATATTCTTTGATTCGGTAATTTCATTTTTCATCTCGTTTACAACTCTTACTAATTCTAATAATGTTTTGTTTACTTCCTCCATGTCATTTGTCAGAAATGTCATTCACTTTAATGTAGTTGTCACCACTGATTTTATCCAATGAACTCAAAGTTTTTAAATGTTAACATCTGAGCTGTTTATTTTGAAAGTGGGGCAAGTCCACTTTTGAAAAAAATGAAGATAATGGTAGTTATAGATAGGACTTAGTATGATCTTTTTATCTGTCAACAAGTCATAGTCAAAAAAATTCAGAAACCTAATATTTGGAAGATTGAAGTTTTAGCTCTTAACAGTATTGTAAATCTGTTTATTTTGATAGTGGAGCAAGTCCATCTTGCAAGTAAAATTTCCGAGACCGGACCTATTGATTTTGATGAAACTTAGATATGTTGCAGAACACTAAAAAATAAGTAATACGTATTTTTTTATCTGTGGAAAAGCGGTTTGAAGGGGTGAAATCGTCCTGCAAAAATTGGGGTGAAAATTTAATTTTTCAAATATCTCGAAAACTGTAAGAAATAGAGCAAAAGTTTAAATTGGCGATATTGCTCTTTTTTAAAAAGCTATCCATTAATATTTAATTTGTTTAAATTACACCAACAGGGGTATTTTAGGGCTAAAATTTGGGGGTTAATTTTGCGAAAAGTGGTAAAAAATAAAATATAATAGAGTTTTGTTTACAGATTTCAAATGTATGTAAAAAAATCTAATCGACCTGTTTTTACTCAATTTACAATTATCAAATCCAGGGGTAGTTTACTACGGGGGTGACTATCGACATAATCGTACTATTTGAGTGATTGAAAACTTCTTCAAGGAAAATAGTTTAAAACAATTAGAATAAATTTCCAAATTCATTTAAGCAACACTGCAAACGGAGGAGTCGCCCTTTTAAAGTACATACTTATTTTCATACACTTATTTCTACTACTAAGGCACTGGCATGGGGTAATAATGTCACAGTATGTGCTTCTGAAGTTGAACTGTTGTATGAAAAGTTTTTATTATGTTTATTTTTAAATGATAAAACTCAAATATTATCCATTAAAATTAATGATTACAATAATTCATTAATTTTGAAAGTGAGGCAAGTCCATTTAGTTTATAATAAAACCACTATTTTTTTTATTCAGCGCTATGAACACTATTGGATTATAAACTTACATTATCTAATACCACAAAATACAAAAAATATGCCTATTAACACTTACCAATATTTTTAAATTTATTGAAACGCAAACCCTTAAATATCTCGCAATAACAAAATATGGACTTTCAAAATAAACGGCTCATGTGGTGGCGTCCCATTGAAACATAACCTCATTACTCAGACCTTCAGATTTTCACTTTTGTATTTATGTTTAACTCCTAATTTTAACTTCTAATTTATATTTCACTTTATTTATTACACACTATTTTCAACTTGTAATGATTTAACAAGGAAATTAAGTCCTTTTTGCTCATTAAAACAATATTTTATATTGAGTTTATAAATTTGCGTCAGAACTTGTATGAATGCTCCACTGAACTCCTCTCCCAGCATATTAATATTATTAATTTATAATTAATTTTATGCACGGCAAACTATGTAATTTTGTGCTGCTACATATCTATCTGTAATTAAGGTATGTTGCTCGAAGTTACATCACTTTGAAGGACTCCGCCATGCGTGCACACTGATCATTTAATTTATGAATTTACGTTGTTGTAATTTTCAATACCTTTTCGACCGATAGGCATGTTAACATGTGGTGGCGTTCTTGACATTTCTGTATCGATATCTTCCCGCTGATCAAATGTATACTGATTTTTTAATGTTTCTTCATCAGCCGCATTAATGTCCTTAAGAAAATTTATGAAGATTTTTTGCGACAGGAAGGTAGAGGTATTTCAGAAGAGGGAATCCAAGCTTGGCGTTCTAGCAAATTAGAAAACCGAAGTATCAAAAACCGGTCGCATAATATCACATAATTTCACATAATTTAATATTAAGGCATACACACAGCCACATACACACACATTGCAAACATCCCTTCAGCAGGAATTTTTGTTTTTTTTTTTTTAAATGCCAATATTTTTTCTTTCCGCAGGGGGAATAATGTACCGGCACATAATTACATAGTTTGCCGTGCATAAAATTAATTATAAATTAATAATATTAGTATGCTGGGAGAATAATCTTGGTAACAGAGAACAGAGGAAAATTACATGATTTTGGCCGGAGAATCGCATTATCATTTCTCTTAATAAATACTGAAATACGAACGCGCACACAATTATAGATATTTCGTTCGTTCGTTGATAATTGTATATTTTTGATTAAATTATTTTAATTTTAATCGTTCAAAACAAACTCGGTTTACTCGGATTTCCAGTGCATTTAAATGTATAAAAATTTAGAAAGCCTACTGCAGTATGTCACCGTCCGAGACGAACTAAGGTAGCATTTACGCGTGTTCATCGTCTGGAAATACTATTTCAGTTCGTCACACCGACTAAGAAGACGGTTTCTATTAACTTTTTTATATACGCCTCCAGGTATTTGATCACCTTAGCGGGTATTGCTATTTGCTGTCCGATCAAAAATGTAATATTGGCTCGGTTCCTAGAATCTCTCAATATGAAAACGTCAATCTTCTCTGGAGCTAACTGCAACCGGTTAGCCATGTTCAAGTATCCATCCTCATCAAAATTTCGTTCGCTGTACATATGAGCTATTCTTCATGCGTTGTTCTAATCACCACTACCAAATCATGCGTATAACCAATACACTATGCTCCCTCCACAAGATCCATCTCCTGCACTTCGTCATAACTTACTTTCCAGAGAAAAGACCCTAAAACTGAACTCTACGGTCCTCCCGGTCCTCCTGATTCATTTGTAGTTTCTTCTTCTGCTACCTACCTACAGTACTGTATCTACGATGTAAACCAAATACTTCGATATACCAGTCTCTTTCAGTTTATTGATATTCGCTATGCCAGAGGGTTAAAAGTATTTCTAACGTCTAATGTAATTAGTGCACACGATCGCCGCTTAGTATAATCTGCAGTATCTGGTACATTTTGGATTGCATGCAGAGTTCAAAAAGATAATTCTCTTGTTCCAGTTCCTATTCCAGTTGACACTGTTCCTTTTTCAGTAATTAATGGTTGAATCACTTCATTGACTGTATTTTTCACTGTCTCATTCAACATTGCAGAAATATTTCAATTTTTTTTTTAAACGAGCCCTTGGGCGATTATTAAACACCATAAGAATTGTTCTTACTTGCGGAAATATGAAAATAGTTTAGAACTTAGAACAAGAAAAACTTCTGTAAACAAATTACCTATTAAGTTAGTTAACGTCAATTTCTGAAAATTTGATTTGCATCAAAATTTCTAATGAATAATCTTATATAATAAACAAATATCTTCAAAACTAGAACAAACAATGAAAATTACACTCTAAAAACTAAATTTTCTATGAATGTCATATTTTTTTTATACTTCTCATTATGTAAAACTTTCCAAATATATGTGGAGCATTGGGTACCGTTGAAATAATTTCACGTTTCCAGTTATACCTAACACGAATTTAGTAATGTCTTTATCAAACGTCTTTAATAATTATCCTTTCAACCATAATAGACTGGTGTTGTAAACATTACATAGTTCTGCTATTCTCTATGCTTTTGGTAGATGGTTGGTTGTTGTAAGTATAAGATGGGTAAGGGGGTAACGAATAATAAGTAGATGGTGGTCGCGTACGTGATATGTTCTTGTAACGTTGATCATTTCGTGTGTCGCACCGGCCCAGCATACGCTCTTCTTTCTTCTAATAGTTTCATCTTCATGTTGCTGCTACTAAAATTCACTTCAACGGTATGTATTTTATTCACATCGTCATATTCATCTTATGTAATACACTGTGAAAAAAAAGCTTTATTTTACAGCGAACTGTACCGAATGTTCTTGGGCAGAAATTTAGTGGCATCCTCTAAAGTGAAACGAAATTTTGTGTTTATAATATTATTAGTTTAATATTTTAAATGGTCATCGGCTTCAGATCCATCCGATTTATCAATTTTAATGCAATTTCTAGTTTTGACTCTGAATCCCGAAGTGGAATTACATTACCTTCAATGCCAGTTCCATCCGCTTTCAACTCCGTAAAAAGATTCTTTATTTCCGTCCGTTTTCAAAAAGTCAAACTATTCAGAGCCCGATCTTCGCATCCCGACCTGAGCCAAATAACAATTCTTCTTCTTCTTCCTACGGGTGGGGGGGGGGGTCCTGCCTGCCCATGCACTAATTCCTAGTGGAATATTGTGCAACCCCGTTTATTCATCAATTATGCGTAAGAGGCCTGCTTCTTCGATGAAGTCAGTTAGGGCCCTTACGGTATCCCGATGAATAGTCTCAAGCTCTGTACCCAATCCCAGTGTTGAGTGCCTAATGCGAGCCAATGCCTCGCATTCAAATAGAATGTGGTGGACCGTTTCATCTTCCACCCCACATTTCCTGCATACTGGTTCTTCTCTATATACTCGTATTCCCAGTCGATGCAGATGCTTCCTTAAGTGATAGTGTCCAGTAAGAAAACCCACTATAGCTTTCGTCTTCGTTCTATTTAGCTGTAGAATTTCGGATGATAACTTCATGGAAGGTCCTTTAATCATAAGCCTCGCATGTCTTTGCTCTGCAGTGTTCCTCCAAACTGCAGTTGTTTCGTTTGTCATGGCTTCAACAATTTCCCCTTTCGCGGTTTTAATCGTTATCCCACAGTAGGGTCCTGGGATGTAGTCATCTTTTAATGCACCTTGCTTTACAAGTTTGTCAGCTTTCTCATTGCCATCAACTCCCACGTGGCCTGGTACCCATTTCAGAGAGACTCTGTTCTTGCTCCCTAGTTCTTGTAGGAGTTTCCTACATTCCAGGATAAGTTTTGACTTAACCTGAAATGAGTTAATAGTTTTGAGTTCTGCCTGACTATCACTGAAAATAAAAGTATTCTTATATTTTCATAGACAGCAAATTATTGCGAACACTTCTGCTTGGAACACTGTAGCGCACTGCCCCAAATGTTCAGATATTTCAACTGCTCGATAAACACCGAATATTCCTGCTTCTGTTCGGTCATTGATTTTGGAACCATCAGTGTACCATATTATATCCCCACTTCTATGTTCCATGTTTTCCTCTCGCCATTCAGTTCGCGCCATTCAGTTTAGTTTCGCCATTCATGACACTCCTACTCTAAAGTAATATTCATACTTTCATAAGTAATAGCATATTTTATTTTCACAACATTTGTCGAGATCCGTCCAGTTTTTTTGTTTGAGTTCTTTTAGGCACCCTAGGGTCCTGGGTCTTAATTTTTACCTCAACTTACTTTTAATTCAAATATTTCGAAATTCTGTACAAACTCAGTGTCTTATTTCCACTTAAATAATAGTACCTCTGTCACAATATCCTGCATAACAGAGCAAATTTCCCAAAGCCAACCTACCTTCAGTATAAAAAATTAAATTTTTTGAATAATATGAGACAATAATTGATAATAGTGGTTTCTACGTCCATTTCTCAGACTTTCGGATAACATAGACACAAAACATTTTTTACTTATATTATCATTTTTTTACTTATATATCATCAGCTAACAGGAGGAAAATAATTAAAATACCACTTAGCATATTACTAACTTACTGGACAATATTCCACATGGTAATAGATAAAATTTTTGTTTTTTGGGTTTTGCCCCTAGCTAGAGATTTCTCTTCACAACCTTGGAATTTCATATTATTTAAAATAAACATAATTTTCAAGCCCAAATTGAGTGACCAGTTTCAATTCTTAACAATGTAAAATGTGGTTTTTTCAACTATTACCTTAAAAAATTTGACTGAACAAAAGATTCAAACAGTACAAGAAAAAAATTTCCATTTTCTTCAACATCTCTTGTCTATCCGTCGCTGCCTTAACCCACAGGAATGGTTAGTTATTTTAAGAAGGTACATTTGCTACTTACAGTTATTTTGTTATCACTTATAGTTTCCGGAATATTCAACAACAAATATAATTTTAACCCTTGACTTTTGTATCTTTACTTGTTTTGTAGTGCTGTTTAATTAAATGAAAATTGTTATAATGTTAGCACTTTTATTATGTGTTTTGTTTTATAATAATAAATTTATTTGTCTCCTGATAATTTTACTACCAAAATATTTTGCCGAACTAGGTTTTTCAAGATTTCTTTGTTCTTGTTCGAAATTTTTAATTTGATTTCTACATTCAAGTAATTCGCTATCGTCGTATTCAGTTGTAGCTTTTGCTTTCTTTTTTGCAGGATTTTTGAAAGGAGCTGGTGAAAGCATGTACGGTAGTATTATAAATGCTAAATCTTCATCCTTGACATTATCTAAAAAAAAAAAAAAAAAAAAAATTTCATTAATTTCAAAATATAAAACTTTTAGCACCTCATATATTGATAAATGATGTTTACCATATTTTCGTAGTATATCTTTGCATAAATGTAATGTTTTTACTTTTTCTATGACTAATTGTTGGCCACTTTTTAAACAATATGTTTGAATCCGAAATTTCTAAGCACTCGTAGTCAATGGTTAAATAAAAGAAATAATTAAATATAAATACATAAAAATCATGAATGATCACATTTCATGTATTTAGTTAATTACCAATGAAGCCCCAATACTTGTACAAAGTGCTGGATACTCGTTGAAATAATCTGTGGTTTGTAATTTGTTCGGAATTCTTAGATTATGAGTCTTTTTCCACATCTCCTTCCATGTATTTGCATCGTCAAGAGCAATAGACTTTAAACTCATTAGCAGTTCAGATTTATCAATATAATCTTCTGTATGAGATCCTGATGACACTGATGTAGTCTCATCAGCCGAATCGTCGATGTATTTTAAATGATTCCTCAATTTTTTTTTTTTTTTTTTGGAATTATTATAAGCGTAAAATAACTTTCCACTCGCAGGACGACTATCTTTCGCAAGAGTATAATATCCAGATATCCGTTCAAAATGGAAACAATGCAACTATTTGATTTGCGAATTAAATGTAATCTTCTTTTTGCAACCTAAAAAAGTATTGAATATTATAAACAGTATAAACAGTATATTTGAAATTAAAAAGTTGTAACTGCTTCCCGCATTATAGAGAGTACATACACATAGGTGACTGAATGTTGTCTGTATCGGGCGCCTGTCGAGCAGAGGATCGGTGGTGTAATGGATAGCACACCTGGCTAGTTACCAGGAGATCCTGGGTTCGATTCCCGGTCGATCCGGATAATTTTTTCAATCACTTTGTGATTTTTAATTCACATTATAAACAATAATGAAAAAAGATCCATATTAAGGGGGGAGAGTCCTCCAGAACTTTCAAATTTTTCATTTTTTGTTTTGCTTTAAAAGTTCATTTGAACCTTAAGGAATATATTTCTAATGTTTTAATCCCAACAGAAAGATTATCTTAGATAACAATAAACTGCTTTTAACTCTACTTTTCAAGACGAAAACTTTTTAATAGCGTTTTTCTCAAAACAGGTTTTTTCCGCGCCGTGGAACATAACTTAAAAAGTTATTAAGGTATTAACTTGAAATTTTGTACAGCTATTTTTTAAGATAGTGGCCTTTGCATATACCTAAAATTTTGCATTAATTATTACTATAAATATTGTTCATAATAATTTGTTTATAAAAAAAAAGTGAAATTTTTTTCTTTTTGATTTTAAATTGTGAAAAAAAAATTTCATCAGAAATAGGTATATGCAAAGCGTAATGACTTATTTTAATAAAATATTTTTGTCCGATTGAATTCAGTTGATTACAAGAGGCTGGGCATTCCACGGCGCAAATTAAAAGAGTCAACTTGGAACAGCTGTAGCGCCGCCATTTTAATTCAATGTACATAATTATAATTAATTACAATAATTATGTATACCTATATTTGTTTAAAATAAAAATTTTATAATAGTAAAGAAATAAACATTGAAATGTATTCTGTGTTAAAATTTGTATAAAGAGGCAACACAAAAAGTCGTTTAAAGTTAAATTTTCATTACAAAAAAAGATACCAGAAGTCACTTGAATTCCTATATTACATAGTCTTTATTTAATGTAATAAACGACGAGGTATACTTCTTAAAGTATGTTGTTATGTTTAGAGTCAGGGTTAAAAAAGGGAGCACTATACTACGGGTGTTGCTGTGACACTCCTATGGATTGTTTGTGGTCATTAATCATTAATTCATTTTATATATCTGTGGTGGTCATAGTCATTGTTTCCAGAAGAGTAGATTTCATACATTTTTCGTACCTTTTTATCAATTCATGTAACGTGTAACAAAAAATTTTAAGCGTATTTATCTACCTTTCTTAAAAATTATATAATTATAATATTTTACATGTTTCCAATTGTTATAATGATATCGTAATTCAGAAATTCATAATTCCCGCTTAATTTTCATAAATTTCGTCACACATATTTGTTTTGTTATGGTGTTTTTTTTTTTGTTTTCGTTTTTTTTATTGCTTTGGAGAAAAACTTACCTAAAACTCACCTGTCATTAAAAAAGTTACCACTACGTACATTTCTGTTTAAAAATATACCTTTTTAAACATACCAATGTAACTTTTAGGCAAATCAGTGTGGCAACCAGTGGCGGATTTACACATCTGCCGCCCGTAGGCTATTCAAATTTTTGCCGCCCTTCCGAAAAACGTAAGTGGGGAACAAAAGAAATCAGTTATACATTTTTCCGCCCTTTTTGCCAAAATTTGTCGCCCTAGGCTCCAGCCTACTCAGCCTATTGGTAGGCACCTCATACTATCAAAGTGGGGTCAAGTTTTGGTCAAATTTTGGACCCGACCTAAATTTTAGGGGCGTGGTGGGGGGCAACAAAACAATAAAATTTTTCCAAACTGGTTGGAAATAATGTTTCGGTCAATTCCCTACAACATATCCAAAATCCAGCTTCCTAGGATGATTTGGAGAGAGTACAGGGGGAAAATCATTTTTGCTGGATGTTACGCGCCCACAGTCCCCCAGAATTAACTTAGAGGGTTGAAATTTGGTATGTTGATAGAGTTCGTACCTAGGGTCTGCTTTTTGGAGGTTTTTTTATTTTACCCCCACCCCCACTGTTTTAAGCTACAATTTCATGCTTTTTTGACGTTTTCGAAGTTTGTACCACTCGCACAGGTCACCCAAATAAACCTAGAGGGTTGAAATTTGGTATTCGAATTGAGTTAGTACCAAGGGGGTGCCTTTTGGAGATCTCAACTTCTAACTCTTGCCCCCACTATTTTTATACCAAAAAGAACATGATCAGGAACAAAAAGTTAAAAAAAAAATTTTACGACAACGCCCGCAAAATACAAATGATAAAAATCACCAATAAATTCAAATAACACAAAAGAAATAAAATTAAAATCAATAAAAATATGAAAATTAAGTTTGACTAGTTTTGACCATATTAAAGGTCATTTTCAAAAACAAGCAGACTCAACATCGTAGTCAGAAAAGCGACATTTGAGAAAACGTTTACAAATTGTCAAAAGGTAAAAATTTTTAATTTTTGTATCGGGTGTGATAAAACATAATTAAAAAATATCCACATCGTTACGAAAATTATATGGTAGGTTAAAGATCGATTGAATTTATGCACTTTAAATTTTTAGAGAGGTTTGAACATAAAAAAATTCAAAAACCACGCCCAAGCATCAAACAAAAGAAATTATCGAAAGAAAACCAAATTGATAAAATATATGGAATGCATTTTAAATAAAATGCGAAAAAACGTTAAAAATAAAATAAAAATTAAATTAAGTACGAAAACAAAAAACAAAAGCACATTTGAGATTCAATTATCACAAAATAACACAAAACTTGTGGTGAAAAAACAACATAATGAAATTTTTGAAACAACGGATGTAAATACACATAGTAATGATCAGTTCGCAAATGCCAACGACGACAATATAATTCAACTGACACTTGTGATGAAACTCAAAACCGATCGCGCATGAGTTGAATAATCCTCAGTGATGTATTGAAATTGTATATTTGAGATGTTTCATTAAGGATAGGGTTGTTTAAAACGACATCCTGTGCTATTCTCAGAGCTTCCAAATGACTCATAAGATTTCCTTTTGGGTAAATATGCAAAGTCTCGAAGTTGGATTCTAAATCGAAAACGTGATCGGTGTCGATAATATGTTGAGCTATAGCAGAGTGATTCCTGGTATTAGCTGACTTTATGGCTGATAAATGTTCATTGAACCTAGTTATAAATTTTCTCCCCGTTTGACCCGTGTAGTTTTTTCTGCAAGCGCAAACTTATAAATTCCGAACTTGTCAAATTTAGAGATCGAGTCCTTAGATTTTACTAACAGGGATGACAACGTATTGGAAGAACTGAAACTTAATTTCACGTTGTGATCACGGAAGACTTTGTTAAACACACTCGCTTGTTCGTTGATGAACGGAATTGACGCATAATGATTTGAGCTTATGTGATTATTGGCAGAAAGGTTCGGGAAGATAATTAACTCAAGTTTACGGTTCAAAAATTTTTTATAGATGTTGTATAGGAACTCTAAAAAATAGCCGTTACGACAACCGATATGAATTATGATGGACAGTTCTCTACAGAAATTAGGTTTGTTCAAGGGATAAGTAAAGAGTCTGTAGAACGCATGGTTGAAAAAAGTCATTTTATACTGTTGCGGATGAGAGGATGTAACGTGAATACAATGATCGGTGTGAGTTGACAAAGATATCGTCGACGTAACGTTTCCAACAAGTAATTTTATGAAGGAATTTAAAATTAGAAGTAAAAAGGGTATGCTTCAGATAATTCATGAAGAAGTTAGCCATGAACGGTGCAATAGCTTAACCCATCGATAATCCATTCAATTGTGAATAGATGTTGTTCTTGAAACTAAAATAATTATGGTCCAGAAGTAGACTCAAACAGCTAAAAAGTGACTCAATGTTAACAGATTCCGGGAAACAATGCGAGTTGAGCATGATAAAATTCTGGAAGAGTATTTTAAGTTCATCGAGTGGAACGGAACTGTACAAATCAGAGACATCTAGAGATAATAAAATACAATTATCTGGAGTTTCAAACTGAGTTAGGAAAGATGTAAGTTCAACTGAGTTATTTAAAGTAGGTTTGCCTAAGATTCACAACCGAGGAATTCACAAACACCTCGGTTGTACGGTTTGCCTAAGATTCACAAACCAGGTAATAAATTTAGACCTGTCGTTTCCCACATCAATTCAGTATTCAGTAGTCCTAGTGCTTGGTTCCTGAAAATGATTGGATTTACAGATGTTAAATTTGAATTTACTTTAAATAACTCAGTTGAACTTACATCTTTCCTAACTCAATTTAAAACTCCAAACTCTTTTCAAAGGCAATTGGCGGATAAGCATGAATAGGAATGCCCTCGTACGAATTGTGTTGGCTTTTTTCCTGCTAACTGCTATCGGCACCAAACTGAAATTTACTGAGATTCAGCCCTTAAAAACTTAAAACCTTTTTTAAAGCCCCGATCAGCCGGACACTCATCATCAGTTTTGAAACCACCAAAATGACAAATCACTTGTAGACTTTCAGTCACATTTCGCTTGTAGACATTCAATACCGAAGATGAAGGGAATAATTCGACTTCTGTGATGGGGCCCCGCTGCTCACGACGTTTTTTTTTTTAAATACACTATCGTTGACTAAATCAATGGGACTAATGGAACCTAAATTAATCAGTTATAACCAATTTATGATAAATAATTCGTTATCTTTGCTAGTTCTCGAACAGAACATTCTAAAACTATATCATTCCAGGGTCGGACTTACTGGAGGGGCGGTACAGCAAATTAGAAATGAAAATTTTTTATCATGTTGTACCCCTTGAATTTTGATGGTGCAGTAATTAAGTGCATTAAGGCAGAGTTACTGAATTTTTTTTGAAGTGATCACTTAATAGGAACCCTATAAAAATAACACTGGATCGGATACTATCCTTGTTATTACCCTTAATAATGAGGACTGGTATAATAATAAATATGTCTAATATTCTTGAGAATGTTTACCTTCATGTGGATTTGGAATTATTTCCCTATGTTGAGTAGTTACCAAAAAAAAAAAAAATTTGTAAATTTAAATTTTTTTAGTTATCTCCATAACTACTCAGTTTTGACCGCCAAAATTGTAGATATAAGTTACTTACAGCCTTACTATACCGTTAATATAGTTATTAAAATAATTAGCTTTCGGGGTCGATTCACCTATACTTATCCGGCTATACCCTCTTGTCTGCGAATTGGAATCCGGATTGGCTCGACTAAGTTCGTCAGCCAAACACGTCGGATGCCCAGAAATAGGCTTTCTGGCCATTTTTTATCATTCGATCCTATCGTTTATAAGATTTCGAAACGCGCGTTATTTTTAAAACTTATAAACAATGCGCCTGTAAAATAACAAAATACAAAGATGTCACGTTCACCGCTTTTCTTTGATCACTAACTCATAACTGACAAAATTCAGTAGCATACATTGATCTATAACCTTGTACGGTTCGAAACTAAACTAACCAACCGATTTTGAAAATTTTTTCACTGTTACAGAGCTAAACTATTTTAGATTTTAGATAAATTACGTTATGTAAGGTCCGCTAGGGTCCGTGGGATCTAAAAGTGTCAAAATTAAAATAACCGACCGATTTTGAAATTTTTTTACTATTAGAGAGGTAAGCTAGTTTAGATAGGTATAGATTACGTTATGAAGGATCCGCCAGGGTCCATGGGACCCAAAAGTGTTAAAAATGAAATAAGTGACCGATTTTGGGTCACTTTGCTCTCTTTGTCAGTGTAGTAAGTAATTCATATTTCTGTCGCAATTAATTACCAAATATAAAAAACTAGCAATTTTTTTTACGATTTTTTACGTAAAACAGCTGATACCTATTCAACATGTATGTATTAATTGTATTACAATAAACATGTCTCTGTGAAAAATTAAAATTAACCAGATTTTTTAAGCTTATGTAATTAAGATATTTTTTTTATTGAATTTTAAATGAACAATATATTGAAATTTATGTCCTAATATAATATTATTAAATATTATAAAAAAATAACAGTATGTTTGTATACCTGGAAAAAATTTTAAATGAATCGATTTTGAATTTTTTTTTACCAATAATCATTAATGTTAGAAAGTTAAACAATTTTAAATGGATTTAAGGTACCATCAGTTAGGGCGAATCTGGACAGTAGGGGCGAATCTAGACAGAGCTGCCTCCCGATATTTCTTCGTCAGTGTTATGACCGTACAAGGTCATAAATCAATCTGCGCTATGAATTTTGTCAGTTATGAGTTAATGATCAAAGAAAAGCGGTGAACGTGACATCTTTGTATTTTGTTATTTTACAGGCGGATTGTTTATAATTTTTAAAAATAACGCGCGTTTTGAAATCTTATAAAGAAACTGCTGTACAAAAAAAAAAACAGTTATATATATAAAGTAGGGACTGGCAACAAAATGTTTAACGTTGTTTGGCAACATATGTACCAAAAATGAAAGCTGTATTGTGCTTAATTTTTTTTTTTATAAATTGATTAACAAAAAATTGTCTATAGGTGAGGCGAATTCATATACCATGGTGCGTCAATATAAAAAGAAAGTGAGTATAAACTACATAAACTGTAGTCCAGATAACATAAAATGGGCTCTTTTCGACAGAGGCGCAACAACCGGGGAGGTGCAAGGGGTCCGAACCCACTAAAATTACCTGGAAATTTTCCTTCAGCTTATTTTATTTATATTAAAAAGTGAAATTTTTAGTGGTTTACTAATATTTTATACTTGAAAATCAAATTTTCGTAGACGACATTTTATTACAACATTTTCCATTGTTATCGGAGAAACGGGTTATCAAAAAATTTGAAAATTTAAATTTTTGTTGGACCCCCTGTGGATATGTAGTTGTTGCGCCGCTGCTTTCCGATATTAAAAATAAAAGAAAATCGCTTAGACAAACTGCTGAATATTTCCAGATTCGTCCCAACTGACGGTATCGTATGTGAGATCCGCCAGAGTATTGGGGACCTAAAAACGCCAAAAATTAACTATCCAATCGATTCTGAAAATTTTTTCACCGTCAGTAGGTTAAAGTGTTTGAATTAATTAAGCTATTAAATGATGTCCCAAGGAAACTCACGGACTGCTATAAGTTATATGAGATCCCCAGAACCCTTTTTTACTGTTAGGGATAAACTTTTTACTAAAATTATTTTAGATGAATAAAGATTATGTTCTATGAGTTCCGCCAGCGTTCACTGATCCCATAATTGTAAAAAATAAACTAACCAATAAGTTTTGAAAATTTTTTCACTGTTAGAGAGCTAAACTAGATTTTTTAGATTAGATTATTTATTTCTTGTTCTAAACGTATGTTATACAAGTGAGTTCGTATTAATGAGTTAATTACATTGGTAACAACAGATACATAGCAACATGTTCGTAAATAATAATAATAACAACAATAATAACACTTACAATAATGGTGGTGAGGGCACTTATAGTAGCTGCCCTTGGCACCCGTAAGGGATATTTATCCCCCATTGGTGTCAAGGAGGCTAAGGGGCCCAGGGGTAGTTTATGCGCAATATAGAAATCTTCGGATTCCATTAGCCTCTGACTATCCAAGATCGGCACCGTTCCTTCTCGAGGTACCACTGTTTTCACGAAAGGTGCCGGATCTAGAGGAGAAATTTTCGATCGTTCATTTTTTAACCTTCGTTTTTATTTCGTTTCGTTTTTATTGTTTTTTGTTTTCGTTATTTTTATTTCCTTTTGTTTCAGGTCTTCTTTTATCTTTTGTCTTGTGTTGCCTGGAAAAGGGGATCCTGGTGACTGAGGGAAGCCGTACTTGCGAGTACGGTGGAACAACACTTCACTTCGGCCCTGGCTTCAAGCATAGACCGTGGCTGCGGTTATGCACCGGCCGCAGTAACTTCGAGCGCCCCGGGATCGTGCGTGTCATTGGGGCAATGGGCTTGTCCCTAGGGCCCCTCATTCCCGTATCCCTGGCGTGGGAGTCCCACGTCCCTTATGAGGCTCCGTGAAGGGTGGGGAGCGGGGTGGGGGATTTTTTTGTTTTACGTGTATGGGTGACAAAAATATTCTTTCATCGGGCGAGTCCGGGCTCGTCAAACCGGACGCGAACCCAGCTCCACCAACACCATCCGGTGAGAGCAAAAGTAGCGAGACTTGTTCCGCTACTTCTCAAAATGTAGCCACTCCACAAGTCAGCGGATCGGCTACACAATCCAAAAGGGGTAACCCTCCCCCCAAAAAAGGGAATCGTCGTGGGCGTCAAATGCCTTTTGGTGCCCCAAGAATGGAAGTTCCGAATTTTATTAAGTTTATTGTTTTAAAGCCGATGGAAGGAGACTTCAGTAAAATGAGTCCCTTCCAGCTGGCTAAACTTGTCAAGGAGTATATTGGGCATGTTAAGAATGCTAAACTATCGGGCAAAGGGTTGCTCGTGGAGGCGTTCTCAGCGGCACAATCAGAGAAGTTACTAAATCTGAAGAGTTTGGGACAGTACGCGGTGGAGGTGAGCCCCCATGGAGTATTGAATTACTGCCGGGGCGTAATCATGCACCCTTCACTAGCCTACTGCGACTTTGAAGAGATAGTGTCGGAGATGTCTCCACAAGGGGTTATAGAAGCCAAAAGGCTTAAATTCAATAGGGGGAATATGGACATGTATCTCAGAAATGTAGCGTCGAGCAGCAGATTTACGTTTGCGGAAGACCGTTACACGAGGGAATACCGTGTAACGAGCCAATAAAATGAGTTAATTGCGGGGGCAGTCACTCAGCTAAGTCGACGAATTACCCCATATTTAAACAAGAGTCAGCTATCCAAGAGCTGAGAGCCCTGGAACGACTATCTTACCCAGAGGCAAGGCGTAAACTACTGGGCAACATGCCTCGCCGTTCCGCCTTGGATGGCTACGCGCGCGCTGCTGCAGCCCCTGTCCCTACAGCGGTTGAGAAGAACAACGAAATACGTGAGATTAAGGAAGCGATGAGGCAGATGCAAGCAACCATGCAACGAATGCAAGAGAGCCTCATGCGCTCAGCAGGTGTAGTTAGCGCTACACCCGCTCCAACCGCTGCGCCAGCCGAGGTCCCTGAGACCAAAAGGGTTATTAAGACAACCCCTCAGGGACCAGTCGTCAGAACAGTGACGTCTTCTCCCAAGAAGACATCACCAAAGAAATCATCCCCAGTGGGAAGACGTCACAGCGAGGGGGAAAAGGAGGTGGGGAAAATCCCGGTCCCCCAAAAAGGGACCTGCCACCTCACAACCGGAGGCGGAATTCATTCCGCCCCCACCATTGACGGCTCCGCTACCACAGCGGCCGTCCAGACCGGGCACACCAACACGCCCGGTCACCCCCCTCCCGAGTCGCTCTACAACAACACCAGTGAGCGACTCGGACATGTCGACGGCGTCGGTCCGGACGGGTGTTAAACGCCCGACGTCCGATGCCTATACAAATACCTCGGCCACGAAGTCTGATACCTCCGATGCCCAGGTCCAAATAATTAAATAGAAAAAAGGCTGGCCAAAGAGCAAACCTAGGAAGTAGCACTTCCTAGGGAGTAACCCGATGTAGTAGCAAAGATAGCGATGATACAATGGAACTGTAATGATGTAAAACATCATTACTGTGAATTGCAGATGCTTCTGGCTGAGCACACGCCTATGTGCGTGTGCCTTCAAGAGACACACCTAAGGCTGGCGGAACAATTTTCAATAAAAATTACCATATCCGCCGGCACAACGTACAGCCAGACATTAGGGCGAGGGGGGGGGGGGGGGTGTTGCCATCATTATAAAAGATGGCGTCCCCTTCCGGGACCACCCATTAAACACCCCCCTACTAGCTAATGCAGTACAATTTTTAAAACCGCCCCAGTTCACAGTATGCTCGGTCTGTTTACCAGACTTCGACTGGAATGTCGAATCCCTGACCGAGCTTACCGTACAGTTACCACGTCCATTTTTGTTACTAGGAGATTTTAATGCTCACAGCCCCATGTGGCGCTGTAGCATAAGAAACGCCCGTGGAAGACTCATAGAACGGTTTCTAGGTACTTTTATTAATGCAAGAACCGGTGAGTTGTCGGCTATCGACTTGTCACTTTGCTCACCGGTTATGGCGCACCGTTATGAGTGGACGCTGGCGTCCGACTCATACGGTAGCGACCATATACCCACTATTTTGAATAGTACCATGCCGATGACTCCACATTCGTCTTCGCCGAGATGGCGTCTTCGTCAATCTGACTGGGATATGTACGTCGATTCATTTCGTACACCCGAGCTGACTGGAGACGTAGAAGATGATGTGGAGCAAATGTTTTCCAGTGTCATTGAAGCAGCATACAAGAGTATTCCGAAGTCGTCCAGCATTCCACCCAAACGTCACGTACCATGGTGTAATGAAGTAGTGAGTGTAGCAGTTGCAGAGAAAAAGCGGGCGTACAACGAACTCAGACGTCGCCCCACGCAGGAAAATATGATAGCCTACAAGCGTGCTTAAGCACGCTGTAAACGCACAATTAAAGAACAAAAGAGGCTATCATGGGAGCAATATGTTTCGGCCATAAATACCTCCACGACCACCTCAGAGGTATGGAGAAGAGTGAGGGCCATTACTGGGAAATATTCCCGTTCACCTATGCCCTCCCTTCTCGTCGTCGACGGTCGGAACATCACTGAACGCGCAGAAATAGCTAATTGCTTAGCTAAGCACTTTGAGCGCGTCAGTGGCTCCCAGAATTATAACCCGGACTTCCTACGGATCAAGATCGAACACGAAGAAAATGATCTTGATTTTTTCTCAGATGAATCCCTCCAGTATAACCAACCGTTTTCTATGCAAGAATTACTGGAAGCGCTTCGGGGATCTGGGGACACCTCCCCTGGACCTGATGAGATCCACTACGCCATGATCCGGAACCTGCCTTATCCTGGTAAGTGTAGGTTATTGGATCTTTACAACGAAATTTTTAGGCAAGGCGTTTACCCTCCGCAGTGGCGGGAAGCTACCATCATACCGCTGCTAAAAGAGGGTAAAGATTCATCGCAACTAACTAGCTACCGTCCAATATCCTTGACTTGCTGTTTCAGCAAGGTATTGGAAAAAATGGTGAACAACTGTCTCGTCTGGTGGCTGGAATCCCACAACCTTATACCTAAACATCAATGTGGGTTCCGCCGATACCATTCGACTATGGACCATCTTGTTCGCCTCGACAATGCCATTCAAGACGCCTTTCTCCAACGAAAACACCTTGTGGCCGTGTTTTTCGATTTGGAGAAAGCTTATGATTTGACCTGGAGGTATGGCATTCTCAAGAAGCTGCACGACTGGGGTTTAAGAGGTAACCTCTCTCAGTTCGTAAAAAGTTTTCTGACTGACCGTTCCTTTCGTGTCCGGGTAGGTGACACTGAGTCTGAGGCCCACTCCCAGGAGAATGGTGTTCCTCAAGGCTCCACTATTAGTGTCACCTTGTTTCCCATCGCAGTCAGTCATATTGCAGCTTCAGCCCCAATTCGTCGTTGCTTGTACGTTGATGACCTCACTATATTCTATGCAGCCGATACCATCGAAGATATTCAACAACGGCTGCAACAAGGCATCAACGAAGTGGTGACTTCTGCAGAAGCTCTTGGTTTTAGATTTTCACCCCAAAAAACATCGGTGGTTCACTTCTGCAGAAAGCGCAACGCACATCCGGATCCTGTTCTCACTTTAAAAGGATCCAACCTTCAGTGCGTTGATAGCGTCAGGTTTCTAGGACTTATTTTTGACAAACAACTAACGTGGCGTCCACACCTCCAAGCCTTAGCTGCGAGTTGTCGCAGGACAATAAACATGCTCAAGTACTGGGCTGGTGCATCGTGGGGTGCGGGCCAGGAGTCGTTGCTTCGCCTATATCAATCGCCAGTTCTGACTAGGATTGATTACGGCAGCATTGCTTACTCCTCCCCCGGGCGTCTGCGCTTCTACTCCTAGATCTTGTTCACCATGCAGGCATACGACTGGCTACGGGAGCATTTCGAACGAGCCCTTTTATGAGCCTCTGCGTAGAGTCGGGTCTGCCTCCGCTGCGACTGAGACGTGAGCGTCTCTTGCTCAATTATGCAGCGGGGGTATATGCAACACCTACGCATATTAATCACCGAACTCTATTCAGATACCGTTTACAGGGGCTTTATGGTCGACGTCCCACCATAAGTCGACCAGTGGTCGTTCGAACGCAGGAGTTATTAGCGAGTCTGCACTTACAGTCCGCCAAGGTACTTCCCAAACGTCCTATGGAGGTACCTCCTTGGCTGATCCCTAAAGTAAGATGTCGTTTCGACCTGACTGGTCTCAACAAGGAGGAGACCAGTTCATTCGAATATCGATCCCGCTTTTATGAGATCATTAGCGAACTTGACTCTCTCTGCATATACACAGATGGTT
Source organism: Brachynemurus nebulosus (assembly GCA_035578155.1). Taxonomy (NCBI): domain Eukaryota; kingdom Metazoa; phylum Arthropoda; class Insecta; order Neuroptera; family Myrmeleontidae; genus Brachynemurus; species Brachynemurus nebulosus. The sequence goes on along the minus strand of JAPWDM010000033.1, from coordinate 2,983,290 downwards.
CTAAAACAGCTACGGGTGTGGGAACTGCCATCGTCATTCGTGACGACCCTCACGCTTGGACACTTCCTCCCCAGGCCACTGTGTATACTGCGGAATTATCTGCTATTTTGCAAGCCCTGCGATTCTGTCAAAGATCCGAAAACAGCGCATTCCTCATTTGTTTCGACTCGTTGAGCGCGTTGCAAGCGATCTGCCACTCTCATACCATCGATCCACTGGTGCGGAACATCCTGACGTATCTCTACATGCTCCGCCAGAAGTCTATCACCTTCTTCTGGATACCCGGATATGTGGGGATACCTGGCAATGAACTCGCCGACCAGGCAGCACGTCATGCAGCCGAAGCCGGTGAGCCACAGGACATTGCCATTCGCCCAGAGGGTCTGAGAGTGAGCATACGATCCGCGGTCGAACATAAATGGCAACGTGAGTGGAACAACTTCACGGCTAAGCTCAGACAGGTGAAACCTGAGGTCCGAAGAACTCCGGCACCTGTAAATCTGAGCCGGCGAGAGAGTGTGGCCCTGACGCATTTATGCTTGGGCCACACGGCGTTAACACATCGTCATCTTCTCGCTGGTGAGGATCAGCCAAGGTGCGCTGCCTGCGGGACGGCGCTGACCGTGAGGCATATAGTTGAGGAATGTGTAGCCCTTGAGCCATTGCGCCAAAGGCTGCAGCTCCCGAATAATGTAGCCAACGCTTTAAGTTATGATACTGTCTCTGAAAGAAAGATACTTGAATTTCTCCGAAATTCGCATCTTCTTCAGAGACTTTAGGGGCTTTGCATCTCTGAATTTTAGAAAGTCGTCTCTTTTGTCTCCCCCGATAGTTAAAACTTTTATTTCCAGCAGTGTTTTTATTTTATGTGTTTAAAATTATTTGTGATGTCTTATTTATTAACAGTATCCTGTTCCAGCTGGTCTGGCAGGGTACTTTTAGTCTTTTGTTATGCTACCAAGGGCCTTTTACACCCTTAGTGGTACTGTTTGTTATTTATACGTGTTCTGTCGTTTCCGTTATTGTTTTTTAACGATGTACCACCGAGGGCCTTTTACACCCGAGGTGGTACATCACTTGTTTTTACTATCTGTGATATTTTGTTATGCCGCTGTAGGCCTGTTGTTATGGCCCTACAGTGGTATTGTTTTAACTCCTTATTGCGTCGCTGGCGGGCCTGTCCCTGTGGCTCTCCAGAGACGTAATAAGTATTATCTATGATTACTTCTGTGATTTATATCTCTAGTCTTTGTTTTTTCTAGTCGGTTTTTCTCCACTCCGAAGCCTTTACACCTCGGAGGGAGTCGCAGCGATGGTCTTCAGGCCTTGGTGACCGGACGCTATGTCTAGTACTTAGCGTACCGTCACCAAGGACTGTCCGCTCCTTTTTAGCCCTGGGATGGCAGGGCTCATCGCTGGATTTTATTTGTGTATGTTTGTCCGTTGTCTATAGCATTTATGTGTCCCTGTCTTTACGTGTTGTTTTTATTTTTTCTACCGTTTTTGACGGCGCATGCCCTTAGTTGGCGATGCCACCGGGTGCTGCTGACCGCGCCATCCACCGGCAGCAGTACCCCGATTTTAATTTAAAAAAAAAAAATAAGTAACAATAATAATAACAATAATAATAATAGTAACAAACAATACGTATGAAAATAACAATAATAATATTATGTGAATGACTTTAGTAGCCGTATATCAGTAACAATAATAACACTATGTAAATAATACTAATAACAATAATCAATAATATTAGCAAAAAAAGGTAATAGTAATAACAATAATAAAATAATGTTTTAAAAATAGAAATAACATATTAAACAATGCAATAATAACCATAATTTGTTTATTTATTAATGTTTATTCATTAATAATAAAAGATCTAATTTGCAACGACGTCTTACAATACAAATACAAAGATTTTATAATATTTTGGTCTTGTTCAGACAGTAACTTGATTAATGTGTCGTTTTCACATCTCTGTATCCTTCAGTTGATGTAAATATTGTTCTAAATATTGTTTTCTGCACGATCCGTACACTGGGCAGACTAATATAAAATGGGTAAGTGTCTCTGGTACCAACATATTACATATTGAGCAAATTTCTACAGGATTCCATTTATAGATATTCTTATTTACTACAAGCCTTATTTCATCTCGCCTCATAGTTCTTAGTTGTGCAAACATCCTGATTAGAGCAATTGACAACGTTAGTTTCAAATAAGCGTATACATTATGACTTTCAGTCATTTGTATACTTTTATAGAATGGACAAAAACCGGATTTACACACGTGTTCCCTATCTAAATTCTTATAATAGGTATCCAGATTACTTACTATGATGTGTAAGTTGGCCCTTAATAATTCAGAACTTTTGAAAATGTTGTCATCATGAAATCCAGCCAAACCTAGAAGATCCTTAACTTGCGAAACCCAGTTGTACTTTCTATTTCTTTTGATATAATTTTGATCTAATTGAACTAACCTGTCGTAGCAAATTCTCGGATACCTCTTGGAATCCATCTGTAATACTTTTTGCAACCAACCTAATGTGCTTCTGGCGATATCTACAGCCAATCTTTATGACCCTGTTTCTGTTCTTACAATATAGTTTGGCGTACAGCCTGGTAAAGAAAGAATCTTTTTATAATATTTTACCTGTGCCCGTTCCAGCTCTTCCACGTACCGAAGACTCCACACTGGAGCACAGTACATTATAATACTTTGCACAAGGGCTTTAAATAGTTGGACCCTTGATTCCCAGGACTGAGATCTTGCTTTAGCGAGCAAAGATGTAACAGTTCCAATTGCAATATTGGACTTTGACAAAACTACGTTGACTGCCTCGTAAAAGAACGAAGAAGAGGTGAACAGGATTCCTAAATACGTATATTTAGGAACTACCTCCAACTCACTGCCTTCATAATAAAATTTTGTGGCGAGCTGCCTGTTTTCCCCCTCTTCTAAATATTACAATTTTCGTTTTCTCCGTGTTGACAGTAAGATCATTAATACTGCAATATTCAGCGAGTACAGTCAGTTTTTTGTTAATATCACCATAAGAATCACCCAGTATAACTAGATCGTCCGCAAACAACAAAACTAGTACACTTACTACACCATTTACATATAGACCATCCATTGTTTTTGAGCGAAAGAAGTCTTCAATGTCACTTATAAACAGTGAAAAAAGTATAGGACTCAGACACTCACCCTGTAGAACCCCTTCCGTAATTTCAATTCGATTTGAAAAAACTCCGTGACCCTTAACTCTAAACGAACAATTTCTATACATGCTCTGCAATAGTCTTATAAACTTCATACTGACCCCAATTCTCTGCAATTTTATCCATAATTTATTATGGTTTACAGAATCAAAAGCCCGCTTAAAATCCACAAACGCTGCGTAGACGCGTCGTTTAGGAAGTCGAAGGTGTATTTGTATCGCCGATGTCAAGACAAAAATGTTATCTATACAACCTCTATTTGGTCTAAAGCCCGATTGGCATTCTGGTATTATACCTAAATCGTCCGCCCATTCAGATAATCTTCTTAGCAATATTTGTGTGAAGATCTTGGTAATACTATTTAGTAAAGCGATACCTCTATAATTTGCTGGATTTTGACGATCTCCCTTTTTATGAAGCATTATCATTTCCGCCGAAGACCATGATTTTGGAACTTGCTTCGCATCCAGGATTTTATTAAACAGTAGTACTAGGTACAGAATCCAATTCTGAGGTAAATTTTTCATAAATTCATTAGTAATTTGATCTTCACCTGCAATTTTACCATTTTTACACTTACTTAAACTATTTTCAACCTCCCAAGTTTCTATTTTACTATCGAGAAGTGGATCCAGTGTTTCCACGGGCTCTAATGTTACTTCTCTGCTTCGTGTTGCGTAAATACGCTTGTAAAATTCTTCCCATTGTTCCACGGTGATATCCTGCTGCAGCCTATTACTCCCTCTTCTTATTCTATTAACGGTTTGCCAGAATTCTTGAGAGTTTTTTACATTAGATATTTGGCACACAACTTTTTCATTGTAATCAGTCTTTTTACTTCTAACTAATTGTTTATACTCTTTTTTAGATTCCAGGTAATAATTTCTTTCATCTCTTGAAAAACCTTGCTACTTACAGACTTTCAAATTGGATTTCACCAGCTTTTTTTTCTTTACATTCCCGATCAAACCACGGTTTGTTGTCTTTATTAGTTTGACGGAATTTGTTGATCTTGGACATACCGAGGTACTCAGCTGCATTGTGTATGGCACCTTTTAAATTTTCATAGAGATCGTCTGTACCCATATTATGAAAATCGACGCCTACAGCAGGTGACGTCATCATAAATTCTACATACTGAGGTTTCTTCGGTTCCATCCACTGCAAGACCTTAAGCGAAGCTTGTTTAGCCTGTACCTTATCAATCTTCCATCTTAGATTTGTGTGCAATACTACCGGGAAATGGTCAGAGGATGTAACACAGTGCGCCACTTTTATATTTTTTATTATTTCGGCCTCTGCTATATTACACCAGATTAAATCTATGACGCTACTACCTCTTGCACCATGATACGTGTACGCTGCGGGTATGTCGTCATTAATTCGGCCATTCAACAATATAAACGAATTACGTTCCATATTTTCTACTAAAATTTGTCCCTTATGGTTACGGACTTGGTCTTGACTTTGACGTTCCGCATTTAAGTTCGTATATTCAATTATTTCATGTGTCAGTTGATTCATTTCACCCACTGGACAGTTAAAATCACCTCCAATTATTATACGCGAGTGAGGATAAGTAGAAGTACATACATCTAGCGTGATTTGAAACATTTCCAATACGACACTCAAATTTGCACTGGGAGGAAAATAAACCGTACCAACTATAAGGGTTTGCTTCTGAAAAGTCACTAATATTAATAACCACCAGACCGACGGATCTAAAATTTTGACTTTCATATAGTTTTTCACAAAGATTGTAATTCCACCACTTGCCCGACCGCGACTTTTTTCTTTTACCGCCTTGCTAGAAAACGTGTTATATTCGTAAAACCTCGATGAGTCTTTCATAATTTGTTCGTCTACCAACCACGTTTCATACACACATATCACTTCACTTTTAGCTATTATATGATCTATGTCACCAATATTCGTAATACATTGTACATTCCAAAAAACAAGCCTTAACTCATGCAGTCCCAAATTATCATTTAATTGCTATTTTTTACTTTTTATTTGTTTGCTTCCTTGAGAAGCAGCTTAGAGAGCTAAACTATTTTAGATAGATATAGATTACGTTATGTGAGGTCCGCTAGGGTCCATGGGACCCAAAATTGTCAAAAATAAACTAACCAACCGATTTTTAAAATTTTTTCACTGTTACAGAGCTAAACTATTTTAGATAGATATAAATTACATTATATATGTAAGTTCCGCCAGGGTCCGTGGGACCCAAAAGTGTCAAAAATAAACTAACCGACCGAGTTTCAAAATTTTTTCACTGTTAGGGAGCTAAGCTATTTTAGATAGATATAGATTACGTTATGTAAGGTCCGCCAGGGTCCATGGGACCCAAAAATATCAAAAATAAACTAACCAACCGATTTTGAAAATTTTTTCACTGTTACAGAGCTAAACTATTTTAGATAGATATAAATTACGTTATGTAAACTCCGCCAGGGTCTGTGGGATCTAAAAGTGTCAAAAATAGAATAACCGACCGATTTTGAAATTTTTTCACTATTAGAGAGGTAAGCTATTTTAGATAGATATAGATTACGTTATGTAAGATCCGCCAGGGTCCATGGGGTCCACCTTTTTAACACCAAAAAGTGTTGAAAATGGAATAAGTGATCGATTTTTAAAATTTTTTCACTGTTACAGAAGTAAACAATTTTAGATGGACATAGCTTATATGTTGTATGAGGTCGGCCAGGGTCCTAGGATCTTAAAAGTGCAAAATAAACTAACCGACCGATTTTGAAAATTTTTTCACTTTTAGAGAGCTAAACTATGTTTACATGATGATTACAGTCCAGTAATATCAATTATAAGAAAAATAATTTTGAAATAAATGGGTTTGTACCCCAGTAGACTAACTAGAGGATAATCATGTTAAAATTTCAATGTAAACGCTCTTCTACTTTGGAAATAAAGTAAGCTAATATTTTGCAGTGTAGGTGTACAAGATTATATTCATTTACAAACGTATGTATCTGTCTAAGTTCCTACATATGTTGGTGTACGTACCATACACATAATAATATGAAGAAACAACAACACACATATCCGCCCTTCCGCTCTTCAATTAGCGGACGTGGTTCAACGTGCGGTAAGAGATTGTTAAGTGTTTAGTTAAGTTTTCTAACTTTCCAACTTAATTTGCACGAGTACAATGTGTTCCCAATTCCCACCCATTTCGTACTGTACGTTATGATCTAAATATATTACCACCACCTTCTTACCTAAAATCACAACTATCATCTACATTACACTTTTCATATACATAATTATGTATATACACTGTACACATAGGCAAGTAAACATTTACATGTGTATGTTTATATTTTATACCGTATATATTTTAAGTAAAAGTTATTATTATTAGAAAGTAATGCAATAGTGATCGTCGGAAAAATACCGGCATCAGCTAAATTGGTGCAAAACGTCATACTCAACTATGTACATAAATACTGGATAACTTCAGCCAATACCTACAATAGAATAAAAATATGTATGATATTTAAAACACCCCTGTCGCAGCATCTGCTTAACATAGCGAGTTTCCAAATATTGGGTACTGGCGGATCTCACCTAAAACCTGTATCCATTTAAAATAGTTTAGCTTTCTAACAGTGAAGCAATTTTCAAACTCAGTTCAGTAGTTAATTTTTGGCGCTTTTGGGTCCTCAGGACCCTAACGGATCTCATATAGTGTAGCATATATCCATTTAACAATATAGGTATTATTACATTACATAACTATAGTTTTGGATTTTTTCTATAGGTAAACCACTAAAAATGGCCAAAAAACCTACTTCTGGACATCCGACCTGTGTGGCTAAAGAACATAGCCGAGCAAATCCGGATTCTAGCTCGCATACCAAATTTCATAAGCATTAAACGTTTCGTTCGAGAGTTATCGCGTACACACATAAATAAATAAATATATATATATATATATATATATATATATATATATATATATATATATATATATATATATATATATATATATATATAAATATATATAAATTTTAGTGAAGTAGATTTTCGGGTTCTAGAGGCTCCAAAACAAATTTCCACCATAGTCCCGGACGTAGGTCTTACCACAACAGCTGCTGTAGTAGCTGAATTTCCAGAATGGAAATTCACTAAAAAAAGGAGGTCCATCCATCACACTAAACCATAGAGGAATCGCACTTGTTAACACGATTTTAATGATTTTCACGCAGATAATGATAGTTGATCGTCTATATAAATGGTGCGAAGATGAGGGGAAAATACCTATCTGGTTTTCGGAAAAACAGAGATTGTAGGGATCAAATTTTTAACTTGAGTGCGATCGCAAATTTACAATTGCGATTACCTCGACGAAAATTATTTAGTACGTTTGTAGACTTTCGAGCTGCTTTTGACTAAATTTCCCATGAAATATTTTGAACTGCCTTGGTGTTAGTACTACTAGTTAAAATAATAATTAATGACCTGTATAATAAAATTGCTATATGCGGTGACAGTAATAGAGAACAAATTTTATCAAAATGTTTAAAGATGTAATGCAAGGTGAATGCTTAAGTCCCTTCTATTTCTGTTGAATATATTAGAAATTGAAACTTACATTGGAGAACACCAATGTGTAGGTCCCAATACCGATGGCAGAGATGATATTTTGTTTACTGGCTTATGCGAATGGCTTGTGTGTTCTCTGATAATCAAAGTCAAACACAAAAACAGTTGAACATATTAGAGATGTATAGCGCTAAAAACCTAATCGAAATTAAGATCACAAAAACAATGATGATGATCTTCCATAAGAGTTCAGTAAGAAAAGATAAATATCGTTTTGCTTATAATCAGCAAAAAATTGAGATAGTTAATGAATTTTGTTATTTAGGGGTTCTATTTATAGCATCTGGTTCATGTAATGATAGAGAGGACATATGCTGCATCCGGAAGAGTCAGATCAATAATCTACAAATCTAAAATTAATAATTGGGATAGAAAACTAAAATTATATAAAATAATGGTACTATCAGTTCTATTATATACTCCGGAATCATGGGTACTTAAAAGTGGTGATCTAGTTGAGAAAACTTGAGGTTAAATTCTTTAAAACATTGTTCAATTTATTCTGTCAGGTATGAATTCTAACACCCCTAATTATTCTGTCAGTTATGAATTCGGTCTAATAAAACTGATGTACAACGTATTTCAAAAGGCATATAAATATGGTGGATGTGTATATTAAAAATGAGCGAGAATTGAATCCCAAAACTTCTTCACAAGAGGTTAATGGAGCTCGATCAAAATAATATAGCAACACAACCACAATAAAACTGGATAACCTTATTTAAAGATTTGCTAATGAAAAGTGACAATATATTAATATGGATACGACAAGATTATAATGTTGCTAGAATCAACTTCAAAAAAGTTTTGGAGGACTGTAAGCTAATTTTAGTAGGGGAGGATTGAATTCTATGTTCACAAAATAACACGTTTTACAAAGAAATTAAAATCAATTTTAATGTTAAATATGTTCACAACACAAATGGGCATTTTCACGTCAATTCGACCAGTCTTAAAAGTAAAGTGCTCGGATTTTTTTCATATTCACTCTAATTTATCTACCAGTGGAGCTATGTCCAATTTTGATATTCATTTCTCAAAATTATTATTTAGGTTCGAGATATTTTGCTTCGAAAATGGCGGTAATTATCACGTTTTTTTGCATCTCTTTTATATAAAATTCTATATTTTCCAAACGAGAGATTTGAATTGGATGATGTTTTGTGGGTAAATTCATGAAGCTCCATGGTACATTGCAACATAATAAAACTTGTTCCATATTGTACGGTTTTGTATATCTATGCACTCAAATTAGGTCAAATTTGGACAGCCCTGGCCAAAATCTCTAATGACTTAAATAGATGATTTTGGGTTCATTGTGTTCAGAATTTTATGCTCTTTTAAATTTTGAAAAGAAACTGATGGACTTTTACCGGTATCAATATAAAAACTAAGAAAAACAAAAACTATGTGTAATTATAGAGGGTTCATATACTACATATAACATTATACAGTAAATATTTAACCAAAATAGTCTAACTAATATACACATAGAGAAAAAGAAAATTGCTACCTACACTTTTATAAGTGTAAATGGTAAAGAGGCTTATATTAAACGTAAAAAAAATAAATGCGGGAGCAGGGGCGGTGGAGAGTTAATTTGGGGGGTCCCAAAAGACTGAAAAATTGTATTATTGCAATTTCCGGCGAAAGTCGAAGTCAAAGAAAAAATTACCCTTCACAAAAGTTATAGATCATGCAAAAATCTACAACTTTTGTAAAGGTCACTTTTTAACATAACCTCAAAATTTCGGAAAAAAATGCGAATTTTTTTGTTTTTTTTTGCTTTATTTCGTTTTATATTTCTCATTTCAACAAAAATAATTTAATTTTTACGGAACTTGGTGAAAGTATGCTTTTCGGTGTCTTAAATAACCACAAGTTTTTCTGGATAAAAAAATTCAGAAGATTCCGTGATATTGATTTTTTTCAGTCCGGAAAACATTTTTTCCAGAAAAGATTCTCCTGAAAAAAATTTTGTTCTTAAATACAACTACTAATTTTGTTTATTTTACCAAAAAGTACTTGTCAAACCGAAAAAAATGAGCACTGGCAGAACTCAGTGCGATAATTTTTTTAAGTAGAATCTTTTCATGAAAAGAAAGTTTTCCGAACTGAAAAAAAATCAATATCACGAAAACTTCTAAATTTTTTTACTCAGAAAAACATGTGGTTATTTAAGACCCAGAAAGGCATAATTTCACCAAATTTCGTAAAAATTAAATTATTTTTGTGGAAATGAGAAATATAAAACGAAATAAAGCAAAAAAACATAAAAATTCGCATTTTTTTCCGAAATTTTGAGGTTATGTTAAAAAGTGACCTTTACAAAAGTTGTAGATTTTTGCATGATCTATAACTTTTGTGAAGGGTAATTTTTTCTTTGACTTCGACTTTCGCCGGAAATTGCAATAATACAATTTTTCAGTCTTTTGGGACCCCCCAAATTAACTCACCACCGCCCCTGCTCCCGCATTTATTTTTTTTACGTTTAATATAAGCCTCTTTACCATTTACACTTATAAAAGTGTAGGTAGCAATTTTCTTTTTCTCTATGTGTATATTAGTTAGACTATTTTGGTTAAATATTTACTGTATAATGTTATATGTAGTATATGAACCCTCTATAATTACACATAGTTTTTGTTTTTCTTAGTTTTTATATTGATACCAGTAAAAGTCCATCAGTTTCTTTGCAAAATTTGAAAGAGCATAAAATTCTGAACACAATGAACCCAAAATCATCTATTTAAGTCATTAGAGATTTTGGCCAGGGCTGTCCAAATTTGACCTAATTTGAGTGCATAGATATACAAAACCGTACAATATAGAACAAGTTTTATTATGTTGCAATGTACTATGGAGCTTCATGAATTTACCCACAAAACATCATCCAATTCAAATCTCTCGTTTGGAAAATATAGAATTTTTTATAAAAGAGATGCAAAAAAACGTGATAATTACCACCATTTTCGAAGCAAAATATCTCGAGCCAAGATACTAATTTTGAGAAATGAATATCAAAATTGGACATAGCTCTACTGGTAGATAAATCATTGTGAATATGAAAGAAATCTGAGAACTTTACTCTTAAGACTGGTCGAATTGACGTGAAAATGCCCAAATGTAAATTACGAAAAATTGAAATACATTACCCATTTAACATTTACAAGGGGAGTGCACAGCCTTGGGGTCGGCGATTTAGCTGAAAATTTTTTTGGTGATAGAGTACACTTAATATGTTAATATCCTACAATAATAGCGCGCACTGTTTAGAAAAACCTGTAAAAAAAATATTTAAAAATTTTAATTCAGCTGGTGTAGTTAATAAGCTTAGAAAAGATTGATATGTATATGTAACATGTGGAGTTGCGCAGAGGTAGTGTTTTCGGCTCGTAATGGAATGATCCTACTTTCGAATCCAACTATGTTCAATAAAACAATCCAATTTTTTTTTATTATTATTGACAAGAATCTTATCTATAAAGCATTTTATTTAATTAAAATATGTATTTGTAACAAATCTTTAAACATAAAATGATTATAACTTCAGTTTTTTCAATACTTTTTATTTACAATTTATTGATATATCTTTTAGTTTTTCATAATACATTCATATTCTTACTGGAAAGCATTTATGTTTTATAAATAAATAAGATTTTTGTTAATAAAAAAAAAATTATTACAGAAAAAGTTTTATCGAACAGAGTCGGATTCGAACGTAGGACCATTCTATTACGAGCCGAGAACGTTACCTCTATGCTACTCTACATGTTACGTAAATCACTCTTTTTAAGCTTATTAACTACAGCAGCTGATTTAAAATTTTTAAATATTTTTTTTACAGGTTTATCTAAATAGTACGCGCTATTATTTTAGGATATTAACATATTAAAGTGTACTCTATCACCAAAAAAATTTTCAGCTAAATAGCTCACACGAAGACTGTGCACTCCCCTTGTTAGAAATGAAAAATTTATCTCATTATACTTAACTGGAAAATTTTATAAAATCAATACCCAAGAATAGTGTAAACTATGTAAAAATAACAGACGTAAATAAACAGACGTCAGTTTAAATGGCAAAAAAATATTTTATAGTAACTAGGATGTTTTACAGAAGATGAACAATACAACTCAGCAGGGATTCTTTTTTATTGATACGTTAATAGTCATAGATACTGTATGTACAGCATCAAGTGAAATCTTACTAATTGCAACACAACGCCGTGTCGCGTGAATAATTCCTATTTAGATTATAATAGTTGTTAAAATAGTGTGTTAGTTGGGCGTTTCGTCATTATAAATTATAACCATCAACGTGTTAAAGTGTAGACCATTAAGACTGAAAAACCGATAATTACTGTAATTGATAATGGCCTAATATTTAATGGATATTAAGATTATAAAGAATAGATGTATAGATATATATAGGTAAAATTCAGTAAAATTGATTTTTGAATATAATAAATCATCTAAAAACAAAGGAGTTGAAGGGTCAATTGTGTTCATACTAAGTGAAAAATGCTGTGTTATAGATTTAATTTGAAAATAAAGGTAACAATAAAAGAATTCCTAAAATTTTTTCTTTTATTTAATTTAAAAAACTAAATGAAAAAAATCGATATAAATAATCGATAAAAATAATCGATAAATAATCGTTAGAGATAATCAAGTGAAAATAATCGACAAAAATAATCAAATGAAAATAATCGTTAAAAATAATCGAATGATTATTCGATTATTAAGGTCACTCAATTAAAAATAATCGATTATTGAAATCATTCGACAATTCCCATCACTCTATCTTACATGGGCAGAACTAACTATGAATGATTTAAACTTCTCAAGCCTTCTTTTGTAGCGGATATTTGATTTAAAGCAGTAGCCGTCACCCACAAGACTCTTATTCTCAGTTATCTATATACGATATCCATCTGTCTACAATAAATAAGTCGCTCGACCCTTAGAAGTGACAAAATTAGTCATTCATGATTTGTTTTCGTATAGCCTGGAAATTTTTTTTTTTTTAAATAGGTATCTAAAAGGGGGTAAAAAATACGAATATTTCGTAAAAAAAAATAGTCTCAAAATGTTTCTTTAACTATAAGACTCTGTATTTTCAATTCTAAAATTTCAAGGTAATATTTCTTAGGCTTAGAATGAAGGAAAAAGCTCCAAAGAAGCTTATATTTACAAGTCTATGATATACTTCCATATGCCGCAGCCGGACAACAATCCCACCATTCCTGTGTGAAAAAACAAGGAAAGTCGATAAAACTTTTCCTCCCGGAATTTTACCACCAGTGCGGGCAATCGACCTGATTTTTGGTGTATTACCGTTTCTTGTCTAAAGTGGTCATTTTTTAGAATTTTGTACTTCCCGCACAATTAGAATTTTGTACTTCCCGCACAAAATTCTTATAAAATGGTTGTGTGACCAGAAGAGATGGAAATTTGAAACTTCAGGCACATTTCTATAAAAATATGTTTTAGGGTATTTTTTAAAATAGAAAGAAAACAAGCTATTAATCAAATTTATTATCTCAGATCAACATTTTATAGTTTAGATGGTCATATTAAGGTCTAATTTTAATATTAAACCCCAAAAAAAAAATGCAGCGTTTCTTGTAAAAATAGAACTGTCATAATATATTATAAAGTATACTTCAAATAAATAGGACACCGTAAAAATATTTCAAACTTGTTTTTTAATAAATTTCCATTTTTTCGTAAAAGTAAATTATAATAGAGATATACAATTAATAAAAGATGTTACAATTAGTTTTTCTCATATTTAAAATTTATTTTTGTCATTTAAAAAACTGTAAAGACTCAAATTATTTAAAGAGAAAAAGTAATAAACGTGGACTATAATATAATCACTGAAGCCAACTGAAGGAAAAAAAAATATTATTTAATCTAATATAATGGGTTGTGTCAGCAGACTGAAGCACTCAATAAGCGATTAGTGATCAACAACTATGATCTATTACAGTGATATATCTAATAACATATTACGCTTGTTTGCGTATTTTAAGTATGATGGAAAAGGTGGTAACCGCTCAAATGTTGCAACTGTAGTACAACTGTAAGTGCGATTCAGCAGAAAATTATAAACTGTTGTGCAACTGTTGCATTCTGCTGAATGAACCCAATGACTGCTGTATAATGTCTTTTTGCGGTATGTAGTGACATCAGTAACATTTGTTTTAAAATATTGGATAAATATATGTATTTGTGTAAAAGGATATTTTTCATACCTTTTTTATTAAAACATTATTGTTAATCTAATAATAAAAAAAAATGTTTTATAATAATGATAAATGCAATATCTAGTAAAACTTTGAGCAAAAACAGGTAAACTAATATTTTTCATGTAGTTTTCATATATGCTATTTAAATTTTAATATACTAAAACATATGCACCCTATTTCAAAATTTACCCTCAATTTTACCTGAGGAGCCCCTCCAGTAGGTCCAACCTTGGATTTATACACATCAATAGAAAGCCCTTTAAAAATATGTTTTGTCGATTTAAAGTTTCTTTCTATCTGCCATCTTTTTCAAGTTATGAAGAAAAATTAAAATTTTACCCTAAGGACCCCTCCGGATAAGATAGGTGAATCTGCTTAAGGTCCAACCTGGGTTGGGGTGCCATGGTAAGGTTCACCCTTGCACATGTATTCCAAAGCTACAATATTAGGTCAAGGTAGCTTTGCGTTTTCGAGTTGTACCAAAATGTTCAATTTTGGACTTTTCCCGATTTTCCACTTTCCTTCCCCCCAAGTGCATAAGTATTATATATATTAGCATATAGGGTTCTAAGAGCTCCATAAGATGCAGCTCTCAAAAACACGGTGTTTAGAAGAAGACATTTGCAAAAATTTCTAAATAACCTATAACACAATGACACAAAACGCGACCTTGGACTAAAATGAGACATAGATTTTTGAAATCTACGCCTTTGAATTAGTAAATGTAGTCTAAAAATATTTCGCAAAATTGAGCCAAGTAAGGCTAAATTAAGGATAGGGGCTCTAGTGACACTCGGGGTTGCCGCAGCCTTAGTGGGCTTGTTTATCCCTAAAATATGGCGACGCCGTCCTCTCACCCTTAAAAAAAGCAAGCGTGTGCGATCAAGCCTCATTACCAGTGTTTTCATCAGTATGGCAAAGGTCCTAGGCACCTAGCCTATGTTTGTCAGAGTAAAGTAAGAATTTTAACAATATTACCCCAATCTAAATTGTTTCAGACGCTTTTCCATACTTTTTAGTGGCAGTGCTTGTCTGTCTATCCCACTGGTTGTTCTACGACGTCACCTAGCCTATATTACACAGAGTAACGTAAGGATGCTAATGATACAATAGACATTTAGATTGGCTCAGGTGTAGTTGCTGCCATCTATCACCAAACAAGGGGTCGATTTTGACCAGGATATCACAGTCAGCACAAATGTTGAGTAACTTGTTGTAAACAACTACTTCAGTAACAGTTCAATTAAAAATGCATTAATACACTCGTTTAGGGGTTTTTGATAGGGTTCTCATCATATCAATGTAAAGATAAGTTGGGGGTAAGGAGCCTTCAGAAGCATGTGCCCTTAACAAAACTGTTCAATAACTGCGATAAGAATTCAAGGATAACTTGTATTAAACTTTTCAGTTTACCTTTTTGTGACGGAAGTCATGTTCTTTGATTTATGATACTTTGTGAGACCTTTGCCACACTGATGAAAACACTGGTAATGAGGCTTGATCGCACACGCTTGCTTTTTTTAAGGGTGAGAGGAAGGCATCGCCATAAGTAGTAGAAAGCTCTCCATCCCTCCATCCGATCTTTTGAGCGACCCCGAGAGAAAGTAGGCCGATCGGGGCGGTTTTAGAAGTCTCCGACGGTGGGTGAGTAGTGTTTTGGTCTCAAACCTAACCGAACGTAAGGAAATTCGGTCTAACCTAACCTAACCTAACCGAACAAAATTTTTTCTAAGCTAATCGAACCTAAGAATTCAAAATTTCCCTAATAGATGGTGCAGCCACCTTCGAGCCCTGTAAATTCACTACTAGATGGTGCTCGTAGTCTGTATAATAGCGATCCCTGTGTGCAAGTTTGATAAATTGTCAATAGTCGTCGAAAACCTTTTTTTTTCGATAGTTAAAAAATGGTGTTGCTAGTGTGAACCACCGCGAACTCTGTACCTTCATTCAAAAATTCCGCTAAAAGAACTCTGTACCTTGATTCATAATTTTATCATATTTTTATCTGAAACAGGTTTATAGTCGTATGAATTGTCAGCTGACGTCATTAAAAGGTTTACTGATACTAATAACGGAGATTTCTGTCTAATATACAATCATATGATAAAATTCATTTTTGCATATTAGACAGAAATCTCCGTTATTAATATCAGTACACCTTTTAATGACGTCAGCTGACAATTTATACGAGTTTAAACCTGTTTCATATAGGTAAGAAAAGGGGGTCGCCTTGCTTTCAACTACCGTGCTTTAACCACTTTTTCAAGGTCACCATTTTCACTTCGGATGTTTCCGGCTTTCATCGCTAACATTCGCGCCCGACCAATATAAATATATTTAGTGGAATTTTATGTTTTTAGTTAGTTATTAAAGGTAGTTGAAAGAGTGAAGATGAGCCCAACAAGCCCACTAAGGCTGCTGCAACACCGAGTGTCACTAGAGCCCCTTGTATTTAGACATATATTTCCTAATTCAAAGGCGTAGATTTCAAAAATCTATGTCTCATTTTGGTCCAAGGTCCCGTTTTGTGTGTTTTTATAGGTCATTTAGAAACTTTTACAAATATCTTCTTCTAAACACCATGTTTTGGAGAGCTGCATACACTGTCGTATGAAGCTCTTAAAACCCTATATGCATATACATAATACTTATGTACTTGGGGGGGAAGGAAAGTGCAAAATCGGAAAAAGTCCAAAATTAAACATTTTGGTACAACTCGAAAACGCAAAGCTATCTTGACCTAATATTGCAGCTCTGGAATACATGTGCAAGGGCGAACCCTACCATGGCATTTCCGATCCAGGTTGGACCCCAGGCGGATTCACCTATCTTATCCGGAGGGGTCCTTTTGAGGAATGATTTCCCCCCTTACATGGCGACGCTGGCAGATAAAAAAGAATACGGGTCTGTTATTTTTGCCTGTACTACACATATACCAAGTTTCATCAAAATTGCGAATTGACAGTTCAAAACCTTTCCTTGTTAGTACCGTTAATGGCACTACGATTTAGTAGTGAAATTTTAGTAGCAGGTACCATTGTTAGTAAACAAATACTTACATTGTTAAACTTATCAAAACAAAACAACAAATACGAAATATTTTTGTAATTAATGGGTGGTTCTGGATGCTGCAAGGAAGATATTAGGTATTATGGCGCGCTGGAGAAGCAGTACACACAATATACGCACATGGACTGAATGCCTGCGAAAAACAATATTTGAAGTAAATTTTGTAGTAGTTGTGTCAAAATATCCGATAATCACTAGCGTGACCGGACGGTATATTAAATTAAGACACTGCTATCTAAATAAAATGCATAACAAGCAAAAAAAAGAAGAGCAAGAAATTTTGAATACTATTATATATATATATATATATATATATATATATATATATATATATATATATATATATATATATATATATATATATATATAGGGTGTAAGGGAAATAACTCTTATCCTTTTGAGGGGTGGCGCGAGAGTTAATTCCGAAAAAATTCCTGCGGTTTTAGTGTCTACAGGGTGCTATGAGCCACCCCACAAAAGGACGAGAGTTATTTGTTTTACACCCTATATATATATATATATATATATATATATATATATATATATATATATATATATATGTATATATGAAATGGAAGTATTCTGTTTACTTCAGAATATGGGTATTTATCCTGTCCTAAATTTTGTGTCAATATCTCAAAACGGTTTTGAAATATCTAGGAAAATAAAAAAAGACGAGAAACTGAACACCCTGTATCTTGGAACCTAAGCATTTTTGGACCTGGGTTTATATAAACTTTTTTACATAAAAGAACCTCAGCAATCACTTATTAAAATCTTCCGCACTTATTCACTAACACCCTGAACTATATATTATTGTATGTGTAATATTGTCATAGTGTCAAAATATTACACTTGGATAAAAATTTTTAAAAAAGAATTTCCAGCTTCCACTTTTTCGCGCGGATTTTTCAATTATACATTTAACGCTTTAAATGATTAAGACGACTTAACTCGTCCTGCAATATGGCGGCTCAAAGTGCTGTAATATGTATATATTCACTGGTACAGGTGCCGCCATCTGTGACAGTTTCTCCAAAATACGGTATAATTCTAAATCATGTTCAATTTGATTAACATAGTTTAGTATAATTTATATTTTGTAAATTCCTGGGGTTTACTTTTTTGATCTTGGGATCTTTGATTTTTTTTCTTTTTCTTTTTTTGCAGCCTTATCTATTGTAGTTATCACTGGCAGTAAAAAGTCCGGGATTTTGAGACAAAATAATTTTTCCATATGGTTTGTTTAATAGGGTTATAAACGTCTTATATTTGACGTAATGTTAGTCATGGGACGGAAAAGTCCTATAACTGTACTATCCGCTTTGTTATTATAATACCATTAATAAAGTAAAGAATGGTTTTGTTTAGCTGGAAAACTATTAATAAGAAGAATGACCACATAAAAGTCAAATTACAAATTTAAAACTTAATTATAGAACCATTTATTTATAAGTAGATATAATAAAAAGCAAATAAATTGTATGTAGTTTGTATATGTGACATTATAAATGAAAATAATTTTGCTTGGCAAACTTTAAATTTTCATAGTCACGGGTTCTATTTTCTACAAAATTAGCCAGTTTTGATGTTATCATATTGTTAAATAATACCATAATATAATATATAATTTACTATACACCCACTGTAAAATAGTACAAATAAAATTTTGCAAAATGTTCAAATATAAATAATAATACTTTGTTAATTAAACACACATATAATAATATTTGGTCACGTTGTAGGTATTTTGAACGGTTTTGTATCATTTTATGAATGGTAAACATTAAAACTATTAACGAAAATAGGAATCTGCTCATTTCACACTATTGAAAACCATACACATTTGTATACTCCGATCACTGTTATCCTTTTATGACGTCACCAAGGTTTAGATGAGTTAAACCTACCGGACACGATGTTTGTTTTCTTGATAAACCGGTTGACTGAAGTTCTAATAGCAATTCTGCTTGCTAGTCTGCTAGATAGTGACATCACAGGTGGCTCTGCTGAGCTTGCTTGATTTTGGTGATAGATCCCCTGTAATTTTTCACTACTTTTCATGCAGGATTGTCTGCTAGTTTAAGCGTTGAGCCAATCATCAAGTAGAATTTTGTCTTACAGTCTAATAAGCAGCGTCATGTCAATATATAAATGTTGTGTAAAAGCCGGTTAAGCATTTTCTAGCGAACTACAGTTTATACTTCATAGAATTTATTTACTACATAGAGTTTATACTTCAAAAAAAATTAAATTGCGTTACTGTTAAAAGTAATGGCGCCTAAAGCTATAAAGAAGTTTAAATCCATTAAATGGACTAGAAATGAAATAATAACTTTAGTTAATGCAAGAATGAATCGTATTTCTATACTATCAATAGTTCCAATTGTCATAAATGTCATAATATATAGGTACAGAACGTAGAAATTATCTTCAGGTTTCAAACTTTTTGTAAACGTCATAAAAGCATCATCGTGACTGAAGTAGACTTACTTACATAAGTACGCATATGCGTATGCATACGTACGTATATATAGCCCGACAACCGAGGAAATAAACTCGAATGTTTTGCCGGTATAGTGTAACTATAGAACAAAGTAATATAAAATATTATATTCAAACTTCTATACTTGTCTGACTTTCTAAGGGAATTAAATTACTCTACTAAATGTTGTTAGTTAAAAGTTAAATGATGTTATTTACATTGTAACATATCCGGTCTTTCAAAAAGGAAATAGAAGACATGTTAAATATCTACATACACACATACACACACATAAATACAAATATATTCGAGGGATACACAGGCACGTGAATATGGTAAAATTGGTAGGTAGACTTCGTTATTCTATCATTATTTAGTAAATAAGTTCGGTTCATGTTTTCTTTAGTCAGGATCTTCTTCCGTGGGTTGATATTTAGGTGTATGCATGAAAATCTTATTTGTTTATTATTGTTCTCTACATAGATATACTAGATTGATAACTAGCTATCTCATACGGCCTAACCCAGTGTCGCCAATAAAAGACAGAAAATCCCCCACCTATATGTTATGTACATATTCAGAATTTGTATGTGTAGTATAATGGGTATTAGTGTGTGTGTGGCATGTGTGATTGCTGTATGTATCTGGTACAGTATTGTGAAACTACTGTATGTATGTATCTGGTAACAATGGTCTAACTATGACCTAACAATCTGTAACCAAGACCTAACAATGCATACACAAACTTCCCTACAGTCCAGTAAAAGCGTACTTGGACCGTGCATTTCGGGTACGCAGCATTTTTTTTTTTTTGGAAGGCGTAGGGTCGTCATACATGAACGTAAAACTGAGTTTTCAGGATTGGCGGTGGTGTACTTTAGCCGCCATCTTCGAAAAAACGCAGAGCTAATGCACGACTGAATGTAAAGTGGTACAACAATATAACATCCCACCAAAAGGCGCCAGACAAGCTACACAATTTTGTTTTTATGCTCGTTCTATAGACTCTGTGGTTCTCTACATAAATGAAAGTGAAATAAAATTTTAGACCCATATTTGTGTACAAATATTAAATTGAAATCCGTAACATTAAATACAAAGTGAAATTGATCTAGTAATTAAAAGAACGGCTTTAAGTAACGAATATTATATGCACAATTTTCTAATTTTCAGATTTGATAAAATAGATATGAAAATTCAGCTACTACAGCCACTGTCATGACATGACGTTTGACACAAAATATTTCATACCGACTGTACAAGTTAGATGACATGTTTCGCGTCACCTGTTAAAAATAAAATTTATTTTTTAATGCCAAGTTACAATTTACTATAATCGTTTGATTTTGAACAATTTGGAGTAGTTCCCTCTGTACAATTGTGATTACATCTAAATCTGATTTTTGTCAGCGGTTATTTATATGCTTTTTAAAGCGTCCGTTTTGCAATATCTAAGTTATTGTAGAAAATATATAAAATAAAAATTGATAATTGAATATTATTAAGTTATATAATTAAAATACTAATTGTTTCAGTTTTTTTAATAAAAAAGGTATATTACTTGTAAATACTTTTTAAGAAGCTTTTAGAAAGTTTCCGAATGGAAAATTCAGCTATTACAGCCAATTCAAAAGATTTTCGAAATATTTTTACACTATATGGCAAAGAGTAGAAGAAAATCACATAAGATACGTTTTAAACCATTATTTTATGTATGCGGGTTTTTGAGAAAAAATAATTTTTATTACTGGAAGCAAAATACCGTCGAACAAACGTGAACTGGTTAGTAAAAAAAACTCCACATAAGCTAGTATTGTCAAATTTTATGATTTCTGACCCGGAAAACTTTTTTAAAAAGATTATTGACACCTCTATTGGATCAAGCTTAACTTGTAATTTTTTTGTCGATGCCTAAAGTGGTATTTATCAACAAGAAACTTCTGGAAGCGAAAAAAAAAACTCCCATTACACGTCCTATGATTACTTACCCAGCTTCGACTGGACATTAGTTCCTTTGATGATAAACACGAAAAAACGTTTTCAGCACTAACTCCTAGGTACACTTTTCATGACAGGTTAAAATGTGCAATCTTTTGTTAAAAATCATCAATACTAGTGAGTCTAATGATGGGTTAATACGAATCTTTATGAATATTACCTAACATGAAAATTAACAATCACGATCGAATGAAGTTAATAAAAATAATTTAAGTTTTATAAAGAAATGCAATTTTATTACAATGAATATTGAATATAGAAATACATTTCGTCAGCTGAGTATTGGTTTGTCCCAAGTCCATTTTTTAAAACTTTTTTTCTGATACCTGTTTCGGTTTTCTCAATTCCCAAAATTAACGGAACAACTATCTAGAAAAATTTTTTAAGAAGTTGACGACTTCCAACAAACCAATACTCAGCTGACGACTTAACAATTAGGATATTAATATTTAGTTCTTGAATACGTAAAGAATAATATGAGTTATTGGCGTTTCCTTTTATATGTTTTAAACAAGGATTTACAAAAATAATTAGGATTTATAAAAATAATTACTAAAATAATTTCTTTCCGTAAGAATTCGCACTAATCAAGTTGAGTTTTGAAATTATGATTACGTAGTTTATCAGAAACGTTTCTTCACATCAGTGTGTTCTTGGAGTGATGAACTGTATATTCTGTATATGATTATGTCGTCCATATAAACTAAACAACTTTTTCCTAACATTTCGCGGAGCATGTTGTCCATAACTCGTTGGAAAGTAGCCGGATCATTTTTTTGTCCAAACATCGTACGTGTATATTCGTAATGTCCGTTGTCGACAGTGAAAACTGTTTTACTAATGTCTCTAGGGCTCATTTCGATTTGATGAAATTCCGATGCTAAATCTAAGGTAGTAAAATAATTGAATCCTAATTTGTCTACTATTTCAATAATATTTGGTAATGGATTCCTATCGTCAATTGTTTTTTCGTTTAATTTACGGTAGTCTACAATAGGGATGTAGTTTCTTTTTATTAATCGATTTTTGAATCGATTCGTAATTGTCAACAAAAGAATCTATTCTTAAATTATCGATTGTGTTCAGAATCGATTCCAAGAAATCGATTGTAATTTGCTGTTGCAAAAATGGCGGTAATTTTTAAATAAAAATTTATAATTCAGAAAGATGAATTTTCGTAGTCGTTTAGAAAAAAATATAAGAGTGTCATAATTACTAACATATCTTTTAGAATTTTACTCTATGGTATAGAGATGAATTACAAAATCACAACAAAGTTGACAACTTTTGTTTTCATTTAATATAAAATTGTTAATTGTAAAAATAATATCTAAATTGTACTAAATGTTGAAAAATTGTTATTTAATTGCATACAATTTTGTTTATATAGATTAATGATAAAGAAAATTTTTTTTTAAATTCTCCGCTTAAACGTTTTGCACATGGTACACTTGTCAATTTTAATAATTTGATTTGATGCATAGACATTTGATGCGTTTGATGCTTAAAATTTAATAGCCGTAATACCGATAGTAGATTTAATTTTTTTTTTTTTTATTAAATTTACCACGTTTTTAACAGTTTAAGTCATATACGTGGCTAATACAATCAGTAAACAATATTTACATGCAAAGTATACCCGAAAGAAAATGAACTGAGAGATGCGCAGAAACGCATTTTAAAATAGGTCAGTCTAAGTCATTTTGAAGGTAAGGTCGACATCTGTCAAATACATGTTGTAGCGGTTTTATTAAGATTTTTCTAATATAATTTTTTAATTGATATTTTTTACATAAATTTATTTGTTAATTTTGTTTCCTTTAATATTTTTTTTTTATTTAAATATATTTATAAGATTTTGTATAATATTATTTAATTTTTTATTTTATTTAATATAATTTTGTTATATTTTAATTTAATTTATGTTATTCATATTTTATTGTTGAAATAATATTAAAATACTAATCAACCAAAGAGTTCAATATTAATGACATCTTTGTTGTTTGAATATCAGACAAAGAGTATTTATAATTTTATAATATTTAATAAATCTAATTTAATTGTTGAAATGACGTCTTTGCTGTTTTAATACTTGACAAAGAGTGTCCTTTTCCACGATCCCATCATTACGAGCTTTCCGATTCACTCATAAGATTACCATATAAGGTCACAAAAGACGCTCGTCCTCTGATTGGCTCAAAACCTGTCTCTCTCGCCATAATAATATAACTTATATACGTATTGAACAGAACGACAGTAGCGCGGTTAGATCTATTAAGGGTCGTTAGTCAATCAACTAGTGGTTTGAAACTAAACTATACGAAAAAAACTTATAGATTTCACCAACAGGTGTCGACACTAATTCCGCGCTTCAGTTTAAATGCTTAAGGCCATACTGTCACATAACCCCGGCCCAAGTTTGAATTCAAAATGCATTAAAAATGCATTTTGGGTTCAAACTGAACAAAGCAACTTAAGAGAAATACAAAATGTTATTAAGAAAGTATTTACTGTTTGAAATAATGATTTTATATTTGAAATTCAGGACAAATATTGAAACCAACCAATAATTGACGATATCATAGAACAGATTTAAATTCAAGCAAATATCAGAATGCAATAAGGATAGGATCGATTTACAGACAAATGCAACATACAAAATCTTATAAAACGTAAACAGCATATAATCGATAAAACAATATTTTTCTGTTGAAAGAAGAGAAAGAAAAGAGAAAAAAAAAAAATTTTTCCTCTCCTCCCCCTTTATATCATTACAACCATATGAAAATGATTTGATAATAATAAAAAAATTCAAGGATTTACAACGTAAAACTATATTTACAAAATATTCAAAAGTAATATAAAACAGAATATTAGTGGTCGATGATTCATAGGTAACAAGAAAATTTCGTTCTGAAAGTAAAGCTATTAACTTTTATATACATAGTTGGGTATTATAAATTTAAAACAAAATGCGATGTTATGAAACTTAAAAGAGGGTAAATTTAATAGCATCAAAACATCAAAACATTTCAAGCAATAAAATAAAATGTGTTCCAGTGGAATATATCCAATACCAATATTCACATACAAAGACGGTTAAATGATAAACAACCAAAAGACACGTGCATTAGAAAAGGATATACCACTTATGTATATGTTGTGTATAAACTACACTAATGGTGCATAAGCCTATCTCACACAACAAGGCTTGGGACGTATAAAACATCAACCACTTGTTTGTACAAGTTACTGAAACAAATAAGTAACGACAATGAGAAAAGATTGTCCTTGAATTTATCATACTGAAATAAAATTTTAAAAACAAAATAACATAGATTCTTTCTTTATACAAGAAATCAAATGTATTCATATACAAGTATGAAATATATTTATAAAAGGAAAACAAATATATATTTTTTTTTTTATAAGAATTATAGTTTAATACAAATTTTGGCAATTTTGAAGTTAAACTTTCTCAATACATATATATTAATATAAGAAACGAGAGATTAATTTATAAAATATCTGTATTTTGTTAACAGTAAAACTTTATATACTCAAACTATACGTAAGCCAACACTTGTGTTCATATAATATGCAAAATATAAACTTGGTGCATTTAAAATCTTTTATAGATATATTGAAATTAACAGAACTTTGTACAGTTCAGTAACAGATTTCGTCACACTTGTGCTTATGATATTAGCAAAATAATTTTAAGGAATTTATCAGGCGTCACATTAAAGTTATAGGCTAGACATCACATTAAACATCAAAATTCACATTTTATCGAAAGTACGACAAATAAAAAATAAAAAAAAAATATAGAAGCGAAAAATATAATCTAATAATGTGCACAGATAAATTGATCAAAATACTAAAACTTGGCATGATATGAAAGTAAAATACATATCACCCGAATGCCACAAAATATCATATTCTCCTCACAATATCAATTCACTCAAATCTAAATATCATATTTCAATACTTAAAACATCATAATATTTCAATACAACACATTTCCTCAAAATTCATAATAAATATACATTATAATTTTATTAAAATATTTTCTCATGATGACATTCGGGATGACTTAAGCTTCACTCCAAAATAAAAATAATTGCAACATAATAATCATGTCCACGTTCAATAAATCTAATCCGTACAAAGTACATATTTCGCTCGCTACAAGAATTTAAACATATACAACAAAAGCATATACGCATACCTCGATGCTTATCTAATACTTAATAGGATGAACGCAAATGAACTATAGTGATGTCAGTTATTAATAAATATAATTAATATTTCAATATTTAGTTTATGGTATACAATAACAGAATTTGAGATCAAATTTTATAGTACTAATATGACGCCATTACGAACTGTACCAGATGATACTTGTAAAATTGTACCCGATACATTCAAACATTATTTATTGTTATTGAAAATGAGATTTAACAACAATCATTTAAAAAATTTTATATTCAATGAAAAGGGATAATTCTTTAACGGCCAGGAGTTTTAATATAACTGATAAGTATTGAAAGTCTCCCAAAAGAGTCAAAATTAGTTTAATTAAAAGTATATAAATTGGTAAACAGATAAATACTACGTAATAAGCACAGTAAAACATCAATATTATCCAAATGATCACGATCGATGATCACAAACAAAAAATTTTTTTTTTTTTTCTATTTTAATTTATAACTTTTATTAATATTAAAGACAAAATATTGATACTACAAGGATGATCGCGATCAGTTATCATTCGTAAAAAAAAAATTTTATTCAATATAAGATTAAAATAAATGTAATTTCCCCACGAAAAATAAAACTGTAATTTTCAAAATTAAGAATATTCAAGTGCAAAGAAAACGCGAAAGTCAACAAGGCTAACACCACAAATTGCCTTTGACTTTCAAGGAAGTCTGAAACTTATAAAGGAGGACTTTTGGGATTCGAATTCGGTTCTAACTTTCCAATGCCGCGAGGTTT
Source organism: Brachynemurus nebulosus (assembly GCA_035578155.1). NCBI lineage: Eukaryota > Metazoa > Arthropoda > Insecta > Neuroptera > Myrmeleontidae > Brachynemurus > Brachynemurus nebulosus. The sequence goes on along the minus strand of JAPWDM010000033.1, from coordinate 2,956,621 downwards.
TTCATGAAAAATCTCTAAATTAACTGTTACGATATTAAATAGTTGTAAATCCATTAGTAAAAAATTGTAAATTATTTTATAATAATAGTTTGAACATTCCATTGTTAAATTATCTCCAATAGGGAAATTTTTTAATTTAGTTAATTTGTTAACAAAAGTAAAATAATTGTTGATATTTATTGAAAAGACTTTATTATTATTTTTGAAATGATTTAATGTAAATTCTGTTTTATTTCTAAAAATTTTAACCCTTTTATTTTTACTTTTAATTACTTTATTTGTTATACTGTTTCTTTCGCTAAAATTTTTTGTTGTTTTTACTTTTAAATTTTTGTACTTAAATTTTCTTTTTCTAACTTTGTTTCTTATTTTCCTAAATCTGTTCTTTCTTTTTCTATTATTAATATTTTTACTTTTAATCTTAGTTTTATTAATAAATTTGTTACGTTTCTTAAATTTAATTTTGTTTAAATTTGTAATTGTGCAAAATGAAGTTAATGTATTTACATTAGTTTCATTTGAATTATGAGAAACAGTGTTGTTTTCATCATTAAAATTCTGGGAAATCCTTTGTACATTTGAATTTAGATTGTTGTGATTTTGAGTACGATTGTTGCTAGTGCTTTGGTCGAATTTATCTAACATTTGACTATTATTATCTAAAATTTTGCTATTATTTGAATTTTTTAGCATCCTATTAAATCTTTCAATTAAATCATCTATTGTATTAACAATGTTATTAATAATGACATCTTTCTTACACAAAATATTCGAAAGATCACTAACGGTTTCGTTGCATACCCTCGAAGTTGGAACAACCTGTTGACTAACAGCAACGGCGATTCCATCCGGTGTAATCCGTTCGGTGTTGCTGGATATCGCCACAACTGGTGAATCTTCGATGCTTAACGGGGATGAAGTAGCACAAAAAGGATGTTGGGGAATGAATGAAAAATCTCTTACATCCACTGTTGAATCTTCCATTTTTTCAAAACTCACGAAAGTCAAAATTCTCAAAAACACAAAGTTCCGAACGATAAAGTTCACTTAAACAATATAATTTTATATTCTATTGCCCCTTGGATGCCATATGTAGCGGTTTTTTGGTATCGAGATAAGGTTTAAACTACTGTTTCGCGCGTATAATTTGTATTACTGTTATGTTGTTATGTATGTTGTTGTTTTGTCCCTGATAAAATACTATTAATTGTTGGATTTCTAGTCCAAAGGTCGTTTAACGGGTTCGTAAGAATATAAATTACCAATTAATTTATAAAAATAGTTTATTAAGATTTTCTAATATAATTTTTTAATTGATAGTTTTTACATAAATTTATTTGTTAATTTTGTTTCCTTTAATATTTTTTTTTTATTTAAATATATTTATAAGATTTTGTATAATATTATTTAATTTTTTATTTTATTTAATATAATTTTGTTATATTTTAATTTAATTTATGTTATTCATATTTTATTGTTGAAATAATATTAAAATACTAATCAACCAAAGAGTTCAATATTAATGACATCTTTGTTGTTTGAATATCAGACAAAGAGTATTTATAATTTTATAATATTTAATAAATCTAATTTAATTGTTGAAATGACGTCTTTGCTGTTTTAATACTTGACAAAGAGTGTCCTTTTCCACGATCCCATCATTACGAGCTTTCCGATTCACTCATAAGATTACCATATAAGGTCACAAAAGACGCTCGTCCTCTGATTGGCTCAAAACCTGTCTCTCTCGCCATAATAATATAACTTATATACGTATTGAACAGAACGACAGTAGCGCGGTTAGATCTATTAAGGGTCGTTAGTCAATCAACTAGTGGTTTGAAACTAAACTATACGAAAAAAACTTATAGATTTCACCAACAGGTGTCGACACTAATTCCGCGCTTCAGTTTAAATGCTTAAGGCCATACTGTCACAATGTGTCTTATGAACCCTAGTCCAGTGAGTTGATTTATTTTACCCACTCCACCTGCGCAAACAAAGACAGGTCGCTAACTTCAAAATCTTTTGGCTATAATATGTATGTATGAAGTACAATGAGTACAATAAACATTATATAATAATAATAATACTATTAGTACTATTTGTTTTGATAGTATTCAATAACAGTGATAAATTTTTGTTTTGGTTTGATGTATTTGTATATAATACAGAGGATTTGTATTTATATTTAGTGTTTTTAAGTAGGTGTATATAATATTGTAATAAAATTAATAAGTTTAGTTTTATTTTCTATGATTGTTAGATTGTATTTAACAACTGCGTTTTTGGAGGAAGATAAATAATTTTTTATTACTCATGCGGGAGAAGTACTAACTTGGCGCACACATCTCTGTACGCAAAATAGTTGTTTGCCCACTGTACACTTCCCGCATACTTTTTTGCGTGTGGAAAGTAACTTTCCACACGCAAATTGACAATAATACACGCAAAATTTAATCAAAACACGCAAAGCCGCCTTTTAATTTTTCATTTAATAAATATTTCATAATTATTTCTATAGAAACCACCAACAAAGTAATTTAAACAATAATTAATTCAGAAAAAAAAGACGAACACTTAAAAATATTATTTTAAAAAGTAATAAAAATGTCAAAAATAGTCATAATAATAGAAAAAAAGTATGTGAAATTCGTAATAAAAAATAGTATGTACCACTCGTGCGGGATTATCGATTGCCCCACTCAAGCGAATGAGCGCACGAACGTAGTGAGTACGCTCAACTTCGCTTTCGTGGGCAATCGACAATTTCCCGCACTTATTGCACAATATACTACTTCAATTTTTTCTTGATTGTTTTGTAATATATGTTTTATGTGATTTGACAGTCCTAGATGTAATCGGAGTTGTCGTTACTGTGTGCATTCTTGAAGAAGATGCTGTACAGTAAAAGCAGTTTTGTAGTTGTTGCACACTGGACGCGGCTTTTTTGTTAATAAGTAGGAATGAGTAATGTTGATATGGCCAGTGCGAAGTCGTGTGAATACTATTTCTAGTTGTCTATTGGGTTGGGACGCTGTTTGCCAAGGTGAGGTATTATCTTTTATCTTCCTTAAGTGGTTGTTTGTTGTGGATTTCCAGATTTGATCTTTGCAGAATTTTATTTGTTCTTTGATGTGTTTTATGACATCTTGTGAAGTGGTGGTAGGTATTGGGATCCCTGTTGTGTGAGCAGATTTAGCTTCAGTATCTGCTAATTCATTTCCTTCTATGCCAGTATGACTTGGCACCCATAATATTTTTGGGAATTTTTTTTAAAGAAAACCACTGTATGGAATGTTTTAATATTTTAAGGATATGTTCGCTGATATATAATAAATGCATGATAAAATTTCTGGACCAAAAAATTGAAAATTTAGTGAGTTATTCGCGACTCCCAAGGCTCCAAAAAAAAGTTTTCCCATTGTTGCAGTGGTAGCGACCTTCACGGGCCTGAAATCAAAAAAACTAAAAAGCCTATAAAACTAGAAGGTATTGCCCGTGCCGTGAACCTCAATCAAAAGAAAATGTTGAAATTTAACAAAATGGCGGAGTTTTTAAAAAAAAATTTTTAATTTTTGCGCGAAAATTTGATGATTTTTGATCTGCAAAAATTACATTTTTTTTTCGATTGGAAAACTGGAGGTTCATGGCACAAAGAAACATATACAAAAGAAGCTGCAATAAGAATCAAATCGATCGGATGATTTGCCTTCGAGTTATAACTGCAGCAAATTTGAAAAATGTAGTTTTTCTTTACCTTATCTTTTAGTTTTAATCACTGAGAATTTTTACTAAAATTATTTACGATGTACTCGTTATAACGGTCATAGTAAAACTAGATGAGTCGTTTAAATATGTCAGGGTCTAGCTACTCCACAACATGTGACTAGCAACCACGTTTAGAAGCTCCCGAACTATCAACCTTCATACATTTCTCAATACCTCAAATTTAACAATGAAAATCAGAACCCGCTCTTCAGATGGCTGTAACTCAAAAACTATTTGGGATATGCATTTGAAATTTTAGTATGTTATTTTTAAAGATATAGACTATCGAAACATGCACACATGTCACACTAGTGGTCCCCCTTAAATAGTAGGTTCTTTGTATTTCTTAAATTATTGTAGATTTTGAATTTTTATTATTAATAGCTTTTATTGTGCTTTTATTGTGATTATTAAAATTTCTTTATGGTGTTGTATTGTAGGCATCTTTAAGGCATGTAAGATAACTAATGCCTCTACTGTGAAAATTGAGTTGACCGAGGTGGATTTGTATTTCACTATATCGTTTTTAAGCACTATTGAGAAAGATGAGGACTAACTTATTTTAGAACCGTCTGTATATATTTTATAGTGGTTATTAATGCTATTATAAATAGTTTTTATTTTTTGATTAAATAATTGTTTATAAAGTACTGGTGGTGTTACGTTTTTATTGAAGTTATTTGTCATACTCATAATAGTCATTATATTATTATTTTTTTTCCCAAAAGGGTGTGTCTTTTTTTGTTGGGTATGGGAAGATATGTGTAAAATGTGATATATTAATGTTGTATTTTGTAATAACTTAATAAGTTTATTGAAGACGAGTGAGAGTGGTTGTGGATATTTTGACTTTTGGTTAAATATTGCATAAAAGGACATGAGTTGATGTTGTTAAAAAGGATAGATGTTTGTCTTTCGTGAATTTTTGCACAATATTTGATTGTTAGAAAATCTCGACGTTCTTGAAGATTCAAAATTGATCCCTCACAGTACAGACTCTTTATAGGTGTTGTTCTGTGCGCTCCTGTTGTTATCCTCGTTGAGGTGTTGACTATTACATTTAGTGTCTTTAATAGGTTTGGTCTTACACTGTTGTAGATTTTACACCTATAATCTAACTTTGCCCCTATAATTGAGTCGTAGGGTCGTAGACTTTTTTAAGAGAAAGTCTACCAGCATCTGTATTTTTGTTTGATAAGATTTTTAAAATATTTAATGATTTTAGGCAATCTGATTTTAAGTTATTAATGTGATTTGTCCATTTGAGTTTTTCATCAAATGTTAGGCCTAGTATTTTTTTTGTGGAAACATTTTCTATTTCATTATTATCAATTTGGAGTTTTAAGTGATGTTTTTGTTTATGACGAAATGTAATGTATTTAGCAGTGACGACGCGTGAAATTATTTCCTGGGGAGACACAGTCTTTTTTACCATATTTAAATAGACTTATATTGCATCTATTTTTATTTTAACCACTAATCAACTTTATTAAAGCGTTTTTATTGTAACAAGACATTCTGACCCAGGACTTCGATTGTAAAAATATTGAAATTTTTGACCAAACATTTGTGATTTTGTACCAAGAGCGATGCTGAATTTTTTTTTTTGTTTTGTGATTGGCCTGAATTAAACATTTAACATAGAAAGGTCTTTAAAAATTAGAGATTTTAAAATAACTCTAGTTATAAACTTAGTTGTTTAGGTAGTGTTTAAATATATTTTAATCTAAGGTAGTGTCCATTTAAAATAAGACATCAGAATTACACTAATTGTAAGTAATGAAAAGGAGAAAGATTAAAACTTTATAAAAAGAAATTTAAACAAGTGTAGAGAAATCAAATTAAAAATATCAAATGCTTTTTCAGTAAAGAGTAAGGCATATGATTCTATTTCAATTTTGATGTTGCTTACAACGAGAAGCCAGTGTATTTTGCAACAGTGGTTTGTTAAAGAAATTGGTCTGTAGTTTTTTGGGTCAAGGTGATTTTTTTCAGGTTTTGGTATTGGAATAATTATTAATTGTTTCCAGGATTCAGGTGTTTGGTGAGTGGACCATATTATATTAAATATTTTAAGTAGGAGATCCAATGAAGACTGATGAAGATTTTAAATCATTTCAAAATACAGCATGTCAGGTCCAGGGGAAGATGGTTTTGTGTCGGCAATTGATTGTTGTAACTCGCATTATGTAATTGGATAATTGTAGTTGATATCCTTGTCAGTATGAAAGTCTAATTTTATTTCTTCTTTTCTCGTTTTAAATTTAATAAATTTTCTGTCATATTTTAAATTAGAGGATATATCAGAAAAAAATTTTGCAAGTTCATTTGCGATAATGTCGATGTCGGTGATCAGTGTATTTTGAATTTTTAATGCTTTCATTGGTTGATAAGTAATAGTTGAACTTCTAATTTTTCTGATGTTTTCCCATATCTCTCTGTCTGATGAAGTAGTATTTATTGTTTGTATAAATTTGTTCCATCATTTTCTCTTTTCTGATAGAATTTCTTTTCTGCATTTTGCTCGAGCTTTTTTATATTGTTCAAAATACTATTGTGTTTTTTTCCTGTTATACTGATTTAAGCATCTCTTTCTTTCCTTTATTAATTGTGAAATTTTGGGGGACCACCACGGTGCTGATTTAGTTTTTATTTTAGTTATTATTTTTGATATGGAGTGTACTGTTGCATTGTTTATTGTTTCATAAAATTTGTTTAATTTTGATGTTATGTCATTGTTTTGATTAGTCGTATCATTGCTGTTGTTTTGGATTATAGTAAGTTGTTTTTACTTGTTCCAGTCAGCTGAGTTGAATAGGTATTTTGTTTTAGTTGTGTGTGATCCTTTTATTTCAGGACATCTAATAATTATAGGAATGTGGTCACTGGAACAGGGATCTTCATGGGTATTTCATATAAGCTTTGGGGCTAGTTGAGATGAAGCAATTGTAAGATCTATTGCTGATAAATTTTCTGTAGATAAGCTGATATGAGTCGGTTTCTCAGTATTTAATAAAATTATATCTTCAATGTTGGTTAACAATTTTTCTATTCTGAAGCCTCTTGTATTTGTATGTGTGCATCCAAAGGATATACTGTGCGAGTTAAAATTCCCTAACATTATGAATGGCTTTTTTAATTGAGAAATTATGTTTTGTAGGTCATTTGTTTAAAAGTTAGTATGTGGTGGGATATAAATATTGCATATAGTAATTTTGGTAGACGGGAAGTGTATTTCAGTGGCAACTGCTTGTAAGGTTATATTTAAAGGAATTCGGGATGCGTCAAGTTTGTTGTGGTGTAAAATTATTAATCCACCAGATGCCCTGAGTCCAGTGTCTTCATAGTGCTCTGTGTATGGTGTAAATCCTGTCAGCTGGGCGTTTTGAGTTGTTTTTAAATGTGATTCTTATAAGCATATAATTTGTGGTGTATATTCTGTTATTAGCAGTTTCAGGTCCGGTAGTCTAGTGAAAAAGCCATTTACGTTCCATTGTATTATCATAATTTTTATTTAATATGAGGTTCGTCGTCAGTGGTGAGTATACTGGATTCGTCTGTTTTGTTAGTATCTTCATTTGTTCCCTGAATTTTTTTATTATAAGTGTAAAAATTTCCTTGGAATGTGGAGTATCGAGTAGATTATATAAGGTGTCAATCATTTGTATTACGTGTCCTCTACTCCTTTATCCGTGATTTTATAATTTTTTTAGTATTGTATTTATATCTATAATTTGACGTGCTTCTATCATTTTCAAAATTTAAATAGAATCTTTCTGATTGTTAGTTTATTGTTGTTTTAAGGGAATCTATTGAGATTATAAAAGAATTTTCTGTTCCTTGGGGTGTACATGTTGCATGAATGGTGTGTGTGTTATATGTTTCTGTATCTGAAGAATTGTCTTGGGTTTCCGCTAGCTGTCTTTTTTAGGTCCGTGAAGTTGCCCCCCCCCCATTCCAGCACTAACGATGAAAATTTTATAGTCGATAGTGCTACGTTAGTACTATTTTGTGCTCTAATTTCAGCGTTAGTGCTCTGTCGGTTTGGATATTATAGCAGAAAATTTGGGGGGGGGGGCAACTTCACGGAAGTTGGCCTCCCCCACACGAGCTATGAAGATGAAAATGATATCATTGGTTAGCTTTACGCTAGTGCTGGTTAGTGCTAAAGTTGTAGCGTCAATACTCAATTCGTTCAGATTTTAGAGCCGAAAAAGTTTTTAACACACAATTCAACAATTACTTTTGCGCGGCGAATTTAAAATTAATTGTTTTAGCGTGGAAAATTTAAATTAGTGAGCGACCTGCTTTTCAAAATTATATAAGGTTTTAAACGATTTGTAATGAACTGCGCCTGCGCGTTATTTTAAATTGTCCAAAATACTTTTTTTTCGCGCTAAAACAATTTAATTTAAATTTTCCGAGTGTACGCGGTTCAGCATAATAATTAATAATTGCTTTTTCGAACGTTTCGCAAACACAAGTGTCTTTGTTAACCATATGTCATTGTCTTAAATCTCTATTTAAGAACGAAAACTGCCATATTTGGGGAAAGTATTAAATGCGATTTCAATTTCATATTATTTCGTACTAAGTTTACAATAACTTTAGTCGCTCTATGGTCTGTATGTCACAGTGTAATTTAAATTTCTGTTTGCTTGACTCCTTTTCTTTAAAAAAAATTATTGTAGTACAGTGACACAATTACCGATAAAAAAAACCGATAAAATTGATATTAAATTGTTTCAGTATTAAAAAAATAAAGTATACTAGACAATTTAAAACAAAGCGGAGGCGCAACTCACTGAAAATCGTTTAAAATATTGCCTAATTAAAAAAAAAATTGAACGTGCACTATTTTAAGTTTTGGACACTGAAACAAATAATTTTAAATTTGTGGCGCAATTTGAACCTCTGAAATATGAATGGGTTGATCAATTAACGCTACAACTCGCTAACTTACCAGTACTAATGTATCAGTAACTTTATTTTCGTCGTATAACACATATATCTAACACATGTATCTATAACATACTTATAAGGGGGAGCGAGGGTTAGTAACTTCCCTGAAGCTGCCCTCCTACAAATTTTCTGCTCTAAAATCCGAACTGACAGAAAACTAACGCTAAAATCTAAGCATTAATAAACGCTATAATAGCACTAACAACTCCAAAATTTTCATTTTTAATGGTAGAGTGGGGGCGAAAACTTTGAGAATTTATGCATTTAAGCAATTATTAATGCGCTGTGCCTTCGTTTTATTTTAAATTGTCCGAATGGCGGAAACACCTTATTTTAAATTTTTAACTCTGAAATAATTTGGGTAGGAATCAGTTTGGTCCAAAAAAAAGATATAAATTACCATTTTAAGTTTGAAATTCTATGGAAAGAGTTTACGTCTTATAAAGATGATTTTTTCATAGTATTCTATTATATGTAATATGGTGGGCCATAATGGGTTAATTGTTGTTAATATTTTATTTTCAAATATAATTGTTGAAAATTATATATTTGTTGTTACGTGACATATTTTGAATAGTTTCTGTTCGCAATATTTTATATTGGAATATAATTATAATAATAATAATAATATTTTTTATTCAATAAAATACCATAGGCGTTGAATACGTCATACAAAAATACAAAATATAATAAATTTTACAAAAATAATAAATTTTACAAAAACAATAAATTAAAAATAGGTACAATAGCTAAAAGTTACGATTTTTTTGTTAGATTTCGTCGTTATTATTTATATCAAGAAATTGTTATGAGTAAAAGCTTTCTTTAAGTTATAAATATTTACTGTTAAATATAATGTAAATTTTAATTTAATTTTATAATTTTTAGTGACTTGATTAAAAATGCCTAAAAAGCCACAAGTGGAAAGTAATGTACTACTTAATATATTGAAAAAGAACAAGGATGCAATTTATAGAGATGATCGTATGGTTTTCCCATCATCCGATATATGGTTCGATTTACAGTATCGCTATAATCTCCCGATGACACCAAAAGTTATATACACATTTGCATTGAAATCATTTCGTAGTCTTAGTAATAAAAATGCCGAATCGACCTTGAAAGAAGGAAATGAGAATATCGAGTTGGCGGCAATTACCAAAGATCAACCGATTATTAATCAGACAAGTGCTGATAATATTTTAGTAAAAGAAATTGATGATTCCTCGAATACTAGTACTTCCACCTGTGGCAATGAGAGTGATTCTTCTCTAGATGGTGACATTTTCTACATTAATTTATGTAAAGACAAATGGAATATTATAAAACCAAATATTACCACATACCGAAGAGGAGATGATCCACTGAGGAAGACTAGCAAAAGAACATATTATACATCAAGAAAAGGTGTTTGGACGGATGTAATAAATGAAGCAATTTGGGAGAAAAAGAAATTTCCCTGCACATTCGTGTTTAAACGAGCCAAAGTTGGAATCCAATCAGCTAGCAGATTTTTAACATTTACTGGATTTTGTAAGGAGTGCCAATCTGTTGTGCATGGAACTTGTGATAAAGAGCCGCTAGAAGAGGATGGTCTTGTTTTACGATGCGTTGTTAATGGAAATACAAATATGCGACACAGTAGCAAGTTTAAAAGGCAACTAAGTGGTAACAGGCGAAAGGAAATTGCACGAAAATTAGTTGAAGCCCAGCGTAGTTGCAGTAGATTTCGAAAACTGACAGCACAAAGAGAAATTGAGTTATTTGACCAGGAACCTAGTCATCTTCCAACACTTGGGGTGTTATAGTACAGTAACTGAAGCATTTGGCTACCAATTTTTTCGGATGGGATGGATTGGCTTGAAATTTGAACTGTAGCTAGGGAGTAGCCCAAGAAACAAAAGTTATATACTGCCGATGTGTGCTTTCACCCTAGGGGTGGAAGGCACCCCTTCTAGGGGTTGGAAATTTTTTTTATGAAAAATAACCTCACCGTTCGATAGAGGGACAAATTCTAAGCAAAAAATATTTTATAAGAATTTTTTGTACAATCAATACTTTTTGAGATATTGGCGCCTAAATGTGGTCGTTTTTAGCCCAAAAAATGCATGTTTTTGAGTGATATTTCGCAAATATCTCAAAAACTACAAGTTTTACATAAAGAATCGTTATGAGCAAAAATAAAGAAAATCAAGTAACAAAGAGATTGCATTCTTTTTTATTTTTGTAGGTAGAACACAACCTAAGTTATGACTCCTTGAAGTTAAAATCGATTTTGACGATAGCTAAAATCGAAACTTTCAATGTCATTTGGAGGAAAAATGAGAGGTTTTTCGAAAAAAACTCATATTACACCTTTTAAAGTACTTGAATAGACCTTTATTTTGAGCTGTGGTAAAAGCCATTAGTATAAAAATTAACGGAGTTACATTCAAAGCAAAATGGTTGTCTTGATTTTTGAGAAAAAAAATTGGTATCAAAATTAATTACTTGACGGCAAACATTGAAACTAAGCGTAATCCGTCGCCAGTCTACTTTATTCATATATAAACAATGGGTTCTGGGAGTTTGAACGGATTTAGAAGTTTAAATTCGAAAAAATGACTGATATACTCTTGAAAAAAAAATTTAATTTTTAAAAAAATCATAGTTTTTTTAAAAATATTTAAAAAACTAACAAATTTATGAAAAAAAATTATAGAATGAAAATTATAGGTCTTTTCTTGCTGAAAAATTTGCTTTTTTGTTCATTTTTGTACGTCCAAATTTGACTGAGTTATGATCATTAGAAGCTCAAAACAGAACGCTAAGACTACCTTTCCTAAGCCCTTTAAACTTACAAATCTAAAAATTGAAGGACTCAAAAAAATTGTAAATCATAAGACTTATAGTGCTTAAAATTTCCTACCAAATGGTTTTTTAAGCGAATCAATAACTTAAAAATTAAAAAAGTTATAGTAAGAAAACCAATTGCATTTTTTCGGTAAAATTTTTGGAGCAGGTAAATTACCATCATCTTTCTGTATTTTTTGTATTTTTTTAATAATTTAGTTAAAAAATTTTAAAAATAAATTCAATAGAATGAAAAAAAAATTAATTATATCAACATGTAATGTATAATTCACATGCTATTTTTCCATACATATAATTTTTATGCAATTTTTCCATAAAGGGTAGGATTTTTTATAAGGGGTAGTTCTTCTATCAGGGTTTTTGGGGGATTAAAAAGTTACAATATAATCATACATTTGAAAACTTTTAAAAAGTTACAATTCATCATATGTACACTAGTATATAATATCTCAAGCCGTTAATAATCGTTTTCTTCTTTATTTTATTATAAGGGGTGGTTTATTTTTTAACGGTTGCAGCTTTTTAATGAGTGATAAGTCTTCTAATGAAAAATAAAAGAGATATAATACATTGTGAATGCAGCAAAAGGTTACTTTAGGCTGCTAAAACTTTTTTCCTATTTTTTCGGAAACAAAGGGGTAGTTTTTAAGAATTTTTTGGGTAGAAAAGTAACTGAATTTCATAAATTATATTAAAAAACTTGAAAGGAATTTTATCCAACATATTTGAACATAAATTGAATCTTTAAAATAGGTAAATCTGGACTTTTCGTATTTTTGTCATATAAGGGTACTTTTTACCCCTAATTATCAAAAAGCACACATCAAGACAATATAACTTTTGAACTGTAGGGTCAGATGAGCTGGTATACAAATTTTCAGGAAAATCCATTCAATCCGAAAAAATTGGGAGCTTTTACATTATTTTGTCTTTCAGTGACTGTACTATTAAGAAAAGCCAAAAGCGAAGCAGTTATTAGAGAAAACCATTCACCCAGATATTTTTACGCTCTTTAACTGTTACATTACAGCGAACCCTATAAAAATTCAATCAGAGACATCGGACTGGATAAGTTCTGGGTGCACTATTAGCCATCGAATCAGGTACGGGTGTACAAGATTTACAAACAAAAAGAACCTCTATCTACATTATGTGTAGACGCTACGGGAGGTATTGTTCATAAACTGAAACGCCCAGGTAGAAACTTATAAGGCCATGTTTTCTTATATTGTGGCGTAATCAAAGTACCATCAAACTCTGAAGGACAGATACCTGTAGTGTGTATGCTCTCTGAACGACACAATACAAATGCCATTGTTTATTGGCTGAAAGAATGGCTTCGATCTGGTGCTGAGATCCCAAAACAATGTGTCACTGATTTCAGTCTTGCCTTACTAAGCGCGGTTTGTAATGCGTTTACACAGTTCTCTACAATTCAAGATTACATTAATACTTGCTACAACCTCCTAACCGAAGCTTCTGCTAGCCAAATACCTCTGCTTTTTAAGAGTGGATGCCGCACATGTTTTAAAACTTATTTCATCAACGCCCCGTTTAAGAAGAAAAACACGTAGAGTGTGTGAATTCTATATTCGAGCGATAGCTCGACTAATTTTGTGTACGTCATTAGATGAGGCAAAAAATTTGATATTTGCTATTCATGCTGTATGCACGAGTGAAAGTGAAAGGATGTGCATTGTTACGAGAACTGAAACCAAAAGTGAGCAGTGCAAAAATTGGCTTAAAGAAATTATATCCTCTACTACTTTCGTTGATTTAGATCAGTATATAGCAAATGAAGAATTTACAGACGGTGCAGAAAAGAATCAAGGAGAATTTGACAATACGAACGGCAAAGCAGTGAAGCAGAATACTTTCAATAAATTTATTGTGTGGGGTGAGGACATCTTTTCGGATTGTAAACATATAACACAAAATGACAATGGCAACCGGGATAATTTACATTTTTTACCTGAACTTTCGAAAGTTCTTTTAACATTATGTGGGAAACTACTGCTATGGACATCAATAATGTGTAATAGATTTGGTTATGGCGCAGGTGTGTGCAGCAGTGCGACGGTTGAAAGTTACTTTAAAGAACTAAAAACGAACTTTTTACAAAAAGGGGAAAAGCTTCGCGTTGATAAGTTTCTAATGGAACATATGCAACTTAATGAAGGTTCGTTAAAGGTAGCCGGTTCTAAGACATATAGAGAAAACCCAGCGACTGTACATTTTCATCCACAGCTTAAAGCAATCTTCACTTGTAGTATCCCAAATCAAACTTCAAATATTTCATCAGCAGGAAAATGTGAGAACACTAACGAAAAGATAAAAAAGTATGAAATGGTTGCAATAGATGAGTCTAACTTGTTGATATCACATAAAATAATAGAAATGAATGCCGTAGAAAACTGGAAAAATAAAGCAAATCTGAACAAAAAAATAAAAAAAAGATTTTATTTAACACCTTGTTCCGAAATGTTACACCTGAAAAATATATCTTCCAGTAAAAGATTAAAAGTTACCATTTTGAAAAATGGAAATTCATTGAAGCTGAAACCAGGCAAAATGAAAAAATCTTCTGCTTTTGTCACAAACACCTGTTCATTTGATGCTGTCGTTCAGAGTGTTGCAATTGCATATTGTGACAGTAACCAATATAAATCATTTGTGAACGCGCAGGAAAGTGGACTTTTACAGCTGGCTGTAGCCTTAGTAAAAAAAGGTGTAAGTCGAAGCGTATACACTCAGAGGCTTGAATTATTAAAAGACAAATTTATGCCCGACAGTCTTCAGGCTTGTGTAAGAAAAATTGACTGTCAAGCGACAGTTGCTGAAGTAGTATCAGCATTCCTTCCAGCAAGTTTTATTGAACGCCGAATTTGTTCTTCACCATTCTGTCCAAAAGCAATAATTGAAAATTCATTTAAAATCCTCAGAATTGACTCTGAGTACTTATGCACTAACGGCATATCTGAGCTACAGGAGGCAATAAATCGTGGAACATGTTTTACCACAACCCAGACAAACCGAAAATGTATGCAAAAGTTATACCGTTCCGACGTTCCCGAACAATGGAAAATTAAACACTCAACTCAAGAATTTTGTAATGGCAACGTAGTTTACAAACTTATGGACACCTTATAGTAGAGATTGTAAGTCATGGAAGAAATAAAGACGACATGAATATGTTGGGAATTTAATCAAATACAGTGTACAAACTGGCAGATATACAAACATCTGTAACATTTTCCAAAATTATGTTTCGTCTGCGTGCTGTATTGGTCTTTATTCCGCCGTTGATAGTTGACGGAATAGGTGACTATGTTGCTTACTGTAGAAGAGTCGATGGGGGATGGGAACTGTATGACAATTTAAAAGATAAAGTTATAAATGTCCCTTCAAAAACGCGGGCTTGCATACATCTACTAATATACAGTGTTTAAAAACAAATTTTTCCAAAATAAATAAATAACTAAAAGCAAAATATTTTTGTGTAATTACTGAGTTAAAAAAATGCAAATATCTCTACTTGTCCGGTGTCCTCTCCTATTCTTTCCTATTTTCTACGTTAATGCATCGTCTTTACTAATTAATATAATGTACGGATTTTGTTTACATGACACCCATGTACTGCCAATAGGTCTCATAACACACTACCAGTTGATTTTGTCAGAATTTTTAAAAATTTACATATTTTAGATTTGACCTACAGAATCAATTTTATTTTAGCCGATTTTTTTTAATTTAATTTTTTTAAACTCCATTTGATCCATGTAGCTTTTTTTGATAGTGATGATAATTTTTGTGATGGCTTTAAATGATAATTTTTCGACTATTATTAATAAAATTTAGATTCACGGTTGCTTTCGACTAACTTTCGAGGCAAACTTTACGAAGCAGCTCGTATTTCAGGGGAATATTAAATATGATTGTAGTTTAATAGTATTTCAAGTATTTTGGGGGAATATATGTCTTTTTGCGCCCTGGGGTGGTTTTGATTCCATGCAGTCTAAATGCAGTTAACGAGCAAAAAAATGTCTTTTTCCATTAAAAATATCGTTGGCGAACGCAGGTAATGAACTCTGTTGATGTCTGCAGCTAATAAAAACGGCTCCATGATGCTGGCACACAATCTAGAAAGATAAAGTTGAAAAAATTTTGTCTAATAGGTCCCAGTAATTGGTCAGTAATATAATTTTTTTTAAAAATTTCAAGGTGTCTCAAAAATTTTGGCATAATTAAAGAAAAAAACCAAAATAATAAGAGCAATCGATAGGATTTTAACCCTTGATAATTGGTCAGTTAAAAAAAAAACAAATTGGTCATATCCCCAGAATTTTTGAAAATTAAAAAAAGGCTTTTTCACACTGTGATATGCGCAAAATCTCTACTGGTAAATCTAGCTGTTAGCATTGTCGTTAAGTCTAGTCGATACGTTGAATTTTTCAATAAGTTGAAGCCACGTATTTGACCATCCTATATTAGCATTACTTATATAATATATATTAAGGCATTTATTAAGAAAAAAAATTTGATTTTAAAATGAAAATTGAAACTAAAGTGTCGTTTTTTTCTATGTAAATTATGTGTTTATTTCTATTCATTAAAATTTTCAATAAGATTGAAAATATTCGACAAACATTGATTATTTTTGTAATTTTTATTTCATATTTGTTACTTTTTTATTATATGAAGAATATTATATAATATTATATAAGAATATTATATAAATAAAAATTTAAAACAAATATTTAGACTGAAAATAATTTAAAATAAATCGCTTGGTCGTAATTATTATTATTATTATTAACTCTTATGTTAAGCAACTTATGTTAAAATAAAGTGTTTCAGCCTGGAAAATAAGTATTTTGGTCAATTTAAAATAGCGCGCAGACGCAGATCATTAAAAATCGATTAAAAACCTATATAATTTTAGAAAGCAGAATCACGCACTATTTTAAATTTTCCGCACTGAAACAATTAATTTTAAATTTGCCGCGCAAAAGTAATTGTTGAATTTTGTGTTTAAAACTTTTTCGGCTCTAAAATCTGAACGAATTGAGCATTGACGCTACAACTTGAGCACTAACCAGCCAACTTCCATGAAGTTGCCCCCCCCCCACAAATTTTCTACTATAAAATCCAAACCGACAGAGCGCTAACGTTGAAATTAGAGCACTAAAGAGTACTAACGTAGCACTATCGACTATAAAATTTTCATCGTTAGTGCTGGAATGGGGGGGGGGAACTTCACGGACCTGTCTTTTTTGGTTGTTGTTTCTATTTTCGAGTCATTTTCTTGAATATTGTTAGGTGTTTCATTTACGAATTGTTCTGTTGATATTTGCTCATTTGTTTGTGGAGGATTTAGTTCGTTTATTCGAGGTGTATTTTTTCGACATTGTTGAGTTGTATGACCAAATTTGGTGCATTTGGTGTTGTTAATTGTCATTTCAATTGTATATTTTATAAACTTCGTTTTCGTGATTGATAATCAATTCGGAAGGAATTTCAGAATGATTTTCGTCTACAAATACATATCGTCTGAAGCTCTGAATGTGTGAAAAACGGTTGTCGTCTAAGCCGATTGATAATAGGTGAATACCTGATAAAGGGTTTATATTTATTCTTTTTAATTCATTGAGAATAACAATTGTTAACTACGAATTAATATATTTTTGTTATTTATTTTGATTGTTGGTTTTGTGTGAGGACTGTGACGTCCTCTTTTGACCGTAGAAATACACATACCCTGTTGTTTGAAATTTTAGATGCAAATAGAATTTGCATTTATGATGTTGGAGAGTCCTATTATATAGTCTTTGATTGTAATGCCTTTTACTAAGTTTAATACAATAGCTTGATCTTTTTTTGGAAAAATCATGGGATTACTTTTTTGCAAAGTTTGTGCAAAAGACGTTTTTGTAAGGATAAAAGAGTGGTTTTCGCTTACCGGTGCGGTTTTCGCTTACTCAACCACCTGTACAAGAATTAGCTAAATATTTGTCTGTAATTTTAGCGAGAACGGAAAATAGCGATTACTCAATTAAAAATTCTTATGATTTTGTGAATAAAATTAACAATTTCCAACTTGCTGTAATAAAAAAACAATGGAATAAAATAAAAATCTTTACAGAAATTAATAGAGATTTATTCAGAGAAGGGATTGAATTTTTTTGTGAAAATAATTTGTTTAAGTTTCAAGATAAATTTTATAAACAACATTTTGGTTGCCCAATGGGCAATAATCTTAGTTCAATCTTGGCAAGTTATGTTATGGACTTTCTTTGCGCTGGCAGTATCAAAAAAAAAAAAAACAAAAACAAAAAATGGTCACCTTTTTTCTATAGATATCTTGATGACATTTTAACAGTAGCTCCAGAGAATAGAAGAAATAAAAAACAACTTTAACAATTATTACCCTGCATTACAATTTACTATTGAAATGGAAAAAATAACCAAATAACATTTTTAGATACTTTAATTAAAAAAGATTAATTTAACATATTCAGCACGATTTAGCATAAAAAAGGCAATTATAGTGATAGAATGATAAATTACAACTTCAATCATCCACAATACATTAAAAATAATTTAGTTCATAATTTATTACATAGAGCAGTACATCTTAGTAATGCAGTTTGCAGAAAACAAGCCATAAAAAAGGCGGTGTTCATTCTTTTGAAAAATAATTATCGGGTTATATTAATAAACAAAATAAAAGAAAAAGTAGTAAAGATAAATTTTATAAACAACATTTTGGTTGCCCAATGGGCAATAATCTTAGTTCAATCTTGGCAAGTTATGTTATGGACTTTCTTTGCGCTGGCAGTATCAAAAAAAAAAAAAAAAAAAAAAAAAAAAAAAAAAAAAAAAAAAAACAAAAAATGGTTACCTTTTTTCTATAGATATCTTGATGACATTTTAACAGTAGCTCCAGAGAATAGAAGAAATAAAAAACAACTTTAACAATTATTACCCTGCATTACAATTTACTATTGAAATGGAAAAAATAACCAAATAACATTTTTAGATACTTTAATTAAAAAAGATTAATTTAACATATTCAACACGATTTAGCATAAAAAAGGCAATTATAGTGATAGAATAATAAATTACAACTTCAATCATCCACAATACATTAAAAATAATTTAGTTCATAATTTATTACATAGAGCAGTACATCTTAGTAATGCAGTTTGCAGAAAACAAGCCATAAAAAAGGCGGTGTTCATTCTTTTGAAAAATAATTATCGGGTTATATTAATAAACAAAATAAAAGAAAAAGTAGTAAAGATAAATTTTATAAACAACATTTTGGTTGCCCAATGGGCAATAATCTTAGTTCAATCTTGGCAAGTTATGTTATGGACTTTCTTTGCGCTGGCAGTATCAAAAAAAAAAAAAAAAAAAAAAAAAACAAAAACAAAAAATGGTTACCTTTTTTCTATAGATATCTTGATGACATTTTAACAGTAGCTCCAGAGAATAGAAGAAATAAAAAACAACTTTAACAATTATTACCCTGCATTACAATTTACTATTGAAATGGAAAAAATAACCAAATAACATTTTTAGATACTTTAATTAAAAAAGATTAATTTAACATATTCAACACGATTTAGCATAAAAAAGGCAATTATAGTGATAGAATGATAAATTACAACTTCAATCATCCACAATACATTAAAAATAATTTAGTTCATAATTTATTACATAGAGCAGTACATCTTAGTAATGCAGTTTGCAGAAAACAAGCCATAAAAAAGGCGGTGTTCATTCTTTTGAAAAATAATTATCGGGTTATATTAATAAACAAAATAAAAGAAAAAGTAGTACATTCAACATATAACACAATAAGAAAGTTTGATGTAAAAATACATAATAACCACAAGGAAAGAATATGTCTACCTTATAATTACTTAACAAAAAAACTAAAACCAATAACAGAAAATAGTACACATAATAAAATAACCTTTAAGTTTGGTGACAAATTATCAAATTTATATACCAAAAAAAGAACAAAAACAGAAACTAACCAAAGTTACAATGTAGTATATAAGATAGATTGTGAACAATACAACTTGAGTTACTTCGGACAGACTTCTCAAATTCTCAAAAATAGAATAGCACAACATAAATACGACGTAAAAAGGGGCAAAGAAACCACGGGTTTAGCAGAACACTCAACAAATAAAGATCATAGATTTAATTTTGAACAAGTCCAAATATTAGACCGGGAAAATAAATATCGCCATAGACTCTTGAGTGAAGGTTTCTACAAAAATTTAAATAAATCTGAAAATTGCAATAAACAAATTGAATCACTAGCACTAGATAATACATATGTACCAATTATTAAAAAATTTACATAAAATTTAAATAAAAAGGTTCATCCAATTATATAATACATTGTAACGGACAATAAACAATATATTTGTTTAATAGTAAGGATTTTTGGAGTTAGGTCATCGGTTTAAAAAAAGGAGAAAATAATAAATAACAAGATTTTATAAAAATTGGCGCTACCATGGTTTTCATGCAACAGCACATCTTCAGGCGCTCTATATTAATTAAAAAGATAAACAAAAACATGTCAAATACATAAAAACATTAAAACAATATATAAAATGAATTGAATAAAATTACAAAAGTTGAAAATTAGAGAAAGTTTGAATAATAAATTTGTGTACTTACAAGTATTAAAATCAGAAAAGATGATGTAAGATTTTTGTTAAATTGTTACATAGTTATAAAAATAATTATTTTTTAATAAAAAATAAAGTTAGAAAAAATTTTTTTAAAAAGAGGTTACAGGCACAAAAAAAGATTATTTAAATAGCATGAAGGGACTACAAAGAGGCTCTTTATATAGGTTTATGAAGTTGTTTTGGTGTGTATGTTTTGAAGATGCTGGAGTAGGCATTATCCAACTGAATTGAATCAGTGCATATGTTCGAGTTTGGTTTGATAGAGGTGATCCACGTATGTTCTACAATGAATCGCTTTCTAGAATTTTCTCTTTTTGAAGTATGATCGGATGTTCTAGATCAAAATGGTGGTTTTGTTGCCACGCATGCTGGACAAGACCAGAATGAAAATCGGCACGCTGGACATTCCTACGATGTTGATTCATTCTAGTAGAGAGATGCTGTCGTGTGGTACCAACGTATGCCGCTTCACAGCCCTTGCATTTCACCATGTATACAACATTTTGCTGTTTTCCAACAGGAACTGAAGGTTTTAGGTTGGAATACAATTTATTAAGGTTATTAGGATATTGAAACACCGGAGATAAATTAAATTGGTTTAAAATTGATTTTATATTTTCAGATGGACGTCCTAAATATGGAATTGAAAAATATTTTTTATGTTGAGTGGTGTCAGTGGAATTAGTGATATTGTTGAAAAGTTTATGAGTAAGATCCTTTGTAATATTGAAAATTAAATGCTGAGGAAAATCGTTATGACGGAGGATTTGTTGTGCAGTTTTTAGGGCTATGGGTCTGTGATTGTGATGACTAAGACGTAAGGATCTATTTATTAGATTGGAGGCTACATTAAGTTTTTGTTTGTAGGTATGTGCTGAATGAAAATTGAGAGTACGGGAGGAAGTATATTGCTTCCTATACCACATAGAGGTTAAGATGTTATCCTTATTAAAAATCAATGTATCAAGAAAAGGTAATTGTTTGCCGTCCTCAATTTCCATTGTGAACTGGAGCTTGTGATGAAATGAGTTGAACGTATGGAGGACATGGTCACAGAGGTCAAAGGGAACTGCTGTAAAAATGTCATCAACATACTTGAAAAAGAAGGGAACGGTACAGTCAAGTTGGTTAAGTGCTGTGTCCACTAATTTATCCATGACTATGTTGCAAGCAATGACAGACAGACTGGATCCCATAGGGAAGCCGTGGATTTGTTTATAAATAAGAGAAGAAAATTTTTTTGTGAAAAAGCTATTGTCTAAAAGTAAATTTAAACCTTCAATAAAGGTGTCATAATCTAAATTAGTGTTATTTTTAATTGTGTCCCAATTAGTAGTAACCTCTTACAAAAAAATGCTGACCGGACAAGACGTGAACAGACTACTGACATCTAGTGTTACTAATCTATAACCTATTGGAAGTCGAAAGTTGTTGATTTTTTTGACAAATTCAATATATTTGTTTGTTTACTCAACTATTTACTTATTTATTTACTTTAAATAATACAATTAAGAGGGGACACATACGACAATCTAGAAACTTCGTTATATTCACCTGAAAACATAAGACAGAAACTACAAATTAGTCGGTATGCTAAAGTCAAACTAAATAATATGTTCTTTAAACTATACAACCAGTGTAGTAAAATTAGAATTAAGTATTTTTACTATTTTTATTCATAAATAAGTTTTGAACTTTTGGATTTTAAATAGACGGGACGAACTTGATTGTTTTAAATTAAGGATCGGACTTGAATTAATTGACATATTTCTTATGAAATGCATGGTTAAAAGATACTTGACATAATGATTTCGGTTTTGGTAGAAATTATCTTTCTAAATTGTAAAAACACTAATCCTCTGGTTGTGCCAAAAAAATATGGTTTGAGAACAAACTATGAAAAATTAATCGGTGAGTACTTGCATAATTTTCACGCTACGCGTTAAATGTCATTTGTCCAGTCTTGATTTTACTTTATAACATATTCCTACAACTTATAATTAGTACAAAATCTTCCCTTACTTAAATAAACTTGTGTTTCATTCTTATATGCTCCAATAAATTTTTTTAAAAATTTATTTTACTCTTATAAAATTTTCATATAAACAAAATAACCATTATACATTCCAACATAACCATAACTGAAAATAAATAATTTTATAGTAATCAAATTTAATAACATTATTAAAGCAAATTAGATAATAAGAATTAAAATCATAACATTGTAAAATAATTATTTGTATTTGTAGCCACTGAAGAAGGTATAAATGATACCGAAAAATTTTTGGAAAAAAGAAAAAATAAAGAAACAATTTATTCTACGGAAGAATGTTGAATTATTATTTTTAATCCTTCATCTCCTATGATAAATTTGTAAAATATTTGGGAACTTAGGTTAAAAAATTTCAAATTATTTCACATTATCCCAATAAAACCATATTGATTTATAATATTTATTCATGGCATTCTATGTCATAACAGAAATATAAATTTCACTTATATTATCCAAATTTTATTTTTTAATTAATATATTTTTATTCTTTTATTATTTTAAATCGATCGTTCAAAAAATATTATACAATACACGATGCGTTAAGTGCCTTTACTGATCTCGAAAATTGCAAAAACTCGACCCTGTCTCGTTTTCGCAACATTTTCTCGATCAGTAAAAGCAACTTACCGAACTTATATTGTAAAATACTATTTTCTACTCCTGCTGAAGAACACACTCATTACATATCCGTAAATTGTTGAGAAAGTTAGGCATTCTTCAAAGGTGTGGAGGAATGATCATTACTCAATACCTTTCGACCAATGAAATCACCGCATTACCCATTATTCAATAGTTATGCGATTGTTTTGTGAATAATGTATGTATCAAGTTTTAATTTCATATATGTTGCGTAGTAACCTCTAAGTAAACAAAGTAGTTTGTATTTTGTTTTCATCGTTTGTACATATATAAACATTTAATGAAATTAGAGATAGATTAAAATTGTATTCTTTTGATTTAAAATTTATATTCAATTTTATTTAAATCAAAAAGGAAAACTCGTAAACTCGGCTCGTGTCCCAATTTCATCTTCGTGAGTAATAACTATTCTGATCAGCTTGTTGAATAATATACTAATATTTGCTGAATGTGTGTATTTTATCATTGTTATCGCAATATGTCTGTTTTATTTTTTTAATATGTCTGTTTCATTTTTTTTTTTAAATTAACTGGATTTTTAAAAATGCGTCATGTAAAAAAGAAATATAAGTGAAGCGTCATATTTACATTATGTCAATACATACTTGTTTGTATGCCTGAAAAAATAACTACTGGACACATTTTGAAAATCTTTTCACTGTTAACAAACTAAAGAGTTTTAAATGGATACCAGGCAATGTTATATAAAGTTCACCAGGATCCTGCGGATCCAAAAACGCCAAAAATTAACTATTCTACCGATTTTGAGAATTTTCTTCGTTAGAAAGCTAAACTATTTAAGATGAATGTAAGCAATGTTAAATGAGGTCCCCAAGTCCCTAGCGGATCGCCATGAGTTATGTTACATGCGGTTCGTCAGGGCCCTTAGAACTCAGAAATGTTAAAAACAAACTACCCAGTCAATTTTGAAAATTTTTTCACTGTTAGAGGGCTAAACTATTTTAGATGAATATAGGGCATTTTATTAGAGGCCTGTCAGGGTTTTAGGGTCTCAAATGCGCCAAGAACTAACTACCCACTTGATTTTGAAAGTTTTTTCACTGTTAAATATTTAAACTATTTCAGATGGATGTAAGTCATTTTAAATGAGGTCCCCAGGACCTTAGTGGACTGCCATAAGTTATATGAGGTTCACCAGGGTCCTTGGGACCGTAAAGCGGAAAAAATAAACAACCCAATCAATTTTGAAAATTATTTTATTGTTAGATAGTTAAACTATTTTGGATGGATATCGGTTATTTTATATGAGGTCCGCCAGGATCCTGGTGACCCAAAAGCGACAAAAGAAACTATACAACCGATTTTGAAATTCTTTTCATTGTAAGAAAGCTAAAATATTTTAGCTAAATATTCAGTCAGTATAAGTTATCTTATATGAGGTTCACTTGGATCCTGGAGATCCAAAAATACCAAAATTAAACTATCCAACCGATTTTAGAAATTTTTTCAGTGTTAGAGAGTTGAATTATTTTAGATCGCCAGAAGCTATATTATATGAGGTCCGCTAGGATCCTGAGGTCCCAAATCTGCCTAAAATTAACTAGCGAACTGATTTTGAAAATTTTTCACCGTTAAAAAGTTAAACTCTTTTAAATGCATATATGCTATATTATATGAGATCTGCCAGGGTCCTGGAAACCATCAAAAGTTAACTATTCAACCGATTTTGAAAATTTTTTCACTGTTAGGGAGCTAAACTATTTTAGATGGATACAGATTGTTATATGAGATTCGCCAGTGTCCAATATTTGGAAATTCGTTATGTTATGCAGATGCTGCGACAGGGGTATTTTTATCTACTAGTAGTTCAAATATTTTAGTTGACTGAAGCCGTATAGTAAGTATTAGTGAATTTATACACGGTTTGTGGTAAATTTTGTTAACAACACTGTTTAAATTTATTAACGCGTTGTTTAAATCAATTTAGGCATGAAGATCTTTAAGAATTTTATGTCCTATAAATCCGTCGAAGTAATGGTGAAATTTAAATACTTGTAATTCGATAGAATGTTCACTATTGAGTTCGGAGAAAAAGTCAATTTTGATTTTATGATTTATTTTATGTGTAGCTAATGCAGTAATAATTTCCGACTGAAATGGGTATTAATGAAAAATTAGAGTTTTATCAATAATCAATAAAGCTATCATCACTATTTGTATCTATTAAGAATCTAAGTAGTTAATTACCATTTTGTATGAGAATGTATGGCAATTTACCAAAGTTTTTACATTAGAATTTAGGAAATATTTAGGAAAATTTTCACTTTAAGCCACTTCATTTTCTACAAATTTATCCAACTCTTAAACTTGATTAAAATCAGATTGATATGGATATGGGGAAAAATAGTTTTCTATAAATTCCTTGAATTCATTGAAGTCTGTTTCATGGTTAAATAGCGATTTATTTTTATATTGAGGTAGTCCCGATGGCCGGAATATATATTATGACAATACTGTGGTCTAACCGTGTTCCTTGAACTAGTGTCCATAGGTTCTGGTTTACAATTCTGAGAAATGTTTGCTCGATTCTGATTCGTCGGGTTAAAATTTGGTCCTTAATTTTGATTAGACTAATTGTAAGTCGGTCTAAATGGAAGTTGTGGATGATTATATATTAAACACAGGTGGTTTATAATTAGCCCATTGTGTGTGATAACTTTACTAAACTGCCTAGCAATATTGGGATTAAAATTTGGCTTAAAATGTTGCTTAGAGCGCGCTTGAGAATTTTGAAAATTAGTTTCTGGTTTTAATAGTTGTTGAATTTTATTTTCTAGCCTATAGTTTGGATTTTCAGTCCGCGTTAGCTGTTTATAATTATATATATATATATATATATATATATATATATATATATATATATATATATATATATATATATATATATATAATTATATATATAAAAGCCAAATACGTATCTGAACTATAACAATGCTAGTCATTAAAATCCTAAAAATTGGGGCGATCAATTTTTTTTCGGTATAGGTTCGTATTATTGGTTTTGAATTAAATAAATATCTAGGAAAGTTTCGTTAAAATCCTTTGAGAAATCGGTTTTCGGAACAACTGCCTTAAGTTACAGTTTGTTTAGTTATTTAATTTAGAGTTTGGGTATTATTCATTATTGTATTGCAGTATTATTCATTTTGTTATCTTTAATAAACTATAATAATGTTATAGCTTTCCCCTTCATCTCAACATATACAACCACAGTATGTTCAAAGACTAAAAATATAGGGGTCTCGAATGTACTTTTTGCTCCAGGGCCCCTAAAGACCTAGATACGGACCTGCACTTCATGAGACACGAGCCGTTGATTTGCGTGTTTCTAATCGCAGAAATCCTTACGAAAAAAGTTTTTATCGTTATACTTGTAAAATAATTTATAAGAAAAAAAAAACAATTTATCTTATAAACCAGTTGTAGGTGAAAAAGAAATCCAAGAAGTTTGTATAATTTCGCCTATTTGCACTAACAATAAGTCTCAACGTGTTTCGTTGTGGAGGGCATATTTTAATTATGAAGGCCCCTATTATATGAGGGGTCATGCCCACGTATCCCAAGCGTTTTTAGGTAAATCTCGCTTTAAATGTCAAACTATTCAAAAATTTTTGGCCAGATTCGAAGTTTAATTGTATTTTTTTAGTGTAATTGTATGTTATTGCAGTACTTTGTTCTAGTATATGATTTTATTTCACAAAAAGAAGTGAATAGTTCAGAATTTATGCCACTTGGTGCAATTTAGTATACTAATGGAATGACATGGTAGTGGTGTAGCTGCCATTACTCCGATTTCGACTGAATTCATAGGGGACCATCTAGGAACCAAACTGCATAATTTCATTTCATTAAAAACAACCGAATAGTTCAGAAGTTATGCCACTTGGTGCAAACTGGTGACACACAGACGGACAGACAGACGGACTGTCATGAAATGACAGCTCATTTGGCGTGTAAGGTAATTTGCGTGTCTTGTTGGCAGTTTTGGTGTTGTATTGCATTGATTTCATAATAGATTTTAGATCCATAGATCCCTTCTCTTTGATATGTAACGCGCAAACTCGAAAAAGGGACATATAGCCTCCCATATCGTTGTTTTAATTTTAAAAAGTGAGTTAATCGACAGATAGTATACAGTTCCGTCTAAGTATTCATTCAGGAATCAGTTCCAACCGAAACAATTTTAAGTAGCCAGTTTAAATATTCATTTGAAATTAAATAATTTTAATTATCAGTTTAAATATATTTTGTGGCATGTATAGATTTTAAAAATTTAATTGGGACTTCTTTTTTTCCGCGACGCACATGAATACATCGAATTAATGCACACATAGCTGTACTGGTTACTGTTAAAGGGACGGTATAGCGGTTTATTCACTCTTCACGCAAAAGCGATGGAGTACAACAGACGTGTTCTTTATTCGCGCGTAACTTAACAACACCAAAATTCTAATCATATAAAAATAATATGTCGACATACTCATTGAAATATTCCTCGTCTAATGTATCTTAAAATTATTCTTCAACATGGCGTCATTCGTTCTTTGGATTTCGGAAAGACAAAATATAAAAGTTTGGGTAATATCATAATCATTTATCTATATACATATATATATATTTTTAATATTTTTTAATTGTTTTTAAAAATCTTGCAAAACCCTTTCTTAGCGAGCGCCTACGACCCAACAGGGACCTACATGCCAAATTTCAAGTTTGTATATATTATAGTTCTGGAGATTTCGTGATAGGTGAGTGAGTGAGTGGTATTTGGCTTTTATATATGAGGGGTGCCAAACCATAATGTTGTAAGTGCCACACGAACTCGAATACGTTCTATTGCAGTAAAGCGTTGTATATGCTGGTGTTTATCTGCACCCTTAAAGTTCCGACCGTCCAGACTCTGTGACGGCTCCCACCCTCAATATTGTTAAAAAATTGTTAGGTATTTAAAATCTTTTTTTTTAAATTAGATATCTGAAAAATAAAAATGTTTAGGAAACTGAAAATCAAAAGATATAAAATCGTGTTAACAAATTTTATTTAACAAATATTTAAATTTTTTTTTTACAAATTGGTAATTAGTTGAATATAAAAAATTAATTTTATATTTCTGATGTTGCGACTAGCTTATTTGTAAACAATTTGTAAATTTTATTTGATCTCAAAGTCGATTTTTTGGAGAAAATTTTCAGACAAAATGTTACGTAAGTGAAATTTAACAAGAAGTAAAGATAAAGCGAATTACAAAGGCAAGCAAAGATAACCTTGTATGCCAGTCAGTAAAAAGAGAAATACGTAAATTAAGGAGAGATAGGTAAGAAAAGTAATTAAATAAACATTTACTGTCTGACATAAAAGGAATAATAGCATTTAAAAGTTAGGCAAATTGATAGTAGCCAGAAGCCTTTCACACAAAATTAGAAATAAGTTAAATTTAAACGTAAAAAATTAAAATAATTTAAACAAGAGCGTAATGAATGACTTGTGCATTAATTAAATTAAGTTAATTGATACATCTAGGCTGTTACATAAGTGAAAACTATTAACTGCGTTAATTACAACTGAATATAAACACTGTTGCTAATTGTGCTGAGGAAATTTAGTAAAAGCGAAAGATAGTTTTCAAATCACTAAATTTAAAGTTAATGATTTGCACTACAAGATTCAACAAACACTAATAGCTTTTAAGTTAGTATCGCACGTGGGGAAAGAGAGGTTAGGATTACTTAACTCAAATATTTTTGGAGAAAATTAGGTGCATAACAAAACGTGCTCAGCAGGAAACATCCATGAAACACCAGCCGATATAATTTCCAAGCTGTTCAGGAAAATCCAGAGCAAAATTTGAGATGAAACGGAGCATAGTGCGGCCACAAATCCAATCAAGTGTAGAACAGAGCTTTAGAAACGAATCCGTGAATTCCAAAAAATATCCAATAAAATTCTAACGCGTGCAAATCATTGTGCAGCACATTTCCGTCACAAAATTAGTAAAATAGTTACAATACAAAGCAATGAAATAAAACCTGTGCAAAAAAATTAATAATTCAAAATTGCAATTCAAAAAAATGAACTATAGCGCTTGGAGATTATGCCATTACATTTGAGGCACCGAGAAGCAAAGGGATGTAAGTGCCAAAAATGAAAATTCGGAGATAAGTAGTGCAAATGATAGACTGAACATCAATCTGTTTGGTAGTAAAGAAATGTTAGTGTTAGCCCTGACAGGTGCTGCTATCCAGCGTCATTTCGAAAAACTGCTAAATGAAAGCACCATATTGTTTGTAAGTAGAGGGATGCAAGTGCCATGCGCGTGCACTTACATCTATTTGCCGTTAAACAGATTAATTTGGTAGTTTAATATTGATTGTTACATGGCATTGTTTACAAAGTTTTGTAGTGCACATTTTTTTGAGTTGATTTATTTAACAATATTAAAAAAAAAACGTTATTTATTAAATGATGGAATATATGGATTGCCCTCTTGGAAGTGAAAGTTCAGGTAAAAATAAGCACTAATATTTATCAAATATTTACTGCATAGTAGAGATGTCGATTTTAAATCGATTTATAGAAGGCTGATTAATTGAGGCTAAAAAAATCGATTTTTTTTTAGAATCGACGTCTCTGCTACATATTCTAGACCATAATCTGAAAGTTATGGTTTAGATTTAAACTAACTACAGTGTCTAAATAAATCATTTATTTCTAGATCTCCCAGATGATTCTGATGAAGATAAAAATTTTGAACCTGAGAATACATCAAATTCGTCATTATCAACTATAGAAGAAGAAGAAGATGAAGGAGCCAGACTTAAGCGGAAAAGAACAAGAAAATTGGTACGATATGAAGAGAAATGGAAGAGGAAAAGAGCAAAAATATTGCGTGATTCAGGAAAAGAATATGTAGGTTCGAAGGGAATAATAAAGCAAGCTAACTCAGTCAAAGAATACAATCACAACTGCCGATATCAATGCAAAAACATTTCAGACGACGAGCGTCATCAAGTTTGCAAAGAATTTTGGGGTCTTAAGTCATGGGACCTACAAACGTCGTTTATAAACGGATGTTTAGAAACAAAAGTCCCTAAAAAACCTAAGAAAAATGTTAAAAAACACAAAAATGTGAGTATTTGTGTAACGCTATTAGGCAAAAGAGTCTGCAAGTTATTTTTCTTAAAAACTCTAGACATAACTGTTAAACGTTATGATAATATAGTTAAACGTAGACTAATGGCAAATACTGGTATCTCACATAAAGACGAGCGAGGTAAACACATCCCGGCCAATAAAACTGATGAAACTGTTGTTCAAAAGGTAATGAACCACATTGATTCATTTCCTAAGTACAGTTGCCACTATTCTAGGACTAAAAACCCCAATAAAAAGTACCTCAATAGTGATTTAAACGTACTTAAGATGTACACTTTGTATGCTGAAAAGTGCAAAGAAGAAGGAGAAACTCCTGTCAAGGATAGTTTTTACCGTAATATTTTCAACACAAAATTCAACTTAAGTTTCAAAAAGCCTCTTACAGACACTTGTATTAAGTGTGACTTTTTTGAAAACATAATTAAACACGGCGAAAATTTAAAAGAAATTCAAGATAACAACATCAATAAAGAGCTTCATTTAAGGAGAGCAGAAAAGGCTAGAGAAGCGAAAACAGAAGCTGAAAAATATGCAAAAGAAAATCCAACCACTGTAAAATCGATTTGTTTCGATTTACAAAAAACATTGCCAACTCCTGTCTTAACGTGCAATAAAGTATACTATGCTAGACAACTTTGGACCTACAACCTTGATATACATGATCTTGGTGAAAATCACTCTTTCATATTTATGTGGCACGAAGGGGAAGCCTCCAGAGGATCTCACGAAATTGGATCATGTTTGTTAAAATACGTTGAACAACTACCCCCTTCCGTAAAACATCTCATTGCTTTCAGCGACAACTGTGGGGGGTCAAAATAAAAACCAGTATATTGCACGATTTTGGATGCATATAGTAAAAAACACAAATATCGAGACAGTTGACCATAAGTTCTTAATTCCTGGACATTCATACATGGAATGCGATCAAGACTTCGGAATTATAGAGAAAGTTAAAAAACATCGTAAGTATGTGTTTGTTCCCGATGACTGGATTTCAGTAGTAGCTGAAGCACACCGAAAGTTCCAAGTTATTAGGCTGTCTAGAAAAGATTTTTTGTCGACTGAAAGTATGAATGAATATCTGAAAGACAGTGCAGATGGCATTAGCCCATTTCAGTGGCTTAGATTCACAAAGGAAAAATCATTCACAATCTATTATAAGAGGTCACTAAATGAGGAACTTGAATTTGAAGAATATGACATGGTTAAACGCAGAGTTGGGCGACCAACAACAATGTTATTTACTCTGAAACCATTATATGAACAACCATTAACAATTACAATAGCAAAATATAATGATCTACAATCTCTTCTGCAGTTTTTGCCTCCAATTCACCACGAATTTTATAACAAATTAAAGCCTGGAAAAAAAGAAAATAAACAGAAGAAAAATCTAAAGAAAGGGCAAGGAAAAAAGATAATAAACAAGATGGAAGAAAAAACTGAAAATGAACAACATGTGACAGTCGCATCCACCTCAACAGCAGAAATACTAGAACCAGAAGATGACTCGGATAAGATTTATGATTCAGATTAAAACTTCTGTCTTTACTTTAACTATGGGAGCTATTTATCTCATTTTTTATGATGACCTGAACACTGAAGTTAATAAAATCGATTGATTGAAACTTGTATCACATAAAAATAAATATCATTATTCTATAAACAATTAGCTAATTAACTTAATTTTTTGTATTTTTAGGTCAACTGGCACTATTGGCGACGCAAAGATTCTCACTCGCGCCTTTGGTGGTAAAATTAGAACTAGCATCAAGTAAAAATATACGTATACGATCAATGGGTGATATAAAATCTAGTAATCCGCGCATAATTTGTATAGTACATTTTTCTATCGACAATTAAACGTATACAAAAATTTTTACTTGATACAACTTCTAGTTTAAAAAACCAGGAGCGCTCGCGTAATCTTTGTGTCGCCAATGTAGTTTGTATTAAACTTTTATAAAAAGCAAGTCGTTTTCATTATCCTTTAACTATTAACAAAGCATCTTGTTTATTTAATTGCAAAGAGGTGTAAGTGACACATTTGGTAGCAAATGGATGTAAGTTAACGCAGGGTATTAGAAAAAATTTCCTGTGCCACATTCTATCATAAGAAATACTTCATACTACATATACAAGTTAACATACATATATAGAACTCAAATATAAAAAAAAAATTGTTTACCAGCAATCTCTAGAATTTTCTGTATGATCTAAACTTTACACTCGTTTTACACAAAAGTTTATTTTTGTCACTTGCATCCCTTTGCTTTTCGGTGCCTCATTTTGTTCAATGATCAAACCAATTTACAGAACCAACAAGCACATTTTTTTTCCTTAAAGACGCAACAATAAAAATTACCTGTACCAAGTCAAACTGAACTACTTAAAGGTGCAAATTGAAAAGGAATAAATTTTCACCCGCACTGGATTAAATAGTAGTGAATTGGCGCGCAAAAACAGATGTCAAGAACAGCCGTCAAAGTTGCCAATGACAAAAAAAAATTAATTAAAAGTCAACAAACCCGCTGTGTATGTACAACGCGTATACGGCGTGTTCAAACTACACAATATAACAAATTTATTCGCATTACGTAAAAAATTATTTTTTTAAATAAAAATTAATAAATCAAATTTTTATTTAAATTCGTTCAAGAATAACAAAGTTATAACGTTGTATATGCCTATGATCGTAATTTTTCAATTATTAAGAAAACAAAAAAGTGTGCAAAGCCACTTATTGCAAGAGACCCCATTGAGTTGTGGCGAATGCTGGTAAAGCAATATTATTCTCAATAGTGGAGACTACAACGTTTTTTGATTGGGTGAATCTGGCTAAAACGATAATTAACACCAAAAAATTACAGATATCTTTGGCTACTATGATTCGAGTAACATCTAAAAATTTTGGTGTAATTTGTATAAAGAAAAGTTACAGCGACTTTGCCCAATGGATAACAATTTCACTGTTGAAACCTGAAGTCACAAAAACGAATTTTGAGGACTTGGAAATTGAGATGAAGGGAGCACCTGTACCTTTAGCTGCTGAGAAGAAGAAGGACATTCATGTCATGTTTCCTTATTTATCAGGAGAAAATAAATTGTTTTATGAAAACTTCATAAAACAAGTATCTTAAGTATCTTACTTGCACTTATCAAGTTTAATCTGATAAGTGCAAGTAAAGATACACTTACAACGTTATGACTTACATAAAGAATGGCACTTACAACGTTTTGTCGTTTTCATTTTTTTTTAAATTAATATTAAAATTATTTCTGTTTGATGGAATATTACAACTTTGTATGTTAATTATGTATATTAAATGAAAGTTTAATAAAAAATATTCTATGCATTAATTCGTATGTTATTTCTCAATAAAAGCGGTTTTTTGTCTCTACTGAAAACTTATTTCTTTGGCACTTACAACGTCATGGTTTGGCATCCCTCATATATAGATAAAATCATATATTAGAACAAAACACTGCAATAACCATCACTTTACTAAATTGTATTACTAATCAAAAATACAATTAAAATTCGAATCTGACCAAAATTTTTGAATATAAATTTTTGAAATGAAATTATGCAGTTTGGTTCTTACAAGGAGCATCACGGGAGTGTACCCCTCCGATTTTGTTTATTCTTTGATATGTTGTAGAACATCGAAAAATAAGAGACACGTATTTTTTTAGCGGTTGTAAAACGGTTTGAAGGGGTGAAATCACCCTTCAAAAATTGGGGTAAAAATTTAGTTTGTTAAATATCTCGAAAACGGTAAGAGATAGAGCAAAAGTTTAAATTGGCGATATTGCTCTTTTTGAAAGAGCTATCTATTGATATGCAACTTGTTTAAATTACGTCAACAGGGGTGGTTGGGGGTTAAAATCGAGGGGTTAACTTTACGAAAAGAGGGTTAAAAATGCAATATATTAAAATTTTGTTTACAGACTTCAAATCTAGGTGAAGAAATCTAATTGACCTGTTTTTGCTCAATTTCATAATATTAAGTTTAGGGGTGAGTAACTAGAGGGTGACTGTGTTGATATAATCATACTATTTGAGTAATTTAGGATCTTCTTCATGGAAAGTAGCTTAGAACAATTATAACAACGTAAAAATGATATTCTTGAATTCAAAATTCAGTTTGATCAACATTGGAGAGGGGGGGGGTGAGTCACCCTCTTAAATTACATTACGTTTTCATATACTCATTTATATTATTACCATACTGGCGGAGGATAATAATGTCAAAATAAGTGTTTCGAAAGTTACACTATCGTATCTGTTATCCATCTTCAAATATATCGTTATTTTTGATATCAATAATTTTCGATAACAAAAACTATATTTTGATAGTCATAATACGTTTGGAACGCCCATAACTTGCTACCCTTAAGTACTATATATATACACTAATACTACAGGGCTATTCTGTAAAAAAATCTATAACGATCGTTATATACCGAACTATTGTTTTCGTTACAATCATATAACGAATATTATGAATTTGGTATTCAGTAACCTTTTTGGTTAGATTGTACAAATTTGTTACAAGGAAGATACACATTCGTTTACAGCACACTGAAATAGAGTTCAGTGATATATTTCATCTTTATTTATTATATGTATACCTATATTTACTCAACTTTGTTGAACTATTTGGCTAAAATTTTATATTCACATATGGTTACTGCGGTTACTGCTATACAATATTGAGTTGAATTTGTTTTATTATTTCATCTGGTATATTTTTGTGATCAATAAATTGTCAAATAATTTTTTGATAAAAATGGAAATCAATAAAAAAAGATGCGGAAAAACTAGCGTAAAACAATATGAAATATATATTGAAACACTAAAACAAAAGAGTGCTTTGTTATATAATAAAAATACACCGGAAAATCCTAATGCAGTAGCTGATGCTTGGCGTGTATTAATGGATAAATTAAACGCGTGTGGAACAGGGCCCCAAAAAAATATGGAAACATGGAAAAAAGTAAGTAAATAACTCTAATAAACTTATATTTAAATATCTATTATTATGTGCTCATTATGAAGGATTCAAATTTATTATCTATTTATACATTTTTTCAGACATTTGCTGACTGGAGATCAGTTGTTAAGAAAAAGGCACGGCTTTATTTTAATTGAAAAAAACAAACGGGAGGGGGTCCACCACCGGAAAATCCACTAACGAAAATAGAAAAGGAATTATTGAAAATAATAGGTTTAATAAATGTTGAAGGCGCACTTAACATAAGTGAAGCAGGTTTAAGTGAGCCAATTGTAATTCAAGAAGAAAGTGAAAATGTCGCTGAAAATTCCACAGACGTTACAGAGCCAATTGAATTGGATATTCGAGAAAATTTAAGTGTTGAGAAATTAGGTGAAGCTGGAAAATCAAAACGTAAACATTTTAATTTAGTTTATCTACTAATTTATCTAATTTTTGACAACTAAAAAAAAAAAAATAATAATAATTCTAGAACCTGTCAAGCGAAGAAGGCCAGTTACCCAAAACCCCTATGAGGATGTAAAAAAAATATTTTTAGAGGCTCAAAAAAAACAAAATGCTATTCTGACAAATTTAGCAAATGTAATCGTTGAACTACAAAAAAGCATTGATAAACAGACAGCGGTACAATCCGAATTATTAAAATTAAAAATGAAAAATCAATGAAAAATATTTCAAGCTAAAATTGAAAATTTATTTTATTATAACTACTTAAATTTATTTTGATATTTTGTAATAAAATAATAGTAATAAACTACTTTTGTTATTATAATTTTTTACTAAAAATTTTCCCTAATAAATATGTTTCTCCTTCTTCTCCCTTTGTCAAACCAATTCTCTGCAAAGTTATCGTCTTCATTGTTTCCTATAAATTCATTTTCCTCGATTTCATGGTTTTCTTCAACCTCATGTACATCATATCTGAGTGAAATATTATGTAGCGTAGCACAAGTATAAATTATTTTTGCTGCCGTTTCTGGGTTATAGTGTAGTATCCGATGCCGTAAAAGGCAACGGAATCTATTTTTTAATACCCCGATACATCTTCCTACCGTATTTCGTGCTCTTATTAAAAAGTCATTGTACCTACTTTCCGGAGTATTGGGAGCAGCATTGTTTACTAACGTAAATAAGAACGGTTGCAGTGGATATCCAGAATCCCCAATGAGCCAGGAATTTCTTTCACCTCGTCTATATTTTGATAGTCATTCGTAAATTTCTTTTGTAATTAAAAAATAGAATAGTTAGAATAAGATAGAATAGTAAGTTATAGTTAACCATAAAATAACTTATTTTTTTAACTTTTAGTAATTAATTTAGATATATAAAATACATACCTATTTTCAATATTTTCCTGTTCTTCTCTAGCGAGCAAAAGCATCAATAAAGCAGCGTTATCCATAGTCAATTTCTAAATATTTAATTTGAGAATAAAAAGTAAGGAAATTGTGCTAAGATATTGAAATTATATAAATTATTAGAAGAATTATTAAAAAAAAAAAAAAAACGACAGTTTATTTTGTTTATTTTGTTTATTTACCTTGTTAGAAAAATACCATAGTTACATTAATAATCTTTATACAAACGAAAGGTTGAAATTTTCGTTCAGACAACGAAAATCGTCATAGCTATAACGAATATATTTCCGCTAGTGAATCGCATTTTGAACTACCTTTTGTTACAGAACGAACTTTCGGTATATAACGTTCGTTTTGTAGTTAGTGAATAAGCAAGTAAAAATGATTGTATGTAATTTAAGAGGGAAGACCCCCCCCTCCAATGCTGATCAAACTGAATTTTGAATTCTAGAATATTATTTTTACGTTGTTACGATTGTTTTAAGCTATTTTACATGAAGAAAATCCTGAATTGCTCAAATAGTATGATTATGCAACACAGTCACCCTTTAGTTACTCACCCCTAAACTAAATGTTATGAATTTCAGCAAAAGCAGGTCAATTAGATTTTTTCACGTAGATTTGAAATCTGTAGAGAAAATTTTAATTTATTGTATTTTGTACCCTCTTTTCGTAAAGTTAACCCCTCGATTTTAACCCCCAACCACCCCTGTTGACGTAATTTAAACAAGTTTCATATCAATAGATAGCTCTTTAAAAAAGAGCAATATCGCAAATTTAAACTTTTGCTCTATCTCTTACCATTTTCGAGATATTTAACAGATTAAATTTTTACCCCAATTTTTGAAGGGTGATTTCACCCCTTCAAACCGTTTTACAGTCGCTAAAAAAAATACGTGTCTCTTATTTTTCGATGTTCTACAACATATCAAAGAATAAACAAAATCGGAGGGGTACACCCCCGTAATGCTCCTTGTTAGATGGTCCCCTATTAATTCAATCGAAATCGGAGTAATGGTAGCTACGTCTCTACAATCTGACTCCATTAATATACTAAATTGCACCAAGTGGCATAACTTCTGAACTATTCAATTCTTTTTTGTGAAATAAAATTAATCATATATTAGAACAAAACACTGCAATAACCATCATTTTACTAATAAAGCCAAAATTTTTGAATAGTTTGACATTTAAAGCCAGATTTACCTAAAAACGCTTGGGATACGTGGGCATGACCCCTCATATAATAGAGGCCACAGAAGTAGAAAGAAAATATAGAAATAGCATATTGTACGATTTAGGTTGTAGTTGAATTGGTCAACAATTGGTCGAAATAGGTCTGGTTATTCAGTTACACTTCAGCTTTCAGTGCGTTTATATCAGTGCTAACGTTTACGATTTTGTTGTTTTTTTTTTTACATTTTTTGTTCAAAAATGGTTGTGTGTGCCGTAATAACGTGCCGTAATCGAAGTATAAATGTTACGAAGGCGGATGATGGCGTAAGTTATCACGTGTAAGTAATTTTTTTTTTCTTTCAAAATACTACATTTTTGGTACGCCATATTGTCTTAAACGTCAATTCTGTCAGTGTTGTTATATGTAAAAGTAAAAATGCCAGGTCCGGACTTTATGTAATTATCTTAATAATTTTTAATTTATTATGATTTTATTTTAAGATTTTTTCTAAAAATTTGATAACGTTTATTTTTATTTGTTGATGTTTCTTATTTTGTAAGTGTTTTAAATTTATTTTATGTAAATACTTCTAAAAATGTTAAAATTTCGATTTTTCCTTTCCTTTATTTTTGTTCATCTCGTTATTTCCGTAAATTTTCTGTAACAGTATATTTAGATAGTACTAAATTTTCTTCTAAATAAAAGATTTTTTATAATTTCTATTTAAGTTTATATTTTTTCAAGTGTATTAGTTTTTCACGTTCTTAGAAATTATAAACGAGATTAAATTATGATATTTTATTTCGATTTAAATTCGTTTTTAGATTTCCCACCGATGAAAGAAAAGAAATATGGGTTCAGCGAGTAGGAAGGGCAAATACTTGGATTCCAAGTAAATACAGTTATATTTGTTCGAAACATTTTACTTCCGATTCCTTCTACACAACCCAGAAAAATGTACGCCGGCTTCATGCGAATGCAGTGCCAACAGTATTTTTACCTCCTTGGGTAAGATTTTCCATATGATATTTATTAGAAATATTACCATTACAAACGAAATTCTGTTCGTGAGCCAATTCTGTCTGTCCGTTTATCAAAGAATTCTAGCGCAAAAACTCGAAAAAATAGAAACTTTAAATTTTGAATATTTATAGTGTATTGTTTCCTGATAATCAAAAGTGCTCTTCCTTATTATAATTTTTTTTCTTTTTTTAGATT
This sequence comes from Brachynemurus nebulosus, assembly GCA_035578155.1. Taxonomy (NCBI): domain Eukaryota; kingdom Metazoa; phylum Arthropoda; class Insecta; order Neuroptera; family Myrmeleontidae; genus Brachynemurus; species Brachynemurus nebulosus. The sequence continues at coordinate 2,917,679 of JAPWDM010000033.1, read as the reverse complement.
ATGAAACAGTTAAATCCGACAGCTGATGAATCGAGTGAACCTTGCTCAAGTAGCAGCAACCAGCCTGTCGTAGCTATTTCCGAAGAGGAAGATGATTTTTATTCTATTAAAACCGACGATACTCCTAGAAAAAGGAGATTAAAGTGTGAAATAAGGAGGCAAAGACTTTTAAATGAAAAGAGAAAGAAATGTATTAAACGGTTGCAACAAAACAAGAGAAGAAATAAATTAAAAATAGCATCCTTGAAGGAAGTATTAGCAAAATTAGAAAAAAATAACTTACTAAATGACAACGAATTATTAGCATTGAGTGACAATGTTAAAGTTACTGAACTAATTCAAAGACAAGTTTTAAAATCTAAAAATAAATCGATGAAGAAACATTATTCCCCAGAACTTCGTGCTTTTGCATTAACCCTACATTTTTACTCTCCGAGAGCGTATAATTACGTGAGAGATACATTTGACACATGCCTTCCACATGTTCAGACAATTAAAAAATGGTACTACGGATGTAATGCGGAGCCTGGATTTACGACAGAGGCATTTAAAGCATTAAAAATGAAAAGTGACTCCACTACGCACAAACTTATCGGGAGCTTGATAATTGATGAAATGGCTATTCGTCAAAATCGGTATTGGAATGGAGAAAAATATGAAGGGGTAGTAGATATGAGTACAGGAATCAGTGATGAAAAAGTTGCAACTGGTGCATACGTTTTTCTTGTAAACTGTATCAACGGTAGCTGGAAATTACCCGTCGCGTATTTCTTCATTGCCGGTAGTATTACAGGCCAGCAACGGGCAAATTTAGTATTATAATGTCTAGAAAAGGTGCACGAAGCTGGTGTTGATATCGTATCTATTACATTCGATGGTTGTCCTGCTAATATCAACATGATGTTGAAATTGGGTTGTTCTATCGACATCAACAATTTAAAAACTGTTTTTCCACACCCTTCAACGAAAAAAGATGTTGTATTTCTGGATCCGTGTCACATGCTGAAACTAGTTACAAATACCTTGGAAAAATCGAAGCAGTTCATTGACGGAAACGGAGATGTCATTAACTGGGAATATTTTGTAAAACTTCACAAAATTCAAGAGGAAGAAAAATTACATTTAGGTAATAAATTAACAAAACAGCATATTTATTTTAGAAATCAGATAATGAAAGTAAAATATGCTAGTCAGCTTTTGAGTCAAAGTGTAGCAGATGCACTTTATTTTTGCCAAGATATTTTAAAACTGCCACAATTCCAAGGTGCATCTGCTACTATCGATTTCATTAGAATAATAAATAATTTATTCGATGTATTAAATTCTAGAAATTTACACCAAAAAGGTTTTAAAACCCCATTAAACAAAAATAATTATTTGTACATACTGGAATTTCTTGAAAATTCCAAAAATTATTTAATTAATTTAAAAAATCAAAATGAATTTTTAGTGCAAACGAGACTAAAAACAGGGTTTTTAGGTTTTTGTGTTTCTATAGAGAGTGCAAAGATTCTATATTCAAATTTAATTGAAAAAGAACAAATAATTTTTTATTTGCCTCTATTTAAATTGAGTCAGGATCATATCGAATTATTTTTCGGAAACATACGGGCCCATCTCGGATATAATAATAATCCTACTACTATACAGTTTAAAGCTGCTTATAAAAAATTACTAGTCCATATGGAACTAAAGGAATCGTTTAACGGTAATTGTATTCCTTTAGAAAATATATCCATTTTAACAACAAATTCTCCCGTTGATAGAATTAATCAGACATCTCGACATAATGACTCAGAATGCAATTCTATTGTTATGGATAAAGATGAACAGTTACCAGAAATAATTACGTCTTTTGAATTATCGGAGTACTCTAAATCAGTTGTTACATATATAGCAGGTTTTGTTGCCACGCGTTTATTAAAAAAACTGAAATGTGATGATTGTACTGAGAGTTTATATTCAAAAACAAAAAATTTTGAATATTCGTTAATACATTTAAAAGATAAAGGTGGACTTACGTATCCATCCGACGATGTAGTTAGTGTTTGTTTAAAGGCGGAAGCATTAATTAAAAAATGTTTAGCAGAGAGTAACGGCACATTAATAAAGACAAAAAAAATAAATTAGTTCATTTAGTTTTAAAATCATTTTTTGGAGTAAAAGTCTTTTCATCTTTAGACAAGCATCAGTTTGATCATTTCCCGTACACCAATCATATTATTGATTTAGTAAGAGCAATTGCTGATCAATATTTTGACATACGATATCATTATTTAACGAAAACAAGTAACTTTAAAGAGACAAAACGACAGTTATACAATAAATTAGTATTATTTCAAGGTAGTTAAAATAGATAAAGCATTCAGCAATTGCTCTTATTAAATCAACAAGTACAACATGATTATTATATGGAAAGTGATCAAATTGGTGATCATTTAAAGACTGAAAAATATTTAGTTCGGAGAATGATTTTAGAACTAAGTGAATTATTTTAGTTTTTAGTTTTTATTAATACACCACCACTTTCTGCTAAACATTGGGAGCATTCGTAACGCAACTAGCCAAAGTGTCTTGCTCTTACTTTTAAGAACATTACACTTGTTTTGAAGTGTACTTGTCTTACTTTTGTGATATTTGTATATTCCTGTCTCACTTTCCATGTTCTCGAGAGAAGAGTGAATGTATGTATACGATGTATACCGAACGCTATTCGTTATATATCGTATACATACCTTCACCCCCTTCACCTTAGCGTTCGGTATACATCGTATACATACCTTCACCCTTCTCTCAAGAACATGGAAAGTGAGACAGGAATATACAAATATCTCCAAAGTAAGGCAAAAGCACTTCAAAACAAGTGTAATGTTCTTAAAAGTAAGAGCAAGACACTTTGGCTAGTTGCGTTACGAATGCTCCCATTGTTGTATTAGTTTTTCTACTTTTTGACAAATATTAATAACATCTTCGGATGGGCATGTTAGAGCTCCCTTTTAAACTTCAAACTATTACAACAATCATAATATTCTTCTTTAATAAGCGTGTTGTAACAAAACATATACGTATCTATATATATGTATCTGATTTGGAATATTCAAATAGTTGAAAATAGACAAAGATTTCCAGAAATTGTTCATCGCTATCCGTATCAAGAGGTAATGCATTCATCGCGATAATTGATTAGTGCGTTCAATAGGGGCATTTGATGTTAAAATAGATAGATTGTACAATGGAATACAATTTCCGTTAAAGATTCTGTAAGTTTCATATGAACGAGCAGCTATTTATAAGCAGCAGCGGTAAATTGTTTTGTCGTGAGGTTATTATTATATCTAACAAGTAAAGGTCCCGAGGCCGGACCTATCGATTTCGATGAAACTTAAATATATTGTAGAACACTAAAAACTAAGGGACACGTATGTTTTTTTATCTGCGGAAAAACGGTTTGAAGGGGTGAAATCGCCCTCCAAAAATTGGGGTAAAAATTTAATTTTTCAAATATCTCGAAAACAGTAAGAGATAGAGCAAAAGTTTAAATAGGCGATATTCCTCTTTTTTGAAGAGCTATCTATTGATATGCAATTCGTTCATATTACGTCAATAGGGGTGGTTGGGGGTTAAAATCTGGGGGTTAATTTTGCAAAAAGGGGGTGAAAAATAAACAATATAAAAAATTTGTTTACAGATTTGCAATCTACGTCAAAAAATCTAATTGACCTATTTTTGCTCAATGCCCTAATATTAAGTCTAAGGGTAGTTAACTAGAGGGTGACTATGTCGAATAGTCGTACAATTTGGGTATTTCAAGAAGTTCTTCTTCATGGAAAATAGCTTAAGACAATTAGAATAACGTAGAAATGAAATTCTCGAATTCAAAATTGAGTTTGAGCAACATTGGCGAGGGGGTGAGTCACCCTCTTAAATTACATACTAGTTTATATACACTAATTTTTGCTATTAACACACTGATAGTGGGTAAAATAATGTCACAATAAGTGGTTCTGAAGTTGGACTATCATATGTAAGGTCTTTATTGGGTTTGTTTTTTAATGGATATTACAGTTTTCCTTATCGAAAATTATCGATACCGAAAATTACACAACATTACGTTATTTTAGGTTAAATAACGAAACCTAATAAAAACCTTATATACGATAGTCTAACTTCAGAACCATCTATTGTGACATTATTACCCCCTGTCAGTGTGTTAATTGCAAAAGTTAGTGTATGTAAACTAGTATGTAATTAAAGAGGGTGACTCACCCCCTCGCCAATGTTACTCAAACTCAATTTTGAATTCGAGAATTTCATTTATACGTTATTCTAATTGTCTTAAGCTATTTTCCATGAAGAAGAACTTCCTGAAATACCCAAATAGTACGATTATTCGACATAGTCACCCTCTAGTTAACTACCCCTAGACTTAATATTAGGATATTGAGCAAAAACAGGTCAATTAGATTTTTTGACGTAGATTTCAAATCTGTAAACAAAATTTTTATATTCTTTATTTTTCACCCCCTTTTTGCAAAATTAACCTCCAAATTTTAACCCCCAACCACCCCTGTTGATGTAATCTGAAAAAATTGCATATCAATAGCTAGCTCTTTAAAAAAGAGTAATATCGCCAATTTAAACTTTTGCTCTATCTCTTACTGTTTTCGAGATATTTGAAAAATTAAATTTTTACCCCAATTTTTGGAGGGCGATTTCACCCCTTCAAACCGTTTTTCCGCAGATAAAAAAAAATACGTGTCCGTTAGTTTTTAGTGTTCTACAATATATTTAAGTTTCATCGAAATCGATAGGTCCGGCCTCGGGACCTTTACTTGTAAGATACGGTCGGATATTTTCAAAAAACAAGTCAATATGATCTGGCTTACATTAAATAGAGGCGAGAAGTATAAGAGTTGTTCCTTCTTTTTTATTAGATTAAAATACAGAATTTTGGCACTTTCAATATACCAAAATCTATAAATCCTGTTTTCAATTTAGTTCTAACTAAAAATTCATTTGAAATTTTCAAATTCATAAAATAATTTTTAAAATTTTTCAAAAATTCTAAACTATACAAATAATTATTTTTATTTAATGGATATTTTAAACCACGTTTTACGTAAGTCTCAGGAGTTAGAAGTATCAAATATATTGTTTATTATTTTCACAAAATTTATAGTACTACTTGCATTCTGAAATTATGACAATTTTAGAATATTTTGACAAAAATACAAAGCATCTGTTGCACTCTGGCTCAGAAGTAGACAGACAAGTTTCACTTTCATTACCTGGTTTCGGAAATACATATATATATATATATATATATATATATATATATATATATATATATATATATATATATATATATATATATATATGTATGATTTTTTCTGACTTTATTACAAAAATTTAGCTTTTCTTTTTCTAAGATTTTGCGTAGTTCATCGAAATACTTCCAGTCTATAATATTTCCGAATACATCAATGAATTTTTTTGACTTTTCTAAATTAATTCTCACAAACTTTAACATGTGGCATGGATCTAAAAATACTAAACGTCTTCTTTTGTTGATGGATGTAGAAAGACGCTTTTAAAGTTGTCAATATCAGTGGAACACCCTAGTTTTGCCATCATAGTAATGTTTGCAGGATACTCGTCGTAGATAACTGACACAATATGAATGTCAGCTTCATGTACTTTTTTTTTAAATTGAAGCACTAAATTTGCTCGTTGCTGACCTGTAATGCTACTAACGAATAAGTATTGCCATTTCGTCTATTACTAACTACCTAGAAGTTTGTAATTAGTGGCGTCGCTTTTCATTTTTAAAGCTTTTAGGGCTTCCGTCGTAAATCCGTGCTCGGCATTACAACCCTGATTTTTTTATTGTTTGAACGTGAGGAAGACGTATCAAATGTATCCTTCACATATCGTACGCTTTTGGTGATTAAAAGTGTAATGTTAGTGCCAAAACACGTAAATCAGGCGAATATTGTTTCCTTAAAAGATTATTTTTACTTTTAATTATTTGCCGTTGAATTAATTCACTAACCTTGTTATTTAAGGCTTGTAATTCGTTATCACTTATTAATCTTTTTTTCTAATGTACTTAAAACTTTTTTTAAAGAATGTATTTTTATTTTATATTTCTTCTTTTTATCTTTTGTAATCATTTTATATATTTTTTTCTCTTTTCATTTAAAAGCCGCTGTCGTCTTATTTCGGCTTTTAGTTTTTTTCTTTCTGAATGAATCATTAATTTTTGTATAATAAAAATCATCTTCTTTTTTAACGAAATGATCGATACAAGGTTAATAACTATATACCAATTTCAATACTGTCTGGATTTTTGAAAAAGTAATATTAAACAGAGTAACGAACTTTTCAAACTATTTCAAATTACGACAATCGTATAACGAAAATGTAGAAATATGTATAGATCAGACAGTACTAAAATCAATGTAAGAAACTGAATATATTTTTATTTCAAATTAGAGTATTAAAAAAATATGTGAATCATGAACAAAGGCAAATTTATATTAAATGAAAGCGACTCATATCAAAAATAAAATTTTGCAAATTAAAGTTATTATAATTTCTACTATCTTTTTTCAATATATTAGATAGTAGATCTTGTGAGAGATAGCTATATTACGAGCTTGTCTGAAACATAAATTTATGTGAATGAGTCATTTTCAGTTCATGTAAATTAGAATATAACTATGTTTTACTATGCATACGTTTACTCTACACTGAAATATGGAATATTAATATGGGGAAAATTTGCGGAATCAAACCGAGCATTCATAATACAGAAAAAGATAATAAGAACAATTTTCAAGGTCCCAAAAAGGGAATCTTGCAAGTATTTATTTATAGAAAATGAAATTTTAACTTTTTATGGTATCTTTCTGTATGAATTAATAACATACATGAAAGAAAATAATTATTTAATAGCGAAAAAAAAATGCAATATGATACGCGATACCTATGAAAATTTATTCAGTTTCGCACACAGAACAAGATTTTTTGAAAAGACTCCTTGTTACACAGGCTATAAAATTTATCAAAATTTACCTGAAGATATACAAATTGAGAACTAATGTAATAAGTTCAATGTTAAACTAAATAAAAAAGTATTTAATTAGTAAAATCCCTTATGAAATAACAGAATTATTGTAATTGAATGTATGTTATTATATATACTTAGTACTTATTACAATGATTGTATCCCTGATGTTTTGTATACCTGTAAAGGTATTTACACTAAGAAATTATTATTATTATTATTATTATATATTATTATTATATTATTATTATTATTATTATTATTATTATTATTATTATTATTATTATTATTATTATTATTATTATGTAGTTAAACCATTTCTATTATGATTACTCTATTTTATTCAAAAATATTGTTTATTTTGAATTTATGTAAAATATTTTCGAGAAAAAATAAATATTTTCTTTTAAAAAACGTCTGCTTTTAATTTGCGCACTAATGGGTTAATAAATAATATGTAATTGATATGTATATTTACGTAAATATCAATAATAAAATTTATTTTAAACAGGTGAATATGTTTTTATTTCAGTTTTATTGAATAATAAACATTTCAATTAATTTAAAATTTTCTGAATCATACCCTGTAATATATGTAGTAAATATTATACAGAGAGCATGCGCCAAGTGAGAGAGTTCACCTACTACTATCTTTTTTTTGGCTTCACTTGATAATGAACAATGTAATAGGTGATTATACTTCTGTATTTTCTTTCTACTTCTGTGAATAGAGGCCTTCATAATTAAAATATGCCCTCCACAACGAAACACGTTGAGACTGTTTTTGTTAATGCAAATAGGCGAAATTATACAAACTTCTTGGATTTCTTTTTCGCCTACAACTGATTTATAAGATAATTTTTTTTTTTTTAAATTATTTAACAAGTATAATGATAAAAATTTTTCGTAAGGATTTCTGCCATTAAAAACACGTAAATCAACGGCTCGTGTCTCATGAAGTGCAGGCCCGTACCTAGGTCTTTAGGTCTTCCGAGGCAGAAAATACATTCGGGGCCCCAATATTGTGAATGTTATTGTTTATGTATTGTGTATCATTGGCAATTAGAGATGAAGGGATGACAATAATGAATAAGACCCAAACTCTAAATTAAGTAACTAAACAAACTGTAACTTAAGGTAGTTGATCCGAAAAACGATTTTTCAAAGGATTTTAATGAAACTTCCCTAGATATTTATTTAATTCAAAACCAATAATACGAACCTATACCGAAAAAAAATTGACCGCTCCAATTTTGAGAAAAACAGTTTCAAAATTGTATAATTTTAACACGGGCTCTTATGCGGTTGACATATTCACACAATTTTTTTGAATAAAATAAAAACGTGTCGAAGGGACTTGATAAAAATTTAATATATTATGATATTATTGACCGCGCCGTTTTTAAAATATAATTTATAAACATCATTTTACAAGGCTTTTTCAGGAACGCTTTTATATTGTTACAACATATGCGCGCGGAAACTCAAAAAGACAAATCATATACAAATATAATAACTGAAGAATATCAATACATTATTTAATTTTTGATAAAAGAAAATTTTTTCGCTTAGCTATAGTTTTGTACCTGACTATCTCGCACCAAATACCTTGATATGTGGTTTAGTTCATGAACGCACAAAAAATTCTAAATTAAGCCTAAATTAAATGACTAACAGGTGTGGTAGTTGAATACAACTAACCTTATCGTTATAATTGTTTTCTTCTTGACTTAGTACTAGCAAAAACATCAGTAAGTTCGTTGAAATCAATCAGTAAGTTCTATCATTAGAGCACAGGGAGCTTCGTAGATAATTTTTGATAGACAGTCAGATACATAAAGCAAGCGGTAAGTACATCTGGATAGCTTGAAGCTAAGGAACTATTTTCTATCAGCAGGATATTCGCAAACTCTTTTACATCTGTGAACGCCTTTAATATTTCAGGTTGATAAAATCTGAACTTTGAACAATGACGTTACATCACTATAAAAGCTGTTAACAAATTTATCGAGTCAGTTTATTGTAAAATTTTAATTTATCGGATTCGTTGTAATCTCGAGAATGATACAGGATACATGAAATGTCAATAAATTCAATATGGCTGCTGTAGTGGCTGTAAACCACCATATTTAATTTTCCACAAAAAAATACATAATGAAAATTTATTAAGAGATGTATCAAAATGGAGGTCTTAAAGAGACAAATTAAAAAAAAAGTGTATCACTTGTATGTATTGTAACACTTGTATCTTGAAAGTGATCGTTGCAGAAATTTCTTCTAAATAATTGAATATGTAACAGGTAACACTAAAAGGAGGTAATAAAAAATAAATTTAAAATATTGGAAAACCCCACTGCGTAAAAATTGAAACAAAAAGACACAAACATAAAGAAATATAAAAATGAATAAAAAACTAAAGTAGTCGGAAGCATACTAATCAAGTTGAACGAAACATACTGTATCAAGTTGAACAGAAATATCTGATGCCTCCAGCTGCTTTACTTTTTTATTCATTTTTCTACTTCTTCTTGTTTCCATCTTATTAGTTCGCGATCGGGTTTTTTATTTTTAAATTTAATTTGTATTGTTTTTACAGCAATCCCCACCCTGGAGCATAAAGTTTTGAAAAAGTAAAATGCCGTTAAGCACCAGTGTTAACAACAAGGCTTGGTGGAATTCGTGGATGAGTTTATTATTTTTGGGGATGGAGAAGAAGACTCTGAATTGTTAATCTGTTTCTATAACTGAGGAGCAGATTTAACAATTTTTATGAAAAAAAAATTAGGTTATTTAATTCAAATAGTTTAGGTAGTTTGACTCAAACTGGTTATTAAACGTCACAAAAACGTCAGTTAATTTTGAATTTTCTTATATTCTCTTGGGGATCCCCTTTGGCTGAGGGCTCCGGGGCAATGCCTCGACTACCCCTGCCTAGTTACGGGCCTGATGAAGTGTCCATTGTACATCTTAAAGCCCTTATAAATTTCAGTAATTTTTCTGAATAATGTGGGTGCATGTAATGGATCTTCTACTCAGAACTAGTGACAAATTTTAATTCTGTTATAAATGTTCTACTATTGTTAAGTGAACGTGGTTTAGAAAAATAAGAAAAATATTATTATTTTTCAAAAGTTGACAGTAGAAGTGGCGTACAGCACCTAGGAAAAGTGTTTAGAACTTTAGAGGCTCTAGAGAGCTCCCAACATTAAAGTTCAGAACTGTCTCCAATAAGATGAAATATTAACGAAACCAACGTAAAAAAATATATTAAATTTTAGCAAATAATTTAAATTTGAAATTCAACTACAACTAAATGCTTACAGAGACACCTTTGAAGACAATTGTACAATTTCATCGAAAAAGCTACATAGAATTTATTATATAACTACATAGTCCGTTTTTTAAGTGAACATATGAATATTGGTGTATGTATAAATACGAACAAAAGTTCGGCATTAATAATGTTTCACAGGCACTCGATAACATTTGAAATTAAAAATATATCTGCGTCTCGCATTAAAGAGAGGATGTGTTTGATTGATTGTCGAATTGGAGTGGCACTCGAACAAGCGATTCGGTAGCCTAATTGGTAAGGCGCTTGACTAGCAACCAAGAGATCCGGGTTCGAGTCCCAGCCGATCCAGTTTGATAATTTTTCAAACACTGTGAATTTTAATTTACATAGTACTTTACATCGTAAATTACTTTTTCCATATCGTGGTACCTAAAGGAAAAATTATAAAAAAAATTATACTACTACCAAAAATTAAGGGAACAAAAAGGAATTAGTAATTTTTTAGTGATTTTTGAAAGGCAGAATTTACGTGAAAAATGGTCGTATCGAGATGATAAAAAAAGCATTTCGAAGCTCCAAGATTCTAGTTTTGAGATCTTTCGTCCAAAAAATTTTAGGAGTGCCAGTTATCGAACAATCCTAAGGAATAACAGAAAAATTGAAAATAGAAAATTTTTTGCTCTTTTTTTTCGGTCTACGGGCTTGAACAATTTTTTTACAGTAAATCCATGGTATTGACTTGATAGCTTGTTTATTCAGCTTCAATTTCCTTTTTAAAATTTTTCTCTACGTTGAATTGTTCGGGAGATATCCAACTTTGAATGCAAAAGGATCCTTTTTGCTTAACCATCGATTTCTCAGCAACCAGTGATCGGACGGAAAATTAAAGGGCAGTTTTGAAATCTGGAATAAACTTCCTACAGGGCTATGCTGCGTACTTTAGGAAGTAGGAGTATTGATGGGGAATTTAATATTTGTACGAATTTTTATACGTCACTGTACCCCCAATAACTAAACCATTTGTTCAAAATGTCAGAAAAAAAATTAAAGGAGCAAAATTGAATGAACAAAATTTAATGAAAAATTCAATTTTTTTTTCAACTGTTTTCACAGTTCGGCATTTTTTATCCATAAAATATAAATTGCTTTGTTTACTTGCACGTTACTACGCAACATATATGAAATTAAAATTTGATAGATATATTACTCATAACACAACTGCAAGCCTGTTGAATAGGGGTTAATACGGTGATTTCACTAGCCGGAAGGTGTTGAATAATGGCCAATCCTTCACACCTTTGAATAATGCCTAATTTTCTCAACAATTAATGGATGAATGTTTGTATAATGTGTTCTTCAACAGGAGTAAAAAAATTCTCTTTCTTTATGTACAATCGGCTTAAAAAATAATTATTGAAAAGCTCAATACTAAATATAAAAGTCATTCCAACAGATAACCTTTTATTGCAATCTCAGTTCACTCCAATTAAAGTGACTGAAAATAAAAAATAAAAAATAAAAATGACTAAACCAAAATCAAATAAAAATAAGTGTTATTAAATTATTAGAAAAGTAAATTTATCAGGAAAATGAAAATTCACATACAGTCTAGGAATTGATACAACCAAAATGAAATTGTCTGGAAAATCGTATAAAATTATATCCTATTGTCATTACTAACGTATCCTCTACATTTACTCAATATATTTTGAGCACCAACATGTTTGCGTGTGTTTGTGTGGGTGCAAGTGAAATGATTGAGGGCGGGTCAATTGAAGGTTGGATGGACGGTGCCGTATAAGTGTGTGATCTGGTCTGCTAGCTCTGAAAGCGATTGAATTGATACAAACAACAGCAAAACCATACACAGGTTAAATGTACATAGGTACGATAATGCAACGATGTAATCCTTGGGAAAAAAAAAAAAAACGACCAAGTAAAGTATATAACGTTTTTGTAACGAAAAACAATAGCTGAGGCAATGAACCGCTATCCTAATTTTATCTTCTTACTTTATAAATGAGTGTTTGTTTATTATACCTACGTTAGTGGTATACCTATTTACTTACCGAACATGTCCTTATCACCGTATGTGTAGAAGAACGTAACTTAATTGAACTAAAAGCATTGATCTTGTAAAAAAGGGAAAAACACACTGACAATTAAATATATTAACGTAGAACACAGCATGTATTAGCACTATTAATTACAAAGTTTTGAAGCTCTTCAAAAATTTAAAGTGTCTTTTTAGTGTTTCGTACCAAAATCAAAATTAGCAAAACGGAGCACTTATGTAATCACTTTGGTGTCTGCCCATCTGTCACAGGCGAATTTCTCTGAATTCATTCGACCCGAAAATTGGAAATTTTGCAATTTAGAGTGTGGTAGCCCGATTGTAGATGTTGTTAAGTTAATTCTGGTGGTTAATTTCAAAGGATAATCGAAGAAGAGGAAAACAATTTTTCCTCCAGATCATTAAGTTATCAAAGAAAAGCTTATTAAAACACAAATTCTTTCATATATATATATATATATATATATATATATATATATATATATATATATATATATATATATATATATATATAATAAAACTGTAACGAGACCATTCCTGTACATGGAATATTTTTTGAAAATTGTAGCCGTATTATAAATAGTCTGTCTGTCTGTCCGTTCACGCATCACGCAAAAACTACTGGACAAATTTTAATCAAAGGGCATAGCCGGGTAAGATAGGGAAAACGGCCCTTGACGCAAAATTGATTGTTTTTATAGGAAATAATACTTCTTAGCCCCAGATACATTCCTGCCAAATTTCAACCCTCCGAGGCTAATAGTTTATAAATACACAAACAGACAAAAATTTTCAAAAAAAATTTTTTTTTTGACGAAATTACTGAGCCGATTTACTTGAGTTTAATATATATTGTGTACCCAACTTAGGCGAAGTAATAAAAAAAAAATTAACGTTATATCCCTTTATTATACTAATTTTTTTAAATTTTTAAATTTAAGAAAATTTTTTTTTGGCACTTAGGCGTTAGCGACACTCACCATTTTTTGTTCAATAATTTGTCTCTTAGTACTCTATAACATATATTTTTATGGAAAAATTTTAGTTGGTAGAACATAGTAATATTTCAATACAAATGCATGCCATGTTCGGTACCACATATATAACTTATGTATAAAAAGGGCCATAAAGTAAAGCATCTGCCTTATTTCTAAAACACAGTAGAACTCTAAGCAGTGCAATAAAATGTTCTCTTCCCTCCTGAGTTGCAGTTCTTGGAGTTCCTGTGACGGTCTAAAAAATATATATTTTGAGCTGTTATAAAAAATATGTTTTAACTTGTTAATTTTACCATGAATCTGAATATCTGAATGAAATCAATAAAATTATCTCAGCATATTTACTAATTAAAATTATATCTAACTCAACAAAAATTATAAGTTTTAGAAACTTTATTCAAATAAAGTTACTAATAATAACAATAATACGTCTTAAATGTTATATTGTTTTAATAATAATAAACATTAACTTAATAAAATGGAACAAAAAACTTCAACGATGTATAGTAATAACAACAATCCGGCTAAAACCTGTTGTAGTTATTACATGTACATATAACTAACTTGAAGAAAGTAATGTATAATTGTACGCAATATGTAGCTCGTCCCTCTCACTTGATGTTTTTGTTGCACTTCTTAAGGAGGTGCAGAAAGTGGATTTTTCTGTAATAAAATTACATACGTTCATAACTACGACAAACAACTTAGACATACGTCTAGCTTTATCTGCCGTCTGGCTTATTTTGTTAACACGATGACGGGTCATGGGGAATTATAACGAAATAACCAACTGGTATGCTATTTTGACAGCTAATCAACTTTGTATGAAATTGTTGACATCGTAAGACGTGGTGTATGAGCTAACAAAGTTTCACTTGACGTCTTACAAAGAAAACAACTCTAACAAAGGAGAAATCAATATCTATTTTGTTTTATTAATAAAAAAAAGACAAACGGCAGCTAATGTTGGACTTGAGTAAATTTAAACTAGTTTATCGTAGTTATAAACGTATGTAATTGTATTATTTTAGAAATAGGGTAGATATTTTACTTTATATTCCTTTTTATACATAAGTTATATATGTGGTACCGAACATGGCATGCATTTGTATTGAAATATTACTATGTTCTACCAACTAAAATTTTTCCATAAAAATATATGTTATAGAGTACTAAGAGACAAATTATTGAACAAAAAATGGCGGGTGTCGCTAATGCCTAAGTGCCAAAAAAAAATTTTCTTAAAATTAAAAATTTAAAAAAATTAGTATAATAAAGGGATATAACGTTAATTTTTTTTCCATTACTTCGTCTAAGGTGGGTACATAATATATATTAAACTCAAATAAATCGGTTCAATAATTTCGTCAAAAAAAATTTTTTTTGAAAATTTTTGTCTGTTTGTGTATTCATAAACTATTAGCCTCGGAGGATTGAAATTGGGCAGGAATGTATCTGGGGCTAAGAAGTATTATTTTCTATAAAAACAATTTTGCGTCAAGGGCCGTTTCCCTATCTTACCCGGCTATGCCCTTTGATGTGATGATAACCTATTACCTGGGTGAACATCTAAGATACTTTTTATTGCGGGAAAATATCTCATTCGCACGGGAAAATAGAAAAGCCATTATTACATTGCACCCATTACACCAAAAACTATTGAACGTATTTTGATGAAATTTGGTATGATATTAACTTATTACTTAGGATACTTTTTATTACGGGAGAGTTGGTTGTACTGTGTTAGTGAATAGACGTGTGTAATTTCGATCCGTAGTAGTTTTTAAGATTTCAGTGGTTCTAAGGTGTTTGTATTAATTCTAAATTGTATATTCAAAATTTTAGTATATTCCTAATTTTATCAGATAGTAAAAATTTTGAAAAAAAATCTCTGTGTTCAACAAAAAGAAGAAAGTTAAATTTAAAAAAAAGAAAAAAATTGTCTAAAAGGATTAAATTGACAGCCTGGCATATTACATTACGTACCTATATTCAGTAGACTGAAATTAGATACATGTAATAAATTAACAGAGTTATATTATTATTTTTAATATTACCAAAATGACAACGGAACGTCAATTATCGGATGTACTAAGTGAAATAATATCGTCTATCGAATCAATTAAAAAAAATATGGCAGACAAAAGTGATATAATGTAAATTAAAAATTCTATGGAGAAAATAACGCAAAGGATAACGATAATTGAAAAAGAACAGACGGATATTTGGGAAATGGTTGCAATCCAAGAGCAGAAAATTGAGTAACTTGAGAGAGAATCAAGGAAAAATAATATCATTATTAGTGGCATACCTGAGCAACCGAACGAAACCCGTGAAAGTCTGGAAGAAAACATTTTTAACTTGGTGCAGACTAAACTTCAAACTGAATTGCAACAAAACTGTGTTAATGAAGTCAGAAGAATTGGTGTCAAGGATAAAAATACAGGCCATCGCCCAGTAATGGTAAGCTGCGTCTCTTATAAAAAAAGGTAGGCATCATGAAGGAAAGAACGAAACTAAAAGGAGCCGATATTTACTTAGATGACCATCTTACCAAGTTGCAAAATGAAGATCGAAAAATACTTGTAGATATGCACAGGAACTTAAAAAAAGCGGGATATGAAGCTAGAATTGTAAAAAATAAGATACTAATGAACGACAAACTCTGGACAGTAGACGAATTAAAAGCAGAATGTGTACTTACGCCGCAGATTAACCAAAAACATGATCAACCGGGCATAGAAGTGGAAAAAAGGTTCAACCACAAGAAAAACGACAATGAAGAAGCAACCAACGAATGTCACGTGAAAACACCAAAAGAAAAACCAGGAACAATGGAGAGTTTTCTGCGATCCAGAGTAAATACGCCAAGAAACTAAATATAACCCCACTAAATTTGCTTTTTTGGAATATCGAGGGTATTAACAATCTAGTAAATTATAATGGAGCTCAATGGAATAAATATGATGTGTTGTCTTTAACTGAAACGTGGCTGACAACTGATCCAAAAGACAATATAAAATGTTTACAAAATTATCATGTAATTTTTTCAGCTGCTATTAAGGAAAAACAGAAAGGCCGTGCATCTGGAGGTCTACTTCTTTGTATAAAAAAGTGTAGAAAATTTTTAGTTGAAACTTTGGACATAATAGAAAATCGGATAGTTGTAAGAATTCAAAGTGACGTGGAAAAAATTATTATAGGTGTCGTGTATTTTAAACCAAGTTTAGATATTTCACAACCGCTAGAATTGTTGCAAAATGTACTTAATGTAATCAACAGTAAATATAGTGACTACGTGTGCGTTATTGGAGGCGATTATAATTGTAGAATTGGTCAACTTAATCAATTGACGATAATGTGTTAGAAAACTGTAAGTTAAGTGCTAAGAGAACTTCTTTGGATAATATTTGTAATAGTAAAGGTAGTGTTCAGTACTGTATTCGCAATCAGATTAGTTGAATGTGGGGGTAACGGTACTGAACCACCTCAGTTCACCCCTTGTGTGGGGGAGTAGTTGTCTGTTAGCAGTGGAGTCGAGTAGTGGACACACACAGTGCAACAGGACATATCAGTTCAAGTGACAACAATTGTAAAAAGGGACACCATCAGTCCATCAATACAAACACACATCAGTGTCATAATTTAGTAATTTCATTAAGTGATTAAGAGACAATAATTAGTGACCTTAAGTTTTAATTAAGTGTTTTTCTTTATGTGTAAATAAGTGATTAGAACAGTAACAGTAATACAGTCCATTAATTAAATGTAAACAATCATCAAAATGTTACATCTTTTTAATCGAGAATCAGCGTTTTATTTATAAGTTCACCTACAGAACTGACTAATCCTACAGGATTATTACATTTGGTGACTACGCCGAATGAGAAGCTCTAACATTTTGGTCCTTCAAACCCGATGAGAAAAGTGAAATTGAGCAATTTCGATTGCTATACTAAGAAAAACATTACCAGTGCTAATTATTGTGCATAAACTTATCACGAAAAGCAAAGACAAAAGTGAGTGATTGTTAGTGTATGAACAAATTTTGTACAGTCTGCAAGGATAATTGTAGTGAAAGTTGACCAAAAACTCCAACTACACACACCAGTGTAACGACAGGTCAGTTTTCAAATCATCAAGGACAACGAGTTGGAGAAAGTTGCAGATAGCAATCTAACGGTACAGCACATCAGCTTACCCATCATACTACACAAGGTAAGTGAGTCACTTTCTTTCCTTTTCTTACATACATAAATAGTGTCCATTGTATCCACACATAAACCATTATCCTTGATCTTAATACAACAACACCTACAGTCGATGCAAGAGAAAGTTTTCAGCGTTAAAAGATAACGGTACTATTTCTTCTACATAATACGCACACAATTCAACGAGAAAAATACAAACAAGGATAACGGTACATCTTATTTCGATAGTTGGATACATACATCATATTTAATAAACAGATGGTTAACCAATCATAAAATAAACGAATTACAACCATCATTCACTTTGAGTAATTAGTAATTTTAAAACAAACTAAAATCAATATTTTAATTTTAACAAATTAAAATACATATTCAAAATTCAATAAATTAATATAAAATTAATTTGTTAAATTTACCAAAATAAAATTATATTAACTTTTAATAAAATTTATAATTACAACAAAATTTAAATTTAAATTACCTCAATATTTTAAATAAACAATTAAGTTTCCAATAAAAACAAATTTATTAGTCAATAAAATTAATAACCAAAAATGGCAACCCAAGCAAAATGGTTGGCTTCTAAAAAACGCAACATCAAAGGTCAATTAACAAGATTCCAAAGTTTTGTGGACGCCTTCGACAACTCTATGGTTGAAGAACTTAAACTTAGGTTACATAAAATAAACTGTACTTGGGATGAGTTTCACGACACTCAACTCGAAATCACATCACTAGAAGCCGAAGATTTCGAAACTCAGCAAAAGGAAACTGAATTGTTTGAGGAACAGTATTTTAAATTAGTAAGCAAAGCTAATAAATTGTTAGCTCAAATAACTCACGACACAGATAACGCATCAAATATTTCTGCTGCTACTTCTCACGCAAAACCAAATCATATAAAATTACCAACCATAGAACTACCAAAATTCAACGGTAGATACGATCAATGGTACAATTTTTACGATACCTTTAAGTCAATTATTCACGACGATCCAAATGTCTCAGACGTATAAATTCCATTATTTAAAGGCATCATTAATTGGAGAAGCTAGCACAGTAGTTCAATCATTAGACGTATCATCAGCTAATTACGCAATCGCGTGGCAATTGTTGAAGGATCGGTACGACAACAAACGGTTCATCATACAGAACCATGTTAAGGCATTATTTGAGCTACCGACCGTTATTAAAGATCAGCCCTTAAGTTTACGAAATTTACTAGATGTTTATTTAAAACACATCCGGGCCTTAACCGCTCTCGGACAACCCACCGACCAATGGGACGTTTTATTAATTTATCTAATAACGTCCCGATTAGATAAGGCGACACATAAGAATTGGGAAGACGCTTCTAAAGAGAAGGAACTGCCGTCGATAGCCTCAATGATCGAGTTTTTAGAGCAAAGATGTCGTATATTGGAAGCGGTAGCTCCATCGGGCACAGTCAGCTCAAAACAAATAGCTACTACAACTAAATCCAGACACGACGGAAAACGGCATACGTAGGCATTCACCAGCCAAACGAAAGGTTGCCCAGTCTGTTCAAAGGGACATAATATTTACAACTGTCCGAGATTCCTAAAACTATCAATCGAACAGCGATTAAACGAAGTTAAGAAGGCAAATTTGTGTTCCAATTGCCTACGAAAGGGTCACACCCACAATCAGTGTTCGTCCCGGAAATGTTCGAATTGTTCTGCTGATCACAATTCTTTACTTCACCCGACAACACCAACCAATCACAATCAGACGGCACAACAGCCATCAGCAAACCCATCGGTTGCCACAACCGCCGCACATACAGCAGCAACCAATTCGCAACTGCAAGTATTACTGTCAACTGCTGTAATTCAGGTGCAGAGTGGTGACGGAACATTTTATCCATGTAGGGTATTATTAGATTCAGGCTCGCAGTCAAATTTCATGACGGAACATTTCGCGACCAAAATCAAGCTGAAAAGAAAATTCATCAATATGCCAGTCACTGGAATCAGTGACTCAAATTTTACAATAAAATTTAACACGAGAACGACCATCAAGTCACGAAATAACACGTTTTACAAAACTACGAACTTTTTATTACTGCCAAAAATTACGGGATCAATACCTAATTGCTACGTGGATAGACAGTATTTAAACATACCTGGAAATGTTGAACTAGCCGATCCCAAATTTGATCAGCCCTCGGAGGTGGACATGCTACTTGGAGTGGAACTCTTTTATGACGTTCTAAAACCACAGCAAATGCAGTTAGAAAACAAGATGTCTGTGCTCCAAAACACGAAATTTGGATGGGTAATAGCCGGAAGGGTCCCACAACGACATAAATCCCGTATTTCTTGTTATTTGACACTTGATGATTTGTCAAAACAAATAGAGAATTTCTGGGAAATCGACGAATGCTCCGAAAAACGAACAGTATTATCGCCAGAAGAGCAAGCATGTGAAGAACACTTCCGAAAACATACATCAAGGTACTCAACTGGAAGGTTCGTAGTTCGTTTACCATTTAATAAGAGAAAGTCCGAGCTAGGCGTTTCCTACAACATTGCATTAAAAAGATTCTCGAACTTGGAACGGAAATTAAATCAGAATTCCCAACTTCACGAGCAATATAGCGCATTCATGGCAGAATACAAAGTTCTCAACCACATGACTGAAGATCGCGAATATAATGGCACTGGATGTTTTCTACCACACCATCCCGTCGTTAAAGAAGATAGTTTAACCACCAAAGTGAGAGTCGTGTTTGACGCTTCCGCGAAAACAACAACTAATGTAGCACTAAATGACACGTTAATGATCGGGCCGACAATACAAGACGACTTATTCAGCATTTTAATACGATTTAGAACGCACGAAGTGGTGTTTACCGCAGATATTGAGAAAATGTATCGTCAAATTCGCGTGCATGAGGAAGATGCTCGATATCAAAAGATTCTGTGGCGATGTAACTCAACCGAACCAGTTCAGGAATACATTCTGAACACGGTCACATATGGAACTTCGTGTGCTCCCTTTCTTGCAACACGATGTTTGCAAGAATAGGCCGAACAAGAGACACATCAGTTTCCGAGGGCAGCACAAGTCATCAAGAAAGACTTCTACGTGGATGACTTACTATCAGGAGCTAAATGCGTGGAAGACGCTCGAATTCTTAAGGCGCAAATAGCGGATATCCTCCAACGAGGCGGATTTAAACTCCGCAAGTGGGCATCTAACAAGTGTGAATTGTTAGAGTTTGGACATGAGACTTGCAAGGAACCTCTTCCCAACTTAAATACAGATAAATTGAAGGTACTGGGTATCGTATGGAATCCACAACAGGATTCATTAATTTATACAGCAAATATAAGTGAAGCGCCCGCAGTGCTTACAAAGCGTGTCATGCTGTCACAAATAGCCCGACTTTACGACCCAATGGGATTATTGGGTCCAGTTATTATAATAGCAAAAATTACAATGCAGAAGCTTTGGACACTAAAGACCGGCTGGGACGAACCTGTACCTCCGTATATGAGCCAGAATTGGACACAATTTTTAAGCGACCTTCCGACAATAAACAATTTAGTAGTTTCACGAAAAATTGTCGTCAAGGACCCTATTAATATTCAACTCCACGGATTTTCCGATGCTTCTGAATCAGCATATGGAGCCTGCATATATTTCAAGTCAGAAAACGAATACAATGAGCAAGAAATGCATTTAGTATGCGCCAAGTCACGTGTAACACCACTGAAACGAATCTCTTTACCAAGACTGGAGTTGTGTGCCGCAGAGCTATTAGTCACCTTTTATAAACATGTAGTTAAATCATTAAGGCTAAACATATCCAGCACCACATTCTGGTCAGATTCAACAATTGTCTTAAGTTGGATTAATATGTCCCCACATCTATTAAAAACTTTTATATCCAATCGAATTTCAAAAATACAAGGTGTTACCAAGCCAAACGACTGGAGACATATCAGTTCATCCCAAAATCCAGCGGATATTATTTCAAGAGGCTGCAAAGCATCGGAACTCATATCTAACCAACTGTGGTGGCATGGTCCTCCATGGATACTAGAAAACGAAATTCATTGGCCTGTACAATCATCATTCGAAGGCAAGGCGGAACAACTACCAGAAATTCGACCAGTAGTTTCAAATCACAGCACTACGGTTACGACGAATGAGATTTTTATTCGTTTCTCAAGGTTTTCGATTTTGGTTCGTGTCGTGGCGTGGATATTCCAATTTAGAAATAATGCATCAAATTCCAGTAAGAAGGTTTTCGGTCCAGTATCAGTACAAGAATTAAACACAGCCAAACGGAGACTGACGAAATTAGCTCAGTCTGAAGTTTTCAAGGAGGAAATTAAGATATTGAGACAAGGCAAACCCCTAAACAAGGGCAGCCAATTGGTCACATTAAACCCTTACTTAGACAGTGAAGGTATACTTAGAGTAGGCGGTCGATTGCAGCGAGCGAATATAACATTTGAGCAGCAGCATCCAGCTGTATTATCAAAGAATCATCCACTCACAATTTTAATTATAAAATACTTTCATGAGAAGTATCTTCATGCAGGACCGACAGCTACATTGGTTCACATTCGAACAGAGTTCTGGCCACTATCAGGCAAGGCAGCAGTTCGAGGCGTATTAAGAAATTGTATCACTTGCTTTAGAGCCAAACCACCTGAAACTGTCCAACAAATGGGAATTCTACCAAAAGGCAGGGTAAATATATCTGGGCCATTTACAATTACAGGAGTAGATTACGCTGGTCCTTTACAAATAAGGGAACACAAACATCGCGGACGAACCAAGATCACAAAATGCTACATTGCTGTGTTCGTCTGCTTCATTACAAAGGCCATTCATTTAGAGCTGGTTTCCGACCTTACATGCGATGCATTCATCAATGCATTAAAACGATTCATCGCTCGACGTGGAAATTGCAGAGAAATCCACAGCGACAATGCAACAAATTTCATTGCTGCGGAAAGGGAATTAAAACAGTTCTTTGAGTTTTTGAAATCTTCGGATTGTCAGGCAAACACTCAGCGATTCTTAGCAAATGAATCAATAAGTTGGCATTTCTCACCAGCAAGATCACCACACCATGGAGGTCTTTGGGAAGCTGCAGTGAAATCTGCCAAACACCATTTAAAACGTGTTCCCAGGAATGCATTGTTAACATTTGAGGAATTGTATACACTTCTCACACAAATCGAAGCTGTTGTAAATTCCCGTCCATTGTGTCCCCTCACTAATGACCCAAATGATTTGACTCCTTTGACTCCTGCCCATTTTCTTCTCGGTGACTTACGTACAGGTATCATCGACGAACCAACGTTATTAAACGAACCAATGAATCGACTGTCCAGATGGCAGTACATCCAACGAATTAAACAAGAATTTTGGAAGCGTTGGTCCCGTGAGTATCTGTCGCAACTACATCAGCGTACAAAGTGGAATTTATCAGCCACTCCCATCACACCGGGCAAATTAGTACTATTGAAGGACGAGAATCATCCGCCAGCGAGATGGCCTCTCGGAAGAATTCAGGAAGTGTATCCAGGCGAGGACGGAGTCGTTCGAGTCGTTTCGGTCAAGACCAACAGTGGCATCTTCAGACGTGCAGTACAGAAGATTTGTTTACTTCCCGTGGACGACAATCAACATCAAGGTGTTGAAACCTAGGTGGTTTCAAGGGGGGCGGGATGTTCAGTACTGTATTCGCAATCAGATTAGTTGAATGTGGAGGTAACAGTACTGAACCACCTCAGTTCACCCCTTGTGTGGGGGAGTAGTTGTCTATCAGCAGTGGAGTCGAGTAGTGGACACACACAGTGCAATAGGACATATCAGTCCAAGTGACAACAATTGTAATAAGGGACACCATCAGTCCATCAATACAAACACACATCAGTGTCATAATTTAGTAATTTCATTAAGTGATTAAGAGACAATAATTAGTGACTTTAAGTTTTAATTAAGTGTTTTTCTTTATGTGTAAATAAGTGTTTAGAACAGTAATAGTAATACAGTCCATTAATTAAATGTAAACAATCATCAAAATGTTACACCTTTTTCATCGAGAACCAGCCTTTTATTTATAAGTTCACCTACAGAACTGACTAATCCTACAGGATTATTCCATTTGGTGACTACGCCGAATGAGAAGCTCTGACAGGTAGTAAGTTAGTAGAATTTATGGAGCATAATGAATTGATAAATATTAATGGAAGATCATCAAATGATATTACTGCCCAATTCACCTTTCTTAGCACACAGGGTAAATCTGTGATTGACTTAGTTTTCTGTAATTTTTGGAGCTTGAATAAAATAACAGACTTTAAGGTTTTAGACTCGATCCATGGTTCTTATCATTTTCCAATTTCGCTGCACATATCCGCCGACATTTATAATAAACAAAACATTAGGAATAGTAATAAAATATTAAATAAGCAAGTATATTTTAAGTGGGACGATAATTTAGCGCCGAATTATTTTACAGGTATGGAAATGTCCAGTAGAATTCATATTAGCAGTAACATAAACAGTTGATGAAATGAGCACAAACTGCTATTAAAGAATTAGCCTGTCAGTTAGGAATGCAAAAAGAAATATTAATTTACAGTAGCGATTTTAGACTATTACAAAATAAGTGGTTTGATTAGGAATGCAAAAATACAAAATTTAATGTAAAAAATTTATTGAAAATATGCAAGCATGACAATTTTAAAAATGATGAACTAGTAAACAGTTATCACGAAATGAAAAAGCAATATAAAATATTAGTTAAAGAAAAGAAAATTAATTATCAAAAACAAATGATTGACAAAATATCAAATGTAAAAAACGCAAAGGAATTTTGGGAGACAATAAATTGTTATAGAAAAAAGAAACTTGAAACCGTTGAAATTGATGAGAAAGAGTGGGAAATGTTTTATGATAATATATATGGAAATAGAAATAGTAAATCAGGAACTTTTGAAGATGTGGCACATCCAGTTTTGGAGAGAATAATTACCTTGAATAACCATAAGTAATATAAAATCGGGCAAGGCACCGGGTCTCGATAAAATCAGTAACGATTTTTACAAAAACCTTCCCCCAAACTGGCTGTTGTATATCACAATCTTATTCAATAAAATATTAGAAACAGAAAAAATTCCAGAAAAGTGGTGCTGTATAGAAATGCTAATGTTCCATAAAAAGGGTGAGAAAGATAACCCATATAATTATAGAGGCATTGCACTTATAAATTCTATAGCAAAGATATTTAGACAAATTTAGCTAATAGGTTAAGCGATTGGACCGAACATTTAAATATTATTCCAGAAGAACAAAATAGGTTTAGGAAGGGCAGAAGCTGTTTTGATAATATATTTGTATTAAACTCTGTATTGCAAATTCGTTTACAGAAACAAAGGAAAGTTTTAGCTTTATTTGTTGATTTTAAAAGAGCATTTGATTATGTTAACCATAATAAACTTTGGCATAAATTATTTGATATGGGGCTAAGTGCAAGGATAATAATGAATAATTGGTTCATTATACAATTGGGCGAAAATGAAGGTTAGAATCAATAATAAACACACAAAATATATAGATATAACAGAAGGTGTATTGCAGGGAGACTCAATGAGTCCCTTGCTCTTTGCTCTCTTTTTGCATGATATTGAGGAATACTTTAGGGAAAACGGAGCCGATGGATTATACATCAATGGTACCAATGCTACGTTTTATTGTATGTCGATGATATAGTGATCTTAAGTGAAAATCAGTCAGATTTAAGGAAAAAGATTAAAATATTGAATTATTGTAAAGAAAATATGTTAACGGTAAACGTAGCCAAAACAAACATCATTCAGTTTAGTAAAGGAAATAGAAAGAGGGAAATAGGCAATTTCTTTTACGGAAATTAAAGTATTGAAATAGTCAAAGAATTTGAATATTTAGGAGTTACATACGTCAATTCTTCTTTTAGTGCCGTGCAATTAGACCCAAACCTCAACATCCAAAGTAACAGTTTCATTCCAACTCCAAATTCTTCTCTACAATCCACATATTGTTTGGTAAAAAGTTACACCTTTTTGAGCGTCGGGTTTGGGAGGGACGAGGGTAGAAGTAGGCAAATTAACGGTTTTCGTGAGTTTTTTTTTTTAAATATTTCGAAAACTATGCAGCCTAGCGCAAAAAGTGCCGGTACAAAAATAATCTACATTAAATTGCGAACAAAAATAGTCTTGTGCATAATCTTGCTGAAATGAAGAGTTCCAGAGTTATGGCGGGTGTAAAAGTAGCAATTATCACATTATCACCAAGAAAACTAATTTTTTTTATACAGGATTGTGTTTCGTAAAAGGAAATTATCTTCAAACATAGCACCCTCCTCTTCTAAATCTTCGCCTATGATGTTCATATCCCTGTTATCACATCCTAGGCCTGAGAAATTACCGCATATGCTTTAGTAGTTTAGACCACTCTTTCTGCATTCGCAGTTACGGACACATTCGTCTTTGCAAGCGCACACTATGAGGGAAAGTAATTCCTCGAGAGCTGCAGGACGTGCTGTTGTAATTGGTCTCAGGTGTTCATCAATCTTCTTCCACCACCACTCGAGCGGATTCTTCTTCTTATTCAGCCACTGCTGCACTTGGAGATAGGTGCAGCAGTGGCTAAAAATACTAAAAATTGCTACTTTTACACACTTCGTAACTCTGGAACTGTTCACTTTAGCAAGATTAAGTACTGGACCACTTTTTTTCGCAATTTAATGTAGATTACTTTTGTACATGACACTTTTTACGCTAAATCCCATAATTTGCGAAATATTTAAAAAAATTGATGAAATCCGTTAATCTGCCTACTTCTACCCCCCTCCCTCCAAAACCCGACGCTCAAAATGGTGTAACTTTTTGCCAAACAATATGTGGACTGTATAGAACAATTTGGAGTTGCAATGAAACTGTTACTTTGGATCTTGAGGTTAGGCCGTTTTTTTGAATAACTGCACCGTACTATTTATTTCTTGAAAATAATAAACGAGTAATCAGTAAAGCGAATATGGCTATAGGTTCCACTATAAATGTTTTAGCAAAAGCAAAATCTAGTAACTTGGATTCGAAAAACAGATTATTTGATTCCCTAGTTGCATCGGCACTACTATATACAGCTCCGTTTTGGTCCTTACAATATTACCACTATATTGAAAAAATTCAACTCCGTTTCTTCAAAAAAATTTTAATGTTACCAATGAATACACCAAACTATGTAGTTAGATTAGAAGTGGGGACTATACCATTATTGTATCGAATAATGAAACTGGTTTTGAATTGGATCATGAAAGTTAAGCAGATGAGACCAAATAGATTGTCTTTTCTGTGCTTCCAAAGACTACTGTATCTAGATTCAGTAAGTCCACAAAAAAAAAAATATATAACTGGGTTACCCAAGTGCGAGAGCTTCTTCATCAAGTGAACGCAGAAATTTTTTTGCAATTGAACGAATTTGATGATCGTACCGTACAAAATATTCTAAATAATTTTCAGAACCAAATGAGACAAGACGATCTGATAAGATTAGAAAAATCCAATTTTTGTCAGTATTATAAAATGTTATATCTGGAGCAAAAAGCGCAATTATATTTAAAATTTAAAATGTCATTATCGATAATTCGAACAATCGCACAATTACGAACAGTGGGAGGTAGCACATGTAACAATAGCATATATAGATTTAAACAAGATGAAACTTGTACTCTTTGTAATTTCAATGAATTAGAAACCTTGGAACATATTTTATTAGAATGCCCAATGTACAAAAACGTGATGATGAAAAGTTCCATATCCTCTAGAGGACGTTGGATACCACCTTCTTCCACAGTATTCTGTTTTTCACACTCCTCAGTATTTCAGCAAATTTGGATTTTGTCCATCTTGTGATATTATCGACCCAGGACGTACGTTTTCTGCCTCTAGTTCGTTTTTTTTCTAACTTTCCTGTTAGTATCAGCTGTTGAACTTGAAACTTTTCAGAACGCATTAGGTGCCCGAAATATGAACATTGTCTTCTTTTAATAGTAGTTACCAGTGATCTTTCTTCCTGGATTATTCTTAACACTTTATCATTACTTATAAAATCATTCCATTTAATGTTCATCATTCGTCGAAAGCACCACATTTCAAATGCATTTATTTTATTGATTATTGCATCAGTTAATGTCCAGGTTTCACACGCGTAAAGTAACACAGACCATACATATGCTTTCAAGAACCGCACTCTTATTTTTTTGTTTAGTTTATTATTACACAACATTTTTTTCATGTCATAGAAAGCTGTTTTTGCTTGCCCTATTTTTGTTTTAACTTCTAATACCTGATTGTTACTGTCATTAAAATTCACACCTAGATATTTATAAGTTTTGACTTGTTTAATACGCGTTATATTTTTAAATTTTATATTAAGGTCAACGCTTTTAGAACTTTTTGTAAACACCATCACTGCCGTTTTGTTTATGTTAAATTTTAAACCGGCATTTTCACTGTATTTAACAACATTGTTTATTATTTTTTGGAGACTTTCTTCAGAATTTGCGATTAATACAGTGTCGTCAGCGTAGCGTATGTTGTTTATTATTTCGCCATTTATTTTAACTCCTTCCTTTAAATTTTCTAAAGCTCTTAGCATTATTTGTTCGCTATATAAATTGTATAACAGTGGTGACAATACACAGCCTTGACGAATTCTTTTTTTAATCGGTATCCACGGTGTTTTTCCTGACTTTACTTTAACTGCTGCTTCTTGGTTATATATAGTAAATATTTTTAATTATATTTATAAGTCTTTTGTCAACTCCCACACTATACAAGTTTTCTATCATCAATTTATGTTTCAGACTGTCAAAAGCCTTTTGATAGTCTATAAAACATACATAAATATCCTGGTCACTTTCGCGTGCTCTTTCTATTAAAGTTTTTAGACTAAAGACTGCCTCTCGTGTGCCTATTCCAGGCTTGAAACCCATTTGATAATCACTGATGTTCTGTAATATTTTCCTCTGAATTCTGTTTAAAATTATTTTAAGGAATATTTTTGCAGTATGGCTAGTAACACTAATTACACGATAATCATCACACTCTTTTGAGGAACTTTTTTTCGGAATTGGATAAAAAATGGATCTTACGAAGTCCTTGGGAAGACTACCGGTTTCATAGATTTTATTGAATAATTTCAAAAGTTCTGTTAAGTTTTCTTCGTTTAGAGACTTGATAAATTCTGCTGGTACTTGATCTTCTCCTACAGCTTTTCTATTTCCAACATATTTTACTCCCTGTTCGAGCTCACTCATTAATATCGGAAGTTCTTCATTTTCAACATTCAAGTTATTATGGACTTCTTTTAATTCTTCTCTGTCGTCATTGTATAATTCTTTTATATATTCCGCCCATCTATGCTTTTCTTCCTCTTGGTTCTGTATTATTTTTTTACTTTTATTTACTATGTTCTGTAACTCCATCTTCTTTTTTTTGAGCTTCCCACAAACTTCTTTCACTTTTTGGTGTAATTTCCTATCTTGATGTAATTCTGCTAATTGTTCAATTTCATTACATTGCTCTTTCATCCAATTTTCTTTTGCATTCTTAATCTCTTTTTCAATTTCTTTTTGTATTCTTTTATACTCTGCTTCGTTTACGTTTTTATATTTTTTCCTTTCTAGCATTAACTTCAAAATATCTTCTGTCATCCAGTCTTGTTTTTTTCCTAAATTGTGAATTTTTAGTACAGATTCTCCTGATTTTACTAGTGCATTTTTTATATTGTTCCGCCAGTCTTCTATATTATCTTTTTTGCTTTTTGAGTCTTTAATAATTTTTAAAACATTTTCATTGAACTTCTCTTTTGTTTCGTCTACCATTAGACTTTCTAATGTTTTATTGTTACTCATTATTTGTTTTTTAGTTATTTTGAATTTTATGTTGAAAGTTGCAACTAATAAATTATGATCTGATCCTATATCGGCCCCTGGTTTTGTTGTAACGTTATCGATATTATTTTTAAAACGGCCGTTGATAAGTATGTAATCTATCTGGTTTCTTACCACTCTTTCTTTTGAATCTGCGGGAGATTTCCATGTGTATAATCTTCGAATTGGATGTTCGTACCAAGTGTTGGAAATTACGAATTTATTTTCTCTACAAAAATTTATCAGCTGTTCGCCTCTGAGACTTCTTTTTCCGACTCCAAATTTTCCGACGATTTTTTCTTCCTTTCCTTGCCCAACTTTAGCATTAAAGTCTCCCATGACTATTGTTCTTCCAAAAGTTTTGCTCACATTTATTGTTCCTTGTAATTCGTTGTAGAATTCTTTGCAGTCAGCATCACTATAATCTGACGTAGGTGCATATATTTGTATA
Organism: Brachynemurus nebulosus; assembly: GCA_035578155.1. Taxonomy (NCBI): domain Eukaryota; kingdom Metazoa; phylum Arthropoda; class Insecta; order Neuroptera; family Myrmeleontidae; genus Brachynemurus; species Brachynemurus nebulosus. The sequence continues at coordinate 2,887,616 of JAPWDM010000033.1, read as the reverse complement.
ATGTTAGTTTTAATCGGTTTAGTATTTAATTTTATCAATATAATGCGATCCGAGATTGGTACACATACTTCAACTAAATAATTTATTCGCTGATCTATCAGAAATCCGACGCCGTTATAGTGCTGTGTCCCTCCAGAGTAATATAACACATATCCATTCTTTGTTATTTTTCCATTACCTGTCCAATGTGTCTCACTTAAGCCAGTAATTTTTATCTGATATTTGCTAATTTCTTGTATTAAATTATCCAGTTTGCCGCTCTTAAATAAGCTTCTAACATTCCAAGTAGCTATCATTTCTTTGTTCTTTCGTATCCGTTTTTCGTTATCCGTATTCGTTGCATTGGTGGTCATCCTGGGCAATATACGACAGTGGCTTGCCGTTGCCTTCTGTCGGATTTCGCCTGTGTGTTGGTCTTTTATTGACTCAATTTTCCTTGTTGTAGTGCTTTTATTTTCGTGCCAAAAAAAGAAGTTATTTTTTCATCTTTATTAACCACATTATCTTCTTTATTTATTGTCATTTTTATTATATTCTCATTTTTTCTGTTAATTTTTTTAGAATCCTGCTTTTTTATTGTAATGATAGTTGAACTATCCTCCTCTTCTTCTTCTTCACTTCTTTGTCTTTTATATTGATTTGTATTTTCTGGAGAAATTTCTTTATTTTGAAAATGCCCTATATCTTCTTTAGAATAATACTTTCCCTCTAAAAATAATTTATTTCCTCTAAAAACGTACGTAATCAATATTTGAAAAATGTTCTGGCAGAAACAAATAATTTAACAAATACCTGTAATTTATTATCAGCAAATTTAAAAAATAAATGTGTAAACTTATACAAATTTGCGGAAACAGCATTTCACAATGGTGCGTACATTTTAGATCATGACTGATATTAAGATTGTGTCGTGTACGTAATATGTGTAATGTGAAAGGAAGATATAGGTATGCATAAATTATATGCATATATAATGGTAGAGTATTTATAAAATTATTAAATCAAACATTGCATTTATTACAACTAATGATTATTGTTATAAATGTCAAACATACAGGTATGTATATCTACATGGGCATTCTGAAGTAAACAGTAAATATGTATGGTTCATTTCAGTTAAATTTAACCATGCTTCCTCACTTTGAATTTAAATAATTTCCGTTTTCTTGGCTTTATCTCTTTAGTTATTGCATTTATGTAAATTTTAAATTTGCGATTTATTTTTAGAAAAGAATAGAAGATTGATTTGTTTCGAATATAAGAATTATTTAATTTTTTAACAAAAACTCATGATCAATTGTATCTGAAATAAGGTATATATAATTTTGTTCTCTTTTTTTCTTCCTTTGTGTTTAATCACCTATACGCTATAGTTTATTATTTACACTGTAATTTTATTAATGATGTGGAATTATATACGTCATGTAATTGATGTTTGTACACCACTGAATATTATAGAATTTAATTCTTTTTTATGTATTTTGCAAAGAGTGTGAATATGAAACGCAGTTGTATGCAAAAAATGCATATACAATAGTATACAAAATTTTTATAATTAAAACAAAATATTTACACACGCTGCAACTATTAACATTAAGTAATAACCTAAATTGTTTAGAAATTTAATTGTGAACTTTTTTGTACTGGAATACCAACCTCTCTCCTGTAATGTAAAAATTTTTTACTTCAAATACAGAAATATCATTATTATTATTATTACGGGAAAATGTTTCCTTTCCGCGGGAAAATACAAAAACCATTTTAAGCATGTGCATGCATTACGCAAAACTATTGTTCTATGCAAATGCCTTATAATTATTATACTTATATACTTCTCATTAATTACACGCGAATGACATCGCGGGTATAGCGGATAATATGTTCATTGATCTGTGGGTGTGCCAAAAACATTGATATTTTTTCTCTCGCTCTTCACTCGAAATATCGTAGGATATGTGTAAGCAAACATCCTAAGCAAAGCGGAACTCATAATTCCAATTTTTAAAGGTGAATCATCGAACCTAAAGTTCTCCCATTAAAATAACATAGAAGAAACGACTTTTTATATTATTTGCTGCTGCAAAATTACTTAAAGAATTTTTTTTCCATAAAACCCGGGACTATGACACAAAATTGTTTTGAGGCCTCGAGAAACCGAAAATGATCTTCATTTATATATATATATATATATATATATATATATATATATATATATATATATATATATATATATATATATATATATATATATATATATATATATATATTTCAAATAAGAGTTGTAGATATCGACGGGTGCAACCGGTTGCTACCGTCAGGAGCTTTATTCGAACTATGATACAAAATTATAGATTTTTAAATAATGCATCAATTAAAAACATAAATGAAGAAAAAAATTTTTTTACCCAAGTTTATTTTTTGAATTTTTCTTTAATTTAGGAATTAGGCGGTAAAAAAATGCATATGAAGTCGAGGCTACTTCAACCGACAGTGTTTTAGCCGGCTAACATTTCTGTTACATCCAAGAAAAGAACCTTCTTCAGTATCATTCTCTGTAATACAAATGATAGTAATTCAGATTTTGAAGTATAGATGTTGGGCTCTATTTCAAGTCTTTAATATTTTTGCATAACAAAATCAAATTATTTTAAAAGCTTAGTATTTAAAGTAACTTAATTTAAAAATAATTTGAAGTTATTCATTAATTTACTGAAAAATATATTTATTTTTTATTTATTTATAGACTGGCAGGTTGTAGTATGTAAAATAAATATACACAGCCAGTACAAACCAAAGTGACATTGGCGTTTCTTAATAATAACAAAATGAGGTTAACTGGAAACGAAAATATTATTAGTAAATGTACTCAAATAGTGTAAAAATATTTGAAATTCAATAGTATTTTCTATTTGTTAAAAATCAAATTAAAAAGGAGAAGTTTTTCCATAAAAACCTTTTCAATTTTCTTTAAAAATACTTGCTACAAAAATATGTTTAGACGCCTATGTATCCGTTAAACAGTGACTTTTCAGAGAAATTATTTTCTTATTTTTCAATGAATTAAAACTGAAATTTTGTTTTTTGTATGATCATTTTTATATGACTTGTTTGTACAAATGAAGTGCCAGTCGTTTGCTTTATAGACTCCTTCGGGTATCCGGAGTTTATTGTCAATGAAAATATTTTTTAAAATTAATTTTCCTGACTAAACATCAACCGGTAATTTAAATATTACTTTTGAAAAAGGTTGCAGTATAAATTTTTCAGACATAAAATTTGGTTTCGTTAACAATATTAATGTAGCGTTTTCTGTTTTTAAAGTTTGGTTAACAATGTCAATCTGTGCGTTAATCTTTTTTAAAATGTCTAAACCGATTAAGCCGTCAAAATATTGATGGAATTGAAAAATTAGGAAATCAATCATATCATTTGGTTGTCTAAATTCCTTAAATATGGGTGAAATTATTTTTTTCTTTAAGTGATACGTTAATATTACTTTAATTTCTATTGGTGTAATTTCTTTGCAATAATTTAAATCTTAGTACTATCTAAAAACGATGCATATCACCTTAGTTGTGGCGCATCTAAACAATAAAAAAAAAAAATTTAAATCTACGTGTTCCGGGTTTAAAAATGAATTAAAGCGCCAGGCTCAATAAGGTACTTGTTGGATGGGAATTGAATATGTATATAAGGAAGTATATTGCCGTGGCTGTTTAAGTCTAGGTAACCAAATTGTAATCTCAGGTTGACTGAAAATTTGAATCGTCTGGTTCGTATTCGGAACTGACAAAGGGCCTAGGATTCGTATTATTTTCGTTATTTTGTTCGTCATATACATCGATATTTTCAATAGTATCAGCGTTTGTGGTTTCAAAGTCATCTAAATTTTGGCAATTTTCTTGTTCGTTATTATGTAATTCTTCACTAACAAAAGCTGGTTTGAACATAGGGGAAAATACGTGATTACTATTAGAATTATATTGTTGTGTTCGTAGTTGTACCCTAATAGTTAATCTGTTACTTCCTATCTCCATAGTTAATTGTTGCGGAGGGAATCTGGAAGTTGATTATTGTGGTGGATTGGTTGTGGGTTTAAACGTAAATGGCCTTTGTACCGTTTGTGGTCTATAGTTCGTTTGTTGTGGAATAAATATACGATTTTATGATTGATTTAGATGTAACCGATTGTTACTAGAATTGTAATGTTGAACTATTAGTTTCGGTTTATTAACAATGTTTGGAATTTTTCTCTTTTATACAAAAGCCAAAGGCTTCTGATAATGCGCTTGGTTTCATTGGGAAAATGGTAAATCCTAGAGATTCCCTTAATCCCGATAGGAAAACATTCAGACACATTTCACTATATAAACTTAATTTGGCGGCTCGAACATCTCCATTTTTTTTCATATATTTTAACATTCTTTTTTGTTAAAATTTTCCTTATTTTACCAGTTCAACGCAAAGCGTTATATCATGGTGTAGATGACAATATACAAAATATATAACAATAATACAATGACGTTACCGGTCGACAATGTCGCCCTGTGGCTACAATAATATTTTAATAAATATGTTAATTACATAATTATTTTGATGATAATAAAACTAATTATTTAAATAACAAAATTTTAATTAATGTGCATTATAGTAAAACTTGGTTTGACCATATATGTCCGCGCTTAAGTCTCCAGTTTTCAGGGACTTGGTTTAATTTGTGACTGTAAGTCGCAGGACATTGATTAAGATTCGTAAAGAATCTGTTTGTTAATAGTTGAAGGTACTCGTGGAACATTTCTATGTTAAGTTCACGGTGTAGCTGATTGTTTCTTACGAACCAGGGCGAGTTTGTTATAATGCTTAGTATTTTGTTTTGAAATGTTTGCAGCTTATTGATGTGTATTGCCGAAGAGTGAATCCAGATTGGTGAAGCATAAGTGAGTACTGGTCTAATTAATGATCAGTATATAAGTAGACCTCTACTTATCTTTAGAGATGATTTTCTGTTGATTAATATTTTAACATGATTTGATGTTATAGATAAAATTTCTATTATGCTAGGTGTAGAATGTCTCAACAGTTTGATTACCTTGTCTGAGATTGTATAAATCTTTAATTAGACTGGTTTCATTTCTCTTGTCCGAATAATGAGTGTTTAAATTATCTTTGATTTGGACTCAATCCATAGCAAGTATTTCATTAGATTGTCCAGTGATTTTATTTCTAATAGCTCTAAGGAGTAGTTTGCCACAGCTAGTTCCGTTAGGAATGAGACTTAAAATTTCTTCTACATTATCTTACAATACGCGTGTATTACCATCGAAGGTTGATAAATCTTTAATGCCATCTAGGATTCTTAATGCACTGAAGACCTTAGGCGTTGCCATTGTTAAATTATTTGAAATATTATTTGTATTATTTAGATTAATTGTATTTTCGTTTAAATTAATTGGATTGAGATTATCAAAATTTTCGTAAAAATTATTTAAAGAATTAGTTAATTCAACACTGTTCCTGTATTCTGCGGCATTACTAGTGTTGGGGTAGTTTTGAGTTTGAACACTGTTCCGTTTACTGTGGCGTCAAAGGTGTTGAAAGTAATGTGTCAAAGAAGAAGAGTTTCGTTTATAAGGAATTGCCCGTAGTAAGCGTAGTTTATGTTTGGTATTAGACATTAAATTTCCAATAAATAACAATTGAAACAAAAATCAACTTACGTAACGCTGCGTCTCCACTGGACATATTTCATATCATGACATATGTTATGACATAAAATATGTCATGCCATAAAAGAGCTGCGTGGTCATTTGATGTCTTACCATATTAGTTTATTCGGTTTATTCAAAGATGTCGGTAAATGCAATTAATGCGTTAAATGCTTTAGAAAAATTGGAAACTTTGGAAAACATGGAAATAAAGAATAATAAAAAACGAAAGAAACACAAGTATTGGGTAAATCCTTTTTTAGAAAAAAAATTTATTTACGACATTGAATGTACTTAACGGATTTGCTTTATGAAGAACAAAGTGAAGATTTTAAAAAATTTTTACGTTTAGATCATGCAAAGTTTGAAGAAATTTTATCAATGGTAAAAATTTAGCCAATGATAAAAAGTTTATACTTTATTTTTATATTCTAATTTATTTCATAATTTTAGATAAAATCAAAAATAGAAAAAAAAAATACGACGATTATATATGCCATCACTGCAAGAATTCGATTAGCAATAACCATTCGTTTTTTGGCAACAGGCGATTCTTACCGTTCTTTAGAATTTTTAACTCGTGTTTCCAGAAAAACTATTTCAAAGTTCATACCTGAGGTGTTATGGGCAGTGTTTAGTACTTTTCGATTTCAATATATGAAAGTAATAAAAAACTATATTACATTTCTATAATTTAGATCTAATTACATTTTTGTAATTTCTTTCAGTTCCCTGAAAATGAAAATGATTGGCTAAAAATAGCTGAAGTTTTTGAAAAATTTTGGCAGTTTCCTCATGTGCTCGGCGCACTTGATGGAAAGCACATCCGAATAAAAGCTCCAGCACATTCTGGATCTACATTTTATAATTACAAAAAATTTTTCAGCATTATATTATTTGCATTAGTAGATGCACATTGCAGATTTATTTTTATAGACGTTGGTACGAACGGAAGTGCATCGGATAGTACTATTTTTAAAAACTCTTTCTTATATAAAACTTTACGTAAAGGAGAATTGAATATACCGTTACCAGTGCCTCTGAAAGGCGAAAACAAGGAAACGCCATATTTCTTCATTGGCAATGACGCATTTCAACTTGACAGTAATGTAATGAAATCATACAACAGAAATATAAATCTTACAGTGCGCGAAGAAATTTTTAATTATAGAATGTGTCGAGCAAGGGGATGGTGGTAGGAATGGCATTTGGACGGTTGGCAAATCGTTTTAGAATCTTTCACCGCCCTATTGAAGTTGCTCCAAAAGTAGGTGACCTTATTGTCAAATGTTTATTGCGTAATTATTTAACAACTGAAAAAAATCTAAGTTATCACGAACCAATGTTAAACAATGATGAACTGTATGAAATACCTGAAACTTTTAATGCATTGGCTGATCAAAAATATAATACGTATAAATTTGCTTCTAAAATAAGAGAAAATTTAAGTTCGTATTTTGTTACAAACGGAAATGTTGATTTTCAATGTAAAAAATAAATAAATAAAAACAATTTTAAACTCTAGATATCTTTTATTTTTATATTTTGTTATCCATTAATACTTTTTTTTTTAAAAATCAGATTATTCAAAATAAAATAAAAAATTTAACATTACAAAAAAAAAATATTTGTTCTTAAAAAAAGAATTCATTTTAATACGTCGGAGATATTTTAGTTTCTGAGGTCCCAAAATCTGAAAATGAGAGCTTAAAGTGAAATATCAAAAAAATGTTTCCTCATTTTTTGTTCAGTTCATTGAGATTTTTTAAGAATCTGCTTTCCGATTTTGGGGCATCGGAAACTAAAATCTTGTCAATGTCAAGATTTTTCTTTTTTGAAAAAAAAAATTATTTAACATTTTAACCCTCAAAAAGGATATCCGCACTTAGCATAGCGTTTTCTAAAATAGAATTATTTGTATTTTGCAAAAGTACAGGAGTGGCTGATCTAGAAATTTCGTCGTCGGTCCAGCTACTAGTACTTGGTGTTGATGACGCATTTACGACATTGGGTATTAGATTTACCGATTCTAACACCTGAATCGCACTTTCGGCCAGAATGTTTTTAATAGTTTGCATTTGTTTTATAGCCACGACTGGCGGCATTTTTTTTAACTGCAGAGCAACACTTTTACCGAATGCCTCATACATATCGTCATTATCATTAGTTTTTGAATTAGCGACGATCATTTTAATTGCTTCGTCATATTTCGATGTTGACATTCCGATATTTTTTTTTATTTGAAGTTTTTATATATTTTTCAGGAACTGGAGTTGTTGGTGTGTCATTTTCTTTATTTTCAGTTTCATTGTCATTTTCATTTGAATATAATTCTTGTGATTCTTGTATATTCGTCTCTTCCTAAAAAAGAAAATCAATTACGTAAATTCTTAATACAAACAAAACAACTGAATTAAAAAAAAATTCTTTTATGTGGTATGTAAAGCAAAACAAAAAAAATTACCAGACTGTTGGTGCTTGCACGTAAAACAATGCACTTATTTAAAAATGTCATTTCATTAAAATAAAATAAATTCGATTCATATACATTATCAAGGCCATCTCCAGATTTCGATTTATCCACCTTCTTTTTTTCTGCTACATAAGCCGTTCGTAGGCTTTTTAATTTTTTTTTAATTTTTTTATCTAGTTTAAGTTCCTTCGCAATCTCTTCTAAAGCTTTTACTCTTAAATCCAATCTTTTGTGACATTTGTCAGTAGTATCCCACAAGCATGGTCGTTCTCTGTATAAACTGATTAATTTTAAAATTTCTTTTTTTGAAAATCTAATTTCTGCCATGATAAAAGCCACTGATATAAAACAACTCACTGATAACACGTGAACAACAATTAACAATACTGAGAATAAGCTCCGATTTTAACAAAAAAATTATTTTTCGCCATGTTGAAAACTAGAAATGTCAAAAAAATGTCTTGCCATATGTCTAGTGTGATGTCATGCAATATGGCAAGACATATGTCATGACATAAAATATGTCCTGACATTCAGCGTCTCCATGAGACATTTTGATGTCATGACATATGTCATGATATGAAATATGTCTCGTGGAGACTGCAGGTAAACAACTAGATTGCGACCATAGTACGAATGGTCCTAAATAAACCGTTTAATTCCGACAAATGTTTCGATATGTCCTCGAACCACTTGTCCAAGTTATACCACTTCTCAAGAAAAGGCGTTACAGATCCTACCGACTGCGCCAGTTATCTTCACTCGTTCGAAAGGTTGCTTAAAATATAAATTTTATTTTTCGATTTATTACATTGTTTGTTATAAAATATTTAATTATTACAAATTTCAATAATTACACACTAAATTACAACGTAGAAACCTCACGTCTAGGAAACTTTGAAATTGAATTAAATAATTGCGAAACTTAACTCGTTGAACTTAAACGATGGTATTTATATTATTTCGTTATGTTCTAGAACAATGCATTTAGCTGCCTAAGAAATGAGACTTCTAATAACAATTCTTAGAAGTTAAAAGCTAAAAGCTGATATAAGCTGTAATTGATATTATAAAGTGATTACAAAAGCACATGACTGAAATGTGATATATGTGTGAATGGTATGGAAAGAACGTTAAGTAATCGATATATATATTAGATAAATATTATATAGGGTGTCCATAAGTTATGTCCATTACTATATATATATATATATATATATATATATATATATATATATATATATATATATATATATATATATATATATATATATATATATATATATATATATATATTGTTACATTCTTGAGCAAATTTAAGTAAAAATTTAAATTTATTAATTTTTATTTATAAAAAAAAAATTATTATATTACATAATACAAATGTTACGCTGTGTGGATTGAACACACTGTATAAGCGTTGTACACATTCACAGAGGGCATGTTGGTTTTAATTAGTTTTTTTTTGTGGTTGGCAATGTTGATGACCATTTTACCGCCAATTCGCCAGTATATAAAGAAGTGTACACAGAAAATTCTCTCTTTTCAATTTTCGCATTTCATTAATCTAGTTCAATTTGGTGTACAGGTAAAGGTAAAATTTATTTTATTGTTGTGCTTAAGTTTAGTCTTGTTGGTTATGTAATTTGATATAATCATTGAACAATTTTAAATACATAACCTCCAAGCACGCTTGTTCATTATTCTTTTTGGAATTGTATATTTGAATTATTAATTTTTCGTACAGGTTTTATTCAATACTTTTTCTTATAACTGTTTCTGCTAATTTCGTGTGTGAAATTTGCTGATTAAAATTTGCAGATGTTCTAAATAATTACTGGATATTGAACAAAATCATTCTAACGCCTGCTCTACACCTAAGACTATTTGTGGCCGCTCTACAGTCCGTTTCAACGGCTGATTTTTGATTCTGGATTGTCCTGTAACCGCTATTGGATTGTTGCGGCTTTATTATTCATCGGTTTCACTACTAGCTCCGTCACCGTCAGAGCACGTTTTGTTATGCACCGAATTTTTATCAAGTGTATTTGAGTTAAGTAGATTCTAACTTATATTTCGCCACGTGTATCCAGTCTTACGGTGTTAGTGTTTGATAAACACCTTTTAGTGAAAATCATTAACTTTGTATTTAGTGATTTAAAACTATCTCTTCTCGCTTATTCTAATTTTCTCAGCACGATTAGCATAGTGATTATATTTATTTGTAGTTATGTAGTTTTTTTTGTTATGCATCTGCCTAATATCTATCTATTTATCTAATTACTTAACTTTTTAGCAGAAGTCATTCATTACGCTATCTTTTCTTTACGTTTAATTTATCTTAACTTATCTCTGATGAAGGGCTTCTCGCTACAAATTATTTATCTACCTTTTATTGCTGATTTTCCTTCTGTGACAGCCAGTAAATATTCGTTTAATTACCTTATTTTACCTATTTATCTTAAATTTACGTATTTCTCTTAAAATTTACTGACTGGCATACGAGGCCAATCTCTATTTGCTTTTGTATCTTGCTTATCGTTCCTTTTTCTGTAAAAAATTTGCTTATGTAAAATACTGTCTGCTTATTTTCTTCTTCAAAAATCGACCTTGATACCAATTAAATATAATTTACAAATTGTTTCCAATGGAGCTAGTCGCAATATCGTGAATGTAAAATTATTGTTTTATATTCAGTAAATCACCAATTTGTAAAATATTAAAATTTTTGTTAAATAAATTTTGTTATCACGATTTTATATCTTTTGATTTTCGATTTCCTAATTTTTATTTTTCAGATATCTGATTTTGAATCAAAATTTTTAAAATACCTAATAATATATATATATATATATATATATATATATATATATATATATATATATATATATATATATATATATAATATATATATATATATATATATACCACTTCTCAAGAAAAGGCGTTACAGATCCTACCGACTGCGCCAGTTATCTTCACTGGTTCGAGAGATTGCTTAAAATATAAATTTTATTCTTCGATTTATTACATTGTTTATTATATATATATACATATATATATATATATATATATATATATATATATATATATATATATATATATATAGTTTAATTTTTTTTAGAAAAAACTCTTGAAAATTGCTGTTCTTACCACTGTTCTTACCAGACGAATCGCTTAGAAAAATCTAAAAAAATTCATGAACATTAAGAATTAAGATAACACCTTCTAATATTGGTGGTAGTATTCCCGTAGTGCTGAACATTTAACAAAAAGTTAATTATAATCAGACCATTAGTTTTAATTTTATTGTCAAAAACAGGTGGAGTTTCAATTTTAAGCAATTACCGTATTTTTTGATAACTTCTCTCTGTTTCTCTTTATACATTGGATACTTCATTTCTACTACCTTAAAATTCTCATCAGTTGAACCTGCGATCATTGGGTATTAGTCGGATATCAAGAGACCACATTTTTCAATTTTTTTACTAATTTTTGTTTTGATAATGTTACGGACAGCTTCTTCCAAAAATCGATCTCGTTTTAGGACTAGCGTACTAGTATTTTACCTCCCATAATAACGACAATTAACGCACCATCTGTTGTTTTAGATAAACTTATTCCATATGCCTTACACGCCGTAATTCTACAATACCGTAGCTCTTGCCATAAACTGTTCTCGTGCTGACTTATAGTTTTTATTTTTTTTCTATTTTTTCCAATATATTTTTACTGAATATTTAGAAATACTTTTAAAAAATATTTCACTTACAACCTTCTTAGGACGCAGCACAATCGCGGCACTCAATGTTCAATATAACGCCATTTTCTTTATTAATCGCCTTGCTCACTAAATTAGACTTACTATGAATTTTATGTTCAGGATAAATTTTGCATTCAATAGTGCGTAATTTTCCTTCACACTTCAATTGCACATATTCTATGGCAACGTCGCCATATGACTGTCTTGCGGGCCAGAAAAAAAAAATATTTAGTGTTATGTAATAACACAAATTTATAAAGTGTTGTGTAATAGTTATTTGTGTTTTAGGAGCGCAAAATGGTACATTGTCGCTCGATTGAGAATGTTGATGCGCGACACCACAAGGCGGAGCGCGTCATCCTTATGAGAACGGTAATGTTACTTTTTGCTTAGATTGCACAAATAGTTTTTTCTACAATCTTGTAAAATGTATTTTATTGTATTCATTTTATTTAAATTCAATTAAAAAATACTTGAAAAAATAATAATGGACGTTAACATTTATTTTTATAACTTCCGCTTCTAAGGTTCAATATTCGAGCATTGTATGGCGGGCGTAAAGAGCTGTATTCACATCATGATAAAATAAACGATAGTAAACGTGCGTGAAAGTACAGTAGCTGACCGTGCGAAAAAATAATGATATTTATTTATTGAAATTAAACATGGAATAATAAAAACAACAATGATCACAAATTAATAAAAAAAAAAATTTCATATAAACTTATTACAAAATAAAATTAACCCTACTATTTTCTAAAATTGTTTAGAAATAATTAATTTTTTTCTTTCTATTAAGCTTTAGAAGCCGTCGTTATAAAAAATTATGTTCGATACGTTCGCTTAAAGTGAGATATCCAATAGGCTTAAATTAAGACACTTGCTAAAGGGACTGACGCATATACAACAAGATCTCGTGCGCTTACCCCCACTCGCCTGACGAATCGCGCGGGTACTCAGCGCACTCGATCTCGCTCTGTATGCGTCAGTCCCTTACAAGTAAAGGTCTTGAAGTGATAATTCCCGATTTTGATGAAACTTGGTAGGTGTGTAGAACACAAAAAAATAACAGACACGTATTTTTCTTTATCTGCCAAAAACGCCATTTAAAGGGTGAAATCCACCCCCAAAGTTGGGGTAAAAATTTAATTTTGTTAAATTACTCGAAAACTATAACAGATAGAAAAAAAGTTTAAATTGACACAACCCTTCATTTTTAAAGGTCTTCCTATTGATGTACTCAAATCCAGGGTCGGACCTACCGGAGGGGCCTTGACTATAAAATTGGGGGTAAAATTTGAATTAGGGTGAGTATGGTTGGACCAATCAAAATATTGATATCAGATATGAAAACTACATCAAAAATACTAGTTTACCTGTTTTTGCTAAAAGCCGTTACGTTAAAGTTAAAAGCTCAAATATTAATCTAAAATCTTACATGTGCACTCAATATTTTACTTATAATATCTTTAAAAATAACTTTTTAAATCGTTTTTATTTATTGTATTTATACCTACAATTAATATTTAAACAAAAATATTGGATAAAATATATATTATAATGTTATTCGTGCAAAATTAAGGGCTCTATATAAGTTCCGGTAGCTCTAGTTAATATTGGAATCTGTTGAAATATTTTAAAAACAGAATCGGTAGAGGCAAAATTTAAATTGACGTAGCATATAATTGTTTTAGAGCTTGAAAAAACATACAGGGATATTAACATATTAACTAACATATTAATTATCCAGGGTCGTAGTTATTAGCGGGTCTTCAGTAAAATTTTTTGATAAAATTTGCACTGCGATATATATAGTTTCATCAGTTGCAAAACAAATGGCATAATTAAGTAATCAGTACAAATTCGATTATTTGCAAAAGTATGTCTCTTACGCTGATACTAACGATATTTGGAAATGGGATGAGTAGCTCCTTTGAAATATGTGTTTCTTCTTTTGTTGGCAAGTACGTATAGCCGATGTGCTGTACGTTTTCATGCGCTTAAAATATCAAAGTGTAGGAGGTTATTGAAAAAATTAAATATTTACTGTATCCAATTTTTAGTACAACGTACTTTGATTTTCCGGCGTTGGTGAATTCCGTTCGGATCATCATTATTTCACAGATATGCGAGTAATACTTTTAGAATGAAGCCTTTTATATTTTTAATAGTGATCGTGTAATTTCCTTTAGAGTATTATTTTACTAGTTAATAAAAATGCTGGATCAGTAATTTCAAAAGAATAATTTATACTGTAAAATAAAATTTGTTAGGTACTATGTATATATGAAATTGTATATGTATAAAATATTTATGTATAATTTCTGCTGTTTATAAAATAATTAAATTCGACACTGATAATAGAAAACCCGCTAATAACTACGACCCTGGGTTTATATATGTTAATATTGTAACACCGTGTAGTTATAGCCTTTAATATAGGCAAACAGTTTAACTTCTACGTCCTGACTTTGCATAATCACTTATGCTCATTTGTTTACCGTCAATATTCATGATATGACAACTTCCACAGCAATTGATGTTATGTTTCCCTTAATATGTTAACAATACGCGAATGTGTGCGGTAGTTTAACCAGTACGTATTACGGACATATCGCACACATGGCGCTTGGAGTGGGGTTGTCGACTGCACAAAGGTGAAAGATTATGGCAAAGCGGACAATCGGGAATTAACATTGACTCGAGCAAGACGTGTTTCGGTCATAATAAGCCGTGGGTTCTCGGTTCATTTAACTGTTTCTTTTCGTCATGATTTTCGTATATTTAAAAGTTTAAGCTTTTGTTTTATCCCACGGCAGATTTTATTATACATTATTAATTTACAAAATGTGTTTTTGGTTATCCATAATTGTGAATCGTATGTTGAATGAACTTTGAAAATACTTTAACATCAAATAAATATACATCGGAAAATCTTTGTCTGTATTATTTATGACTCAAAGAACCCGAATTTCCTCTTGCGCTAAGAAGATATATTCCAACGAAGCTTTTCACGGGGACAACATTAACTTCAACAATATCAAGCTTCGTAACTGTACACGCGGTGATTAGGGTTCCATAACCGAATTACTTTCATATCACGCTTATCGGTTCATGGTTTCGACACTCTAATAATACATCATACAACACTTTTACACCATTTTGAACAGGTCGAACAACCACACCGCGCTACAGAATGGCATCTTTTTGGGACGAGTCATAGAACACCATTATACGTTTTCTCAATTGGGACGATCCGGTACGATTTTTCAATAAACGTTTGGACTGATCATCACTATGGATGTCGACTCGCCAACTCTTGTGGATTTTTCGGCAGTACAACACAGCGGCTTGGTATCAACTCCACTCAGTTCAATTCATCAAGTCACACGAGTTCCTTCAGAAACAACGTTCTCATCCTCCAGCGGAAATGAAGCATCGTCGGATTCAGGCATCAACTCAACACACGAAGCCTCCAATACGAGCAACGATATACAGGGCCGTATTAATTCTCACCAAATCTCAATAGAAGGTACGTTTCCATCTATATTAGATGTTTTTTTTTCGAAAATAAATGCTTTGTGTGACTCTGTGAACGAAGTTAAAACTCAGAACCGTGATTCATACATTGAACTTAAAAGAATTGACAGTCGTATTAGTGATCTAAGTAACAGTTTTTCCTCCTTCAAGGAAGAAATTTCAGAAAAAGTTAACGAACAAGACAATAAGATTTCGCTTTTTACCGACAAATTTAGTAATGAATTAACTGACTCAAAAAATTATTTTCACACCAAAGTACAGTCAGCTGTCGATTCTTGCCGTATGAATCATGATTCGGTCTCTGTAAAATTGAATAACATCTCTGAAAACACAGAGATTTTAATCGATTCCAAGTTTAATATTCTAGATAAAAAAATTAACGACCAAAATGTAATAGTATCTAATATTAATAAAAAATTTGAGAAAATGGAAAATAGCCAATGCTTAAATAATTTTCAAAATGAGTCCAACATTTATAACAATTTTTCTCTCAATCGTTCAACAATTTTTAAAAATGAGGTTCTACCTGTTGATACGTTCAATAACAGTATACATACCCTGCACCCGGTAAATTTTATTCAGTCTATAGAATCGTATTTTTCTGGTTTCGACATCTCAGATAAAGACAAGATTCTGTTTACTTGCAGTAAACTCAGTAACCCTATAAAAAATCTTTTCTCGTTATACGAACACGAGATTCAAAGTTTTGAGGATTTCAAACGGTGGTTTCTCGATACCTTCTGGAATCGAGACGTCCAGAGCAAAGTACTGATCGATTTTTACACAAACAAAAACCGAAATTCAGTCAGACACGGAAATTTTGTGGGTCACCTTACCTTTTGGTATAAACAAATAAAATTTTTGGATCAGCAAATGGATGATACCGATTTTATTCGGATTTTCATTTCTCATTTCCCGTTTGATACTAGGCGTTCTTTAACTGGTTGCAAATCCATCCACGAGTTAGAAATCTCTCTCAGAGATTTTGACGATTACTTTAATAATAACCCTAGACATAATTTCTCAAGAACAGATTCAAACACCCTAAACGACGGGAATTCCAACCCTAGAAATTTTCAACAGAATAATAGAAATAACAGTGGTTTTTCCGGTTTCAATCACCGGAATAATAATAACCCATCCGGTCAAAATTTTACAAATTCTCCTGTTAACAATTACAATCGTAATTTTAATAATTCTGTAGGTGTTAATTATAACAACAACAGATTTACAAACACGAATAACCGGTTTCCTCGTAACAGTAATAGTGGTTTTAATACAAACAATAACACACACTTTAGAAATCAAAATTTGAATACACATGTATATAATAGTGGCCAACGACCTTTACCCATTAGTCAGTCATATAGGACACCTAATCAATTTAGGGGCGGTAATCGAAACAATTTAAATTCACATGATCAAAACATTAATAATAACTACGTACCGTCCACTTCTAGGATTAATTCAGTAGAAGTAGAACATATTGCAGAAGAACAGACTAATTTTATTAATTCCAATCGGTCGGAACCGGATCCGGAAACGAGTCCGGAACCGATTCCGGGTGAGTCACCTTTTCATTTCAATCCGGAAAACTAATTTGTACCAACAGCGCGGGATCACTGTTGACTGTTGGTGATACAACTTTTCTATCTAATTTCAATAGTAGTAGTTCTGATAAAAAATCTGATGTTTCTAACAGTAATATTAATAGTTTGACCGAATTTTCCGTTTTCGAGGATTTTGGGGAGACCTTTATCTGCAACACACTAGCGGGTGACCTTATTGATGTCCTAACTGAAGACATCGAATCACCGAGCACTACAATGCGTGGTGAGGGTCAAGTTAACCCTTTGCCGACGCTACAGTTAAAATTTTTTGATCTTCCCGTATCGGTTCTTTTCGATAGCGGGAGTAATATTACGGCTGTTGGCAAAGAGATTTTTGACAAACTTGACGACATACAACTTACAAACACCGGAAAATCAATTCCATGTGTCCCGACGGCTAGGTGTCAAATCATTACAGCCACCGGGAAAAAGTCAAAACCAATCTCTGCTCAGGCATATTTTGAACTCAAAAGTGGTGATTTAACTCTACCTTTCCACTGCCTTATTGTGGAAAATCTATCCTTTGACCTTATAGCCGGCACTGACTGGATGGAGAAGCATCACTCCAAACTCGACTTTAGTAAATCTACGATCAGTTTTCTCTTTAATGGTGTACAGTACGTTATCTCTTTCGTCAATAATATTGCAACCATTTCGTCACCAAACAATAGCATAAATAATTTGAAGAAAATTATCCCTTACAAGAATGTACTTAAAGATAGTAAAATTTATGAGATCAACAACTTTGCCACATGTTTTTCAGGTTTTGAAAATGTAATAACACCCCTTGAAAAAATTCAGGATCATGTTAACAATTTGACTCATTTACCACATATTATTAGATCTGGCCTCTATAACATTTTAAATAAATTTTCACGTATTTTTTCGAAAAAACCAGGATGTTCAAGGAATTACATATGCATTTTCAGTTTATCGTATTGTAATGGCGTTTTCGACCTTTTGAATTATCTCGTTCCTTATATAAACAGGGCGCGCATTGTTCATAAATTTGAAGCTAATTCGGATTTGCACGGACCGCCTGTCGTGGGTGAGTCATTTTTTGGAAACCATCAGCATTTTCTGCGATCGGGCAGAATGGTTTCCACCTTTCTATATTAATGCTATACCGATTAAGACGATACCCTTCCCGATTTTGACACTTTACCCGGCTATACGCAACAATTCTCGACTTCGTAAAATTTAAAATAGGTGATAAAGTACTTTTACGTACCCATCTTAAATCGTGTGTTAAACAAAAAATCGTGAAAAAATTTTCTCTTCTATATGAGGGACCATACATTATTTCTTCCTCAAGGTACCCTAATACTTACACGTTAACTTATCCCAACTCAGGACTGGTTAGGGGTACGTTTAATACGATTCATTTAAAAGTTTTTAACGAATAATTTTACTCGATCTTATTAATTTTTCTCAGCTCACATTGTTTTTCTTTTCTTTTCCATTTTCTCATTGTTTATAACAAATATTTTCATAAAGAATATTTAGTACTTATATAATAAGTTTTGTTTGTAAATCCGTTGAATTAGAATGCAAAATTATAAAATTTACTTTTATTTGAACAGTACAGTCTGTTACAAATTCCAATGACATTTATACGTTAGCCTATAACTATGTTTCTCACTAAAATTTTACATGTAAGTTTTCTCAATAGCAGAAATAATTACTTTATGCATGAAAGGAATAATAATATTATATAAATAAAAAAAAAAAAAAAATTTTATAAAACCATAGTAGCGAAATAAAAAAAAATTTTTTTTTTGTTTTTTGTTTTCGACCTTATGGCAGACCTGACACTATTTTATACTTTTCACCCTCTTGTAGGGAACTTTGTTCCAAAAAGTTTTTTTATATTTTTATGGTCTATCACCAAGAGTAAGGGGTAGAACCAAATATGAGTTTATTTTAAATATTGATATTTATTGTGAGTTATTATATTATATTATATGTATAGGAATCTTGATGAAAATGTTTGGGAGTGAAGTTATGCGTTTATTTGGAAAAGTTCCTGGGAGGTGAAGGTTCTCCTTTGATATTTTATTGTCAGGTTGGTCATAGAGTTTATTTTCAATGTAGTTCCTATGGGAAATTGCTTTGCTTTTAAGATAAAAGAAGGAATCTACGAAATTAAGTTTTATACGCAAAATGTACTATAAAAAATACGAATTCTAAAATATGTTTGAAATAAATGAAAGTCAATAACAAAAAATATGTCTATTTATTAGAATTTTTTTTTATATATAACGTGTTTAAAGTTTTTTTTTCTTCCAGTATCATAAAATCAAATTTTAATAAGTGAGAAACTTTTATTTTACTCTTCCACATTTCTTATCAATAAGTTTTGATTTTTTCTTGTATAATAGGCAACATTAATTTTCCCACAGCTGTAATATTAACATCTTGTTAACAAATATGTTTAGTCAACACTTTCCATTACGATTACTTGGTTAATACAATAAAATTTTGATATTATACCTAGTTTTAGCAGATGTTCGGCAGTTTATAATATCACCTAACACCCTTTTATTTTTTACTATATGTGAGTTTCGGAGAATTTTAATGTAAAATAGTTTATTTTAAAACAAATTGTTTTCAACAGATAAGACAAGGAAAGAAGTTATTATTATTTTTTATTTTTTTTTTTTCTTGCAAATGGTCTTATATCGCGACCCTTTTTTTTAAAACTTTGCATTATAAACAGATGTGTCTGTTTTGTATGGGTTTTTTATTTAAATAATGATTCTGAACAAGTATGCTTTATTTAATGTTATTTATTAAAAATAAAACTTAAGAACTGATTCTGTGAATGTTATATTCCATACATGTTGCATACACACACTACTGTATTTTTCTATATGTGAGATGGTGTGATGTATTTATCATTTCTTTGGATGGTTCACTCAGTGGTGCCATCTATTATTATTTAATAGAACTATCATTTAGTTATTTAAGTTTCATACACAACACCTCCCCACCGAGATTACATTTAATTTTAAATTAAATTATTTAATAAATTTTATAAAATTGATTTTAAATTTTTTTTTTTTTTAATTTAGTTATTACATAAATTCTTACATAAGTACATTTATTTTGTTTTTATTTATTTTTTTTTTTTTTTTTTACATTACATTATACATATTTATTTGCACATTACATAATTTTTTTGCCAAACTGGTGTTTTATATTTTCTTATTATTCTTTTCTTATTCTGTATCTTATTTTGATTTTCAATTATTTTAGGATTTGAGTAAGACTTTTTTATATGTGATGAATTTCTCCTATAAATTTTATTTGTATATAAATCTTTAATTATATATGACCGAGGAGTATTAGCTTTTTTAATTACTTTTCCATTATACCATTTATCATTTTTTAAGTAAACTATATTATCGCCTATTTTGTAATTAATAGCTTTAATTGCATGTTTATTATAGTACTGTTTTATTTTTTTATTTCTATTAATTAACTTATTTTTAATTTGGTTATGAATTTTAGGCTTTAATAATTTATTTTTAATTGGTAATTTAGTTTTTAGTACTCTACTCATTAACATTTGAGCAGGAGAGAGTCCTATTCCTGCAATAGGAGTGTTTCTATATTCCATTAACATAGTATAATAATCTATATTTTCCTCCTTTGCTTTTTTAATTATTGACTTTGCTATTTTTACACCTATTTCTGCCCTTCCATTTGATTTTGGATAATTAGGCGATGTTGTAATAATATCAAAATTATATTCATTTGCAAACTGTTTCATTTCAAATGCATTAAATGGCACATTATCTGCTATAATTTTGTCTGGAATTCCGTGAGTACAAAATATATCTTTAAATACATTAATTACAGTTTTTGCAGATTTATCTTTTATTGGTTTAATTTCAAGCCACTTAGAAAAATAGTCACTAATTATTACATATGATTTATTATCAATTTCAGCAATGTCAACTGCAATTTTTTCAAAAGGTCTATTTGGTATTGAATGCTGCAATAAATTTTCCTTTTTATTTTTATTTCCAAATTTTTCACATGTACGACATTTTTTAACAATATTTTCAATATCTGTATTAATTAATGGCCAATAAACAAGAGTCCTAGCTCTATCTTTAGTTTTTTGTATGCCTAAATGCCCTTCATGCAATAGTTTCATAACATATTGTCTTAATTTATTTGGTACAATTACCCTGTCCCCGAAAAATAAGAGATCATTTTCTAAATAAATATCATTTTTATTTTTATAGTAAATTTTTAAATCATCATCTACTTTTGAAATAGAATTTGGCCACCCATTTAAACATATTTTCTTCAATTTATTTAACGTTTTATCAATTTCAGTTTCCTTTTGAAATTCTTTTATTTTATTTTTGCTCATATTAATTGAATGAACTACTTGTTTCAATAATTTTTCTTCTTCGTTATCATATTTATTTATTTTTTGGGACCTTGACAGTAAGTCAGCTATGTGCATATATTTACCTGGTTTGTATACTAAATTCATATCATATATTGTTAATTTTAATCTCATTCGTAATAGCCTACATGCACTAATTTTTGACAAATCTTTTTTAAATAATGATACAAGAGGTAGATGATCCGTTTCCATTGTGAAACTTCTACCATATATTAAATTGTGAAATTTTCTACATGTATAAACTATGCTAAGTAATTCTTTTTCGCATTGCGCATATCTTTTTTCACAATCAGTTAGACAACGAGAGACATACCCTATAGGTTTTCCATTTTGCATTAAACAACCCCCAATCCCGTTCTGGGAACTATCAGCTTGGAGTACTATTGACTTATTTTCATCGAAAATACCTAATGTTGGAGATTTACATAATGTCTCTTTGATTTTATTAAATTCATTTGTATGACTTGCGGTCCAATTCCACTGAACATCTTTTTTTAATAATTCTCTTAATGAGGTAGTCGCTTCAGCCATATTAGGAAAAAAATTTCTTAAGTAATTTATCATCCCTAAAATACTTTGTAATTCGCGCTTATTTGTAGGTTCTTTTAAATTTTTTATAGCATCGATTCGTTCAGAATCAGGTTCAATTCCATTTTTTGAAAATATATGACCCATATACCTAACTGAGTTAACTTTAAATTGTAATTTATTTGGGTTAAATTTAGCATTAATTTCTTTAGCTCTCTGACTTAATAAATTTATTACATTATTATGTTCAGTTTCTGTTTCCGTTGCTATCAATATATCATCGATATATATATAAACACCCGGTATATCCCCAAAATATTTTTCATTTAATTTTTGAAATAGCTGTGCAGCAATTTTAATTCCATAAGGTAATCTTTTGAATCTATAAACACCTAATGGAGAGTTAAAACAACATAATTTACTTGAATATTCATCTAACTGAATATGCCAAAATGATTCCCTCATATCAAACACAGAAAAATAATTCTTATTATTTAAATTTTGGGATATTGACTCAAATGTTGGTAGTGGATGATTTTCATCCATTAAATTAATATTTAATTCCCTGGGGTCTAAACAAATACGTAGTTTATTATTTGGTTTTTCTACAACTACTAAATTATGGATCCATTCTACTGGATTATCCTCTTTAACGATAATATCATTATCAGTTAATTCTTTTAATGTTCTTTTTAATTTTTCAATTATTTTGTTAGGGAATTTCCTAGCACCTTTTATTACAGGTTTAGCTCCTTCTATTAAGTGTAAGTGAATTTTTTCATCAAATTTACCTAATCCTGTAAAAATTTCTTTATTTTTATTTATAAAATTTTCTTTTTCGGACTCAATTGAATTAATTCTTTTAATAATGTTTAATATTTCTGAGGTTTCCAGCCCTAAAATAGGTTTATCACCTTTATTTACTAATACAAAGTTTTGCATTACATATTTATGATTTGTTTCACACATTAGATTTACTGAACCTAATGTTTTAATTGGAAAACCTCCATATGCTTCTAATTTATCCCTACATTTATTTATTTTTACTTTTTTATTTTTATTTATTTCATTGAATATATTTATTGGTAACAGATTAACCTGACTCCCTGTATCTATTTTAAATTTAATTGTAACATTTTCTACATTAATATTTTCATACCATGAATTTTTTATATCATTAACTTTTTTTATATTATTTATTTCAAAATTTTCATTATTTTGTTCAATTTTATTTACGAATTTATTATTTGATTTACATTGTTTACTAAAATGGTTCATTTTGTTACATTTTGAGCATACCTTACCATATGCCAAACATTTATTTATTTCATGGTTGTAGCCACACCTACTACAGTTGTTTATTTGTTTCTTCTTGTGGTTACTGGAATTTTTTCTTGATTGTTGCTTCGGATTCTTCCGTTGATTTGGAACTTGCTGTTGAACAACATCCACTTCCGTAGTTTTCTGTACAATTTTTGTTTGCTCTTCAGTAATTTGAGTTGTTCTGCACATTTCCACGGCCTTTTTGAAAGTTAAATTTTCTGTACCCAGTAACTGTTTTTGTAGCTTTTTGTTATATATGTTTAAAACAATTTGATCACGTAGTATTGAGTCTTCTTGGTCACCATATTCACATAATTTTATTTGTTTTTGTAAATTTTTTAGGAAATTATCAAATGGTTCATTTTCTCCTTGTTTTATTTGCATAAACACAAAACGTTCGTAAACAATGTTCTTTTTAGGGTTACAATATTCTTCAAATTTATTTAATATTTCAGTTAAAGTAAGTTCATCACTTAATTCAAAATTATTGTACACTTCTAATGCTTCATCCCCAATAACGTTTAATAAAATGTTTATTTGCACATCTTCCGAAAGGGAACAATAATTTGTTGCTTTTATATAAATTTCAAATTTTTGCCGGAATTTTTTCCACGTGTCACTTAAATTTGTATTATTTAAATCCAACGGTTTCGGAATATTTAAATTATTATTTATTACATACGTATTGTTTTTCACATTCATTTCAGTCATTTCAGTTCTTAGTTCATTTGTTTCATTTATTTCTTTATTTAACGATTCACTTTTTTTATTGCGCGTCATTTTAGCGAATTTCCAAAACTGGAAATTCAGCTTTTACGCCAGGTGTCATGGTGCGACCTAAGCCCGAGACCATATCAGAAATATGTTTTGAGGTCCCTAGAATACGAAAATGATATTCACTAAAATTTATATATATATATATATATATATATATATGTATCCGCGCGATAACTCTCGAACGAAGCGTTTAATGCTTATGAAATTTTGTGTGCGAATTCGATTTTCCAAATCGTTGGATGAGTTCGTTAGCCAGACACGTCGGATGCCCAGAAGTAGGTTTTCCGGGCGTTTTTTGTCAACAAAATGAGTTTCTTGCCAGAATTAAGCAATTTTTCAAATTTTTTTTTACACTAAGCCATTGTAAAAGGTAAAACGCATAAAAAATGTTTTTATACCGTTGCTCTAAAATACTTACTTTTCGAGAAAAACTAGGAAATATGTCGTTCTCCATTTCACTCGCACTCGCATTCTTTTTTTTTCTGTCTCATTTTTTGCGAGCTAAATTCGAAAAAAGCCGCTTTATAAGTAGCGTGTCATGATTTTTTTAATCCAATTTAACGATTCGGCTATATTCTATTTCTCTGTCAGTTAAATGTTTTTATAATGTATCTCTGTTCCATTTTTTTTTACAAAAAAAATCCCGACGATATCTGTTATGTGATATGATCAGAATTTAGATTATATTTACACCTTCCTAAAATTAATAAGAGTTTGCTTCAATCGTATAAAAATTACGTTAAATCATATTCAAACAATAATATTTTTACGTAATTTTTTATCCAATTGACAATACAGTTATGATTAGAATTGTATAATCAGAGCATTCTAATATTAAATAATTTTGCACATTCAATTTTTTTTTTTAACAAAGAAAAATTTTTTTAAATTTTGACACATTCTTTTATGAAATTTCGATTAAGAAATATTAAAAAATTTTAAAGTGAATCATCTAAAAAGAGTTAAAAATAAATTAAAAAGGAAACATTTCTCTATTTTAACATATTTGTAAAGAAAATTTTACAGTTTACTTACAGTTTTTTGAAAAAATGTAATAACATTTTTACATACAATAAAGATTATATTTGAACGGTAGGAAATCCACAAATTTTTTTTTATTTCTTTAATTAATTATTAAATTTGGTTTTAGAAGAAAATCTTCGTCTAATTCGCTCCAAGCCGAAAGTATAGCCACTAATAAGGACATTCCACTGTTAAAATAAATGGAAAATATATTGAAATTTATTTAATGAAAGCCATTCATACACATTTTTAAAATATCCTTTTGAATTATATAACAAATAAAATCTGTGTAAAAAAATCTAATTGACGTGTTTTTTCTCAATTTGCTAATATTAAGTAAGGCTCGTTAATTAGGGAGTGATTGTGTTAAAATTTTAATATAAAATATGGTAATTTTAACCCTCTTTAAAAGAACATTTCGATTTTAACAATAAAAAAATTTTAAAAAGTGTTTTCGTTTTTCCCGGATTACCAAAAACTGTTCATAGGCATATCTGTGACTAAAGTTGCCTCCCTTTCTTAAGAAAATAAAGTATTTTTAAAATTTTGTGCAAAAGAATAAAACACAATTAACGAAAAAAAAGTACGCGTTTCCATATTTTTAAGATTTTGTAGTACAAGAAAATCCTTATAAATTCATCATATCTGTTATTGCATTTACTAGCTTTTACGCAATTTAATCAACAAAAGTCTGAAAATGGACGTAGAATCTCACTGTTATTAATTATTATGTCTTAGTCTTTTGAAAAATTATTTTTTGAACTAAAATAAGAATAGGAGGAATATAAACTTAGGGGTAAACGACAGGAGTATATAAACTTTATTTTAGATTCTACGTTTATTTTTACAGAAAATCATCAAGTACCTATTATTTCTTTTTTGAATGTATAAATACAAAAAGTTCGAAATTATTTTATATTAGAATTTCAATTTTGGTCGACCCTACGGGTTGTCCCCATTTACTCTTTTCTCGTCTCTTTTGACCCCAATTTTTCATAGAGAAGAAATTATACGATTTTTGTTAATTTTTCAAAAACCACCGATATTTTTAAATTTTTTTGGATACTGCTGATAAAGTGACCATCTTCGCGTAAATTTTTAATATATTAAA
Organism: Brachynemurus nebulosus; assembly: GCA_035578155.1. Lineage (NCBI taxonomy): Eukaryota > Metazoa > Arthropoda > Insecta > Neuroptera > Myrmeleontidae > Brachynemurus > Brachynemurus nebulosus. Next base: position 2,861,337 of record JAPWDM010000033.1, on the reverse strand, counting down.
GATTAGGTACTCATAAAATAAATACAAAAAAATACGGTGTGAAGTCGGAATGCGTACCTATTCATCCTTGTCTACGGTAGCACATTTTTTATTGACATAAATATTAGAAACGCAGGAAAAGAGACCAGGAATCAACATAGAAGTGGATTATGGTACGATATATTTTCTGAAAAAAGTGCTTAGGACCAAAGTTATAGAGTTCAAAGTGATGCACTTGATGATCTTGAAGCACTTGACTCTCGTGATGCACTTGACTTTGAAGTTGACCTTGAGGTCAATTTCCAAAGTCATTTGAAAATCATTTAATATTTTTCAAAAGGAGTAGTTTACTTTTCATCCCTAAATGGTTCAAAGTATATTCGAACGAATTTCACATGCAAGATAGAAAATAAGTGATCAAGAAGTAATTTTGAAAAATACTTGCTCAATCGCAATCGGAAAAATAATAGTTAATCATATGTTGAATTTAATTCCTAATATGATAACTATAGAGTAGCAATAAAAATTTTAAAAAATTTTGAAAATTTCTAATATAACATAAAGTTAATGTTTAACTTACAATTGGAGTGATATTAAATCTTTTCTTAACTTCTAAAATTACTTACAAAAATGTTTTCTTCTAATTTTTTCTATAAATTTGCGCCTATTTTTTCATTTCGTCAGGTTTTTATTTTTTTTATTTTAGAAAAATAACGCAACAAATCAATTTTGAAGATAGATTGAGTCAATACATGAAATTACTGCTTATAGGTACAGGATATGGTCAAAGTTCGGCAATGGCTAATCATTTTCAACTGACCTTGAAAATCGATTTCAGGGTCACTATCAAGTGCATCGCTTTAAATTCTACAAATTTGGTACTCAGCCCTTTTTTCAAAAAATATGCCGTTTCAAAAATATTTAGCTATAACTGTTTTCATCTACAGAGGTTGAATGGTGTTTTCTACCCCTAAAAAGCGTATTTAGCCGAAATAAAAAAACACGTATTTAATATTTTTCGCTGTTTAATAAGTATGTTAAGTTTCATTCAAATTGGCAAGTATTAGTTGGGTAGTGTTATTTGTCAGAATGTTTTGCCGATCTAGTTTTTTCAATATTTCTTTGCTCGTTTTCAGAATTTGTATTTTAATTTCTACGGACAAATAACTCATTCTTTTCTTCGATTTTAGTAACTTTTATTTGCTGATGTTGACCATTAATTGATCGAAACATATCAAATATTTTTCAATGATTTTTTTAGCGAATGTCGAAAATTTTGAAAATTTTTTCACCGTTAGTAAGTTAAAGTATTTGAATTCATTAAGTAATTAAATGATGTCCACAAGAACCTTACGAACTACCATAAGTTATATGAGATCCCTAGGACCCGTTTTTTACTGTTAGGATAAACTTTTTACTAAAATTATTTTAGATGAATAAAGGTTATGTTGTATGATTTCCGCCAGGGTTTACTGTTCCCATTATTGTAAAAAATAAACTAACCGACCGATTTTGAAAATTTTTTCACTGTTAGAGAACTAAATTATTTTAGATGGATACAACTATGCTGCACAAAGTCCGTTCGGGTTCTTGGGTTCCAAAAATATCAAAACTAATTACCCAGCCGATTTTAAAAAATCTTTTACTCTTAGAAAGCTAAACTATTTTAAATAGGTACAGTTCTTAGATGAGATCCGCCAGTCCCCAAAATTTGGAAATTCGCTATGTTATGCAGATGCTGCGACAGGGGTATTTCTTTTTACAGTTAATTTTTTAATTTATTATTTATTCACTTATTTATTAATTTATTACTTCGACTGCGCCATGTTTTGTATGGGTTTTTTATTTAAATAATGATTCTGAACAAGTATGCTTTATTTAATGTTATTTATTAAAAATAAAACTTAAGAACTGATTCTGTGAATGTTATATTCCATACATGTTGCATACACACACTACTGTATTTTTCTATATGTGAGATGGTGTGATGTATTTATCATTTCTTTGGATGGTTCACTCAGTGGTGCCATCTATTATTATTTAATAGAACTATCATTTAGTTATTTAAGTTTCATACACAACAGTGTCCAAACCACCTTTTAGTTGGCGCGTTTTTACAGTTTCCTGGGTGGTCTGTCTTATTAACATATGTTTCTTTTTACCTAAGTTAGAAGTCACCTTTTGTTTGAGTTCACGTAGTCTGATTTTGTTAAATAGGGGAGCTCACAAACACACTTATAGGCACGTGTTAGTTTCAACTTTCTTTTGTTCTCTCCCCTTTGCATAATACAATACAAGTTGCGATTGGATACTATCACATACCATGACTTATTGTAACGCAATCTGGCTATATTAGAAACAACTTTCAATCGTAATTTTTGTTTTACCTTTTAACCAAATTTATTACATATTCGCGTCTTACTTTTGGCATTACCTTTTAATGTTGTGTTTTAAAATATATTCTCCCTTTTACTGTTTTAGTTAACTTTAACTATGTAAATTTTCTTTATGGTTTACCCTTTAGTTTTAAGCCACCTTTGATATATCAAGGATTAGTTAAGAAAATAAATTTTTGCATTTAAGTTTCTGATTTGTATTTTATTTATAAAATAATTTTGTAAGTAACTTATAATTAAGGAGCAAATATAAATAAATTAACACATCGTTGCGAATGCATAATCTTTATTAATCAAAAAATTTTGTACATTTCCTTTATATTTTTCTATTAAGTTTTTCAATTTCGTCTACACATTTTAAATTGACTATGAGTGGTTGTTTGTAAAAAATTTAAAAGTCACAAATTTAAGTTCATTTTCATTCGTCTTCTTTTATAATATTTACAAAATTTTTCTTTTCATCGAAATTACAAATGTAAATCTTTAATAACTTTATTATATCAATTTTTTCTTTTTCAAATTTTATATTACAAATAATGAATGTAAATATGTAATCTGTATTGTAAAATTAACAACTTTAAAATTTCCTTTCGCCAATTTTCTTTAGTGGTTTGTTTTTCAACCTGTTTCAGTTATGACCACGGTTGAAAGGAATTTTAGGGTTGAAAATTTTTTTTTTTTGTGTTGGTTTGTTGTGTCTGAATTATGTATAAGTTCTTTTGTTTTACGTTTGTATGTTTATTAAATCCAAACAATTTTGAAATTTCACAATTTATATTTTCTATGTACCGAGAACGACACGTCAATTTTTGTTTCTTTTTTTCAGCTCATTCATGGAAAATGCTTCGCATTTTCCATATCTGAGCTTGAGGCCGTCGTATGTAACACCGTGTAGTTATAGCCTTTAATATAGGCAAACAGTTTAACTTCTACGTCCTGACTTTGCATAATCACTTATGCTCATTTGTTTACCGTCAATATTCATGATATGACAACTTCCACAGCAATTGATGTTATGTTTCCCTTAATATGTTAACAATACGCGAATGTGTGCGGTAGTTTAACCAGTACGTATTACGGACATATCGCACACATGGCGCTTGGAGTGGGGTTGTCGACTGCACAAAGGTGAAAGATTATGGCAAAGCGGACAATCGGGAATTAACATTGACTCGAGCAAGACGTGTTTCGGTCATAATAAGCCGTGGGTTCTCGGTTCATTTAACTGTTTCTTTTCGTCATGATTTTCGTATATTTAAAAGTTTAAGCTTTTGTTTTATCCCACGGCAGATTTTATTATACATTATTAATTTACAAAATGTGTTTTTGGTTATCCATAATTGTGAATCGTATGTTGAATGAACTTTGAAAATACTTTAACATCAAATAAATATACATCGGAAAATCTTTGTCTGTATTATTTATGACTCAAAGAACCCGAATTTCCTCTTGCGCTAAGAAGATATATTCCAACGAAGCTTTTCACGGGGACAACATTAACTTCAACAATATCAAGCTTCGTAACTGTACACGCGGTGATTAGGGTTCCATAACCGAATTACTTTCATATCACGCTTATCGGTTCATGGTTTCGACACTCTAATAATACATCATACAACACTTTTACACCATTCTGAATAGGTCACACACCCACACCGCGTTACAATATCCTTGTATATTTTTTCGAACTCTAAAAATATTATATGCTACGTCAATTATATAGAGCCCTTTATTTTGCACGAATAACATTATAATAAAATTTTATCCAATATTTTTGTTTAAATATTAATTGGAGGTATAAATACAATAAATAAAAACGATTTAAAAAGTTATTTTTAAAGATATTATAAGTAAAATATTGAGTGCACATGTAAGATTTTAGATTAATATTTGAGCTTTTAACTTTAACGTAACGGCTTTTAGCAAAAACAGGTAAACTAGTATTTTTGATGTAGTTTTCATATCTGATATCAATATTTTGATTGGTCCAACCATACTCACCCTATTTCAAATTTTACCCCCAATTTTATAGTCAAGGCCCCTCCGGTAGGTCCGACCCTGGATTTGAGTACATCAATAGGAAAACCTTTAAAAATGAAGGGTTGTGTCAATTTAAACTTTTTTTCTATCTGTTATAGTTTTCGAGTAATTTAACAAAATTAAATTTTTACCCCAACTTTGGGGGTTGATTTCACCCTTTAAATGGCGTTTTTGGCAGATAAAGAAAAATACGTGTCTGTTATTTTTTTGTGTTCTACACACCTACCAAGTTTCATCAAAATCGGGAATTATCACTTCAAGACCTTTACTTGTTAGACTCGTGCCCCAATTAAAGCCTACTAGAATACCTCTCTTTATACATACAGTGGCCATCCAATGATACGTACTCCGATTTTACGTAGTGACGTCAGCGATTTAGTGGGGTTCTCCTCTCATAGATATATTGTTGTTTGTTTGTGTTGGTGAAAATTTATGTACCAAGCCAGAGTCAGGGCCGTAGGTAATATTGTTTGAGGGTCTCGTAACCTTTAAAAATTTTAAAATTCCACTGCAGATATATATGCACATATTCTGTATACGTAATATGCAAAATGTAAATGCAAAATGAGTAACGTAAAATTCTAGAATATTCTAATCGTCAACTAGCAGAGTTATCAAAAAATATACTGAAAATGAGATCAAAGAGGGTAGTTTGACAAAAATTCTAGAATGTTCTATTTGTCAACTAGCAAAAATATTGAAAAATCAATTGTACCATTTAATTGTCCATTGAAAAAGAGGTCAAATTACACATTTTGACAAATTTTCTGGAATATTCTATTCGTCAACTAGAAAAAATATTCAAAAACAGACGTCGCCATTGAATTGGCTACCAAAAAAGAGACCAAACAACACATTTTGAGAAATGTTCTAGAATATTCTATTTGTCAACTAACAAAGATATTGGAAAATCTACTGCACCACTTAATTGTCCAACGGAAATTAAACTAAAGTAAACCAAATGTCCCATTTTGGCAAACAATTTTTGCTATTTGACGAATAGAATATTCTAGAACATTTACCAAAATGTGCTATTCCGTCTTTTATTCGATGACCAATTAAATGGTGCAATTGATTTTTCGATACCTTTGTTAGTTGACGAATAGAACATTCTAGAATTTTTTTCAAAATGCGCTGCTTTATTTAATTTTTGGTGCCCAATTCAATAGTGAAGTTTGTTTTTTGGTATCTTTGCTAGTTCACGAGTAGAATATTCTAGAATTTTTCTCAGCTTCCGCTATTTGGCGTCTTTTACGCCGATGAATCCGATAGTGAAGTTGATTTTTCGACAGTTTTCTAAAAGTCGTCACTCATTATTCATTAGTATAACATTCGATTTCCTTTGTCTACACAAACAAATTTTAGGTGTAAATTGTCTCTTAAGATAATTTTGTTTTAAATAAATTTGGATAAATAATATTTACCAACCCCCGAAACAAAAGTTTATCGACGCCCCTGATCTTCCGATTTTACGTACTTCCCCTTAAATTTGCACCGACCACTACGTAAAATTGGATTTGTGGTGTACCTATATATCGAAAATAATTATTATTTGGTGTATCATGTTGTTATTTATTATTAAAATTAATAGTACAATTTTTACAATTTTTAATAATAATTTTTGATCCTGACGGGACTCAAAGATTTGGAAACTTTATGTCCTACTGCTGTTTCAGATTTAACAATTTCCATTGTTTGTGGTTTCGATAATTTTTTTTGGCTGTTTCAATCTTACTTTTTATATAGTTTTCAATATATTTTTCTCCTACTCTCGCACTCTCCCATCCTCCATTCCACTTTAACTTTATCATGTAACTTCCACCATTAACTAATAATGTAGCAGATGTACGGCGAAAGCAATGACCAGTATACAAATTAAATTCTGGTAATTTTAGATAATGAGCAATTTCACTTGGTGTCTTTGCAATGCTATTCATGCTTACAATTGGTTCAGTACATTTACCATTAAAATATCTTTAAAAAAAAGTCGACGTGGTGTTTCCTCATACTGAGGTCTCAGGGAAGGATATTTCCTATAGAATAATAAAAAACTCACTTGAATTTTTTTCATCATTAGCAACAGTAAACTTGTTCTTGTTTTCAAATCTGGAATATTCACTATTTAAACTGTATCTTGAACATCACTGACTCTCATTTTTTACTAGTTCATCGCGTAAAATCCCTTAAAATTGCAACTCAAATGAAAATTACTATAAATTTAATAATTATCTTTTCCAATAAATATTCTTTATTTGGTGCTTCATTCAAAAATTTCTGTATTTCTCCTTTCGTAAAAGTTTTGGATTTTTTAGCTTTGTGACTATCAGCTTGCTTTTTTAAAAACGCTATCAATTTCCATATATATCAATTTTACTGAGATAATATAAATTAGTTAATATTACAACGTCCCTACTAGTTGTGGCTTAGTTCGTGATTGGATTATAAATTCGGTATCCTTTAATAACTGTCCAGATATTAAATAACTGACTAGACATTTCTGTCAAAAACCACATAAAAGCTGTGAATTTCGATCCTTCGCCTGTTTTCGCGTTTCGTAATATCTGCAATGTAGATATAAATTAATATTTGTCACTCTAAAGAGACTTTTTTATAAGTGCCAACTTTATCTCTATCTTGATACCATTGTTGGCATGTATTAAGTAGAGTTTCTAAGAATGTTTTGTTTTTCTCTTTTTCGATAATTTTAATGCATAATTTTGCACCGGGAAGTGAATACTTTCGTCCTTCAACTATCTTTTCTAGATCTGATCTAATTGACCAAATCCATTAAGCATCTTGTACTTAATTTATTTGGATCTGAAAAATATATAGGAATGAATTAACTTTTTATAAATGAAAATATATAAGCAAAAAAAATTCCTTGAATAATATCTATCAGGATTACTGAGATAATATAAATTAGTTAATATTACATCATCCCTACTAGGTTCGATATTCTTTAATATTCTCACAGAAACCAACAAGTATCTGGTTTGTTTGACTTTTTATCCCACTTTAATCTCTTTTCTTCACTGGACTCCCGAAGACTCGTATATGTTGTATATTTGGCTTTTTATCGGTCCATAATTCATATGAAGTTTTTCAATACCTGAAGCTGCTGATCTGTTTTTTAAGTAAAGTGCTGTGTTAGCAACTTCTACCCAAAAACTTTTATCTAAGTCAGCTTTAAAAAGTAAGCATTTTACTCTTTCCATAATGGTTTGGTTTGATCTTCCACTGAGTTCATTCTGTTCTGAAGTGTAGGGGTTGGTCTTCTGATGTGTTATTTCTTCCATTGTCAGTCCTCAAGATTTATTTTCTTATTCTGGTGATTTTCTACTAGTGACTTAAATTCTTTAAAATAACTTAACGCTTCACTTTTTGCCTTTTAAAAAATAGATAAACGTCATTCTGGTGTGGTCATCAATTAACAGTAGGAAATAACGAGCGTCACCAAGAGCGACCACATATGTCTGAATGAATAATTCGAAGTGTCTCTAGCTCGTGTCCTCACAGGAAAGGGCAGTCATGTTTTCTTTCACAGAATATCTCACAATTCGACTTACTTGTCATAAAGGTGTCGAGAGAATCTATACCTTCAACTAAACCACGTTTCATTTTATTCATGTCATTACTATTAATGTGTGCCAGCCGTCTTTGGCATAATTCACCACTAACTTCTGCTAAAGTCGCTAACAAACAGTTTGCAACTTGTATGTTAAGTTTATAGATGCCGTCTGTTAATTCTGCGGTTGCAACTAGTTCATTTTTTTGTTGAATATAACATTTATCTAATTCAGACACTATATTGTTTCCATTTTTGATAAGCTCACTCACAGATAGTAAATTGGTTATCAAACTTGGCACGCACAGCACATTCTTCATTGTAATTTCATAATTACGATTTGTTGTGATTTCTACATCTCCTGAGTACCATACCGACATTTTTGATTCATTAGCAACAACAATTTCTTTTGTATCTGGTGATAAGTTTCTGTTTGTTATCCAGATCTCATTTGCTGTTATATGTGCACTGATACCGGAATCAACAAACCAGTCACTTTTACTGAATTTCCCACTGAAAAAAACAACACTAAAAACGTTTCTTTTCATATTTTTAGTTTAAAAGTGGACCCTGATTGCGATAGTGGCCAAGTTTTTACATCGATAATATGTAATTATTTTCTTATTTTTGACATTTGAATTTAACGTATTCGAGTGATTGCTATTATTGCCAATACTGCCAACTTGACTGTGTTTTCTTTCTAGGATAGTTTTTTGCAAGTAATGCTGAATTATATTCATTTTCGTTTATATCGACAAATTCCGTATCCAGTAACTTAGTTCTAATTGTATCTATAGTTATTTGTATTTCGGAATGCTCGATAGCCATAATATGGGCATAAACCTTTCTGATAAACCGGCTAGCATTAATGATTCCACCAATTTATCATTAATTTAAAAAACTTGTACGACTCAACCACTGCTTTTCGGGATTTTTTTTCAGAAAAACTACAGAATAAATGGAGATCACAAAAAAGGATGTCTATCATACATATCAGTGACTGTATACACTAATTTTTTTTAAGCAATTAATTTCAAAATAGCGGCCATGCAGCGTTTTTGCGATGATGTCTCCGTTTTTACAGAGTCCAATACCTCTTGAAATTTTTGAATTATAATGAGCCAATAAATTTTTTTCGATTGTATATAATAATAGCTATTGAAGTACGCAGAATTGTTTCGATATATTGATTTTTGGCTCAATGGCACATTTTTAAAGTGAAAAGTTTGCCTAAAAGTTCGTCACGTTATAACAAATGAACTATGCAATGTAAAAAAAATCCTACGTACTTCCATAGACAATGTATTTTTCAAGATATATTCGACATTTCAAGTGAATCGGTTGAAAATTTTTTGACAGTTTTGAAATAAAAGCGTTTGAAGTTTTTAATATTAGAAAATAATAAATAATTTTCGTTATAATTTTTTGGGACATACGTATACATATTTCGTTACATAATCTTTGGGACATCATTTTTGAGGTCCTTGGGGCTACTAAAAATAAAAATAAAAAATTCCAGAGTCTTTTAAGGCCTTAAATAACGAAGCAAAGTAATCCTCCTCAAAAATCCTGAATCATCAAACACAGACTTGAGTTTTGTCGACAATCCTTTCAAAGTCTTTATGTTCTTTATGTGCACAAATAAGTGTCTATTATCAAAATTAGCTTGGCACGTGTCTCCATCTGTCGTTTTATTACTTTCTTCATGCTTTAAATACTTCTAGAACCAACCTTCACGACCTTTAAATTTCGGCACATTCGTGAGAAAATTAGCTTAAAAAGATTTTATGTAGTGAAATAAAATTTCTCGTATTGTTTTTAGTACTTGTATTTGGATCAAAATTTTTAACAACTTTGGTAATGCAATATTGACTGACATAAAATTTGTATTAGTTAAAAATTAGCTTGTCAGCAGTTATTTCTGATATTTTCTTGTAATTTTGGTGTGTTTTGTGATCTTTAAGATATTTCTGATATTTAATTATTATGGTGCCTTAAAACATCTGGTGGTAAATGCTAAATTTTGTTTAAATCATTCAAAAGAAAATTCAAATTTTTTCTGTGTGCTGTCTAATTCGGATTTGTATGTTTTAGTTTGAATGCCTATATAAAACTTAAATGGTTATTCAGTTAAACTGAATACTTGAATCAAATGTTTATTTGAATACTTATTCAATTAATATTTTAAATCTCCACAGTAGTTGGTATGAATAGGTCGTGAAGGTTTTCTAAATTATCATGTTGAATACTGACATAATTTTCGCGTTTTCTCAATTCATTCTGAAACAGGTTTTTTCTATTTGTTAATATAATATAATATGACCATTATCAACCCTGAATTGCACATGTATAAACACATATAATCACATAAACAAAAAAGAACATGTTTAATTGTTTGTACTTATATAAAAAAAGGATAGAAAATTCGTTGTTACAGTAATAAGTGTTCTAGAACCTCAAGCGGTGGGTGAAGGAAAGTTTTGGTTTAACCTAACAACACAACAGCTCGTTTAAAAGCAGAATAATCAGCTACCGGGTGAAGACTCCCGAGTACTTCCAGCCCATTGAAGAATTTTTACAAGAAATTAAGGAAAATGTGATTCAACTGCTACATATGGAACTGGCGAAGCATACATCATTTAAAACAAATTTTGAGTTATTCGGGCTGTACATAAAATTCGATAAGGACGATAATTTATTAATGGATTTAAAGTCGTTCAACACGAAAAATGTTACTATTTCCGAATCCACCAATATGGAAGAAATTTACTAAAGTATGATGTCGACTGTAGTGCGCAAGAGCGAAGAATTCCAAGAGAGAGACAGCTAGTGGACGTTGTTGGAAGTCTGCTATTTAGAAGCCAACGTACATAAATACAATACACTTCGGGCTTCATCGTATATCGGGCTTCCAGCATGGATCAAGCGAAAGAAGGCGGGTTAATGTGCAGAATGAAGATCAGGCGTGTTTTGCATGGGCAATAACATCGGCTTTACATCCTGCGGAACTAAGTTCAAACCGAGTTGCATCGTACGCTCACTACTCATCAGTACTGAAGTTCGATGACATTGAATTTCCTGTACAAATTAATGACATGAAATTGTTTGAATCTTTAAACAACATCAGCGTCAATGTTTATGGGCTGGAATAAAAGAGTGTTGTTGGACCGTTCCACTACACCAAGGAAAAACGCAATACTCATGTGAATCTGCTGTACATTGAAATGGCGAAACCAATCACTACTGCTGGATTAAAAATCTAAGCAAATTAGTGAGTAATCAGCTCAGCAAACGTGAACATAGGCAGTGGATTTGTGATGGGTACCTACAATTCTTTCGAACAGAAGAACGACTTCTCGAACATTCTAAAGAAGACTGTAACAAAATCCGTACTTTGATACCGAGCCCCGGCGAAGACAGCATTCTGAAATTTCAAAATTATGCCAAGCAGATGCGCGTCCCATTTACGATCTATACGGACTTCGAGTCAATATTAAAAACCATGCGATACATGCGCACCGAATCCCGACGGATCGTTTACGAATACCACGCATATCCACGAACCATTCAGCTTCGCATATTATATCAAGTGTTCGTATGATGAGTCATTAAATAAATTCGAAACATACCTTGGACCGAACTGTGCTAAAGTTTTTATGGAAAAATTAGAAAAAAATCCCCGACGATTACATAAAATTTTACAAAAGGAAATTCCGATGAAGCCATTATCAGCGCTGGATTATTTAGAATTTGGATTAGTCGAAGAATATTCCATATGCAGCAATAAATTGGGTAACGATCGTGTGCGGGATTATGACCATCTAACAGGTGAATTTCGAGGTGCTGCACATAACCAGCGTAATCGGTTTTACAGACTACCGAAATTCATCCCGATCGTTTTGCATAATTTATCTGGATATGATGCACACTTTATCGTACGTGAATTTGGAGTTTCCAAGGAACGAATCGATGTCATACCGAACAACAAAGAACAATACATTTTTTTCACAAAATATTTACCAGTTGACACCAATTAAAATGTGGAAAATACTGATGATGATGATGATGATGATGATGATGATGATGATGATGATCATGATGAAGAAGATGAATCTGATACCAAATTTAAAATTAATACTATCCAGTCACGTTTTATCGATTCGTTCCGTTTTATGGCAAGTAGCTTAGATAAATTTGCTGAGAATTTAAAGCCGGAGCAGTTTGCCGAAGTTCGTCGAGCATTTCCTGAAGATCGCTTTTTCAATTTAATCAAACAAAAAGGAATATTCCCATACGGATACGCCGGAGCAGTTTGCCGAAGTTCGTCGAGCATTTCCTGAAGATCGCTTTTTCAATTTAATCAAACAAAAAGGAATATTCCCATACGAATACGTCAGCAGTGTGGACCGACTGAATGAACGCGCTCTACCACCAAAAGCGGCAGTCCATAGCAGCCTGAAATTATCAAGTACCAGCGATGATGAATATCAGCGTGCGCAGCGAGTATGGATGAATTCAACATCCTAACTGGTTGTGCCTTTTTCAATGTTGTGTGTGATCCACTTAAACAATTCGTCATCTTCTTCGACACACTTTAGACTGAAATATAATCCTGGAATGCTATACTCTTCCACAGGCTTCAATATACGCTCCAGCAGTTTCGGACGAGCATACGCTATCACTTTACGCATCCACTTCGTAAAAGAATATGACAACATATCAAATCCATCTAAGCCGTCTTCACCAGGGTCCGATTCATCGAATGTAAGTTTCCACAAATTAACCCCATTCAACAGCTAATTTTATTTTTTCAGGATGAAATATTTCTTGACCTCTTGATGCTATGGATTGGATCATCTCCAAATCAGATAATCGGATTGCTTTATCCAACATCTTATCCAACAATCGATTTTTAGCTGTGGATTCTTCCATTGTTATAAGCTGTTGAAAATCTTCGCTCATTGTTATGTTTTTTTTTTCACTTGGTATTGCTTGCTTGGTATTGTACCTTATTGATTTTAAAAAGTTTTGTCGTCTATGGTGGTAAATATCCTTTAGCGAATTGAGATTTATGCTTGCTAATGCGAACTATATCACCAACTTTATATTTCGGTAGATTCACAAATTTTATGATTGTAAAGAGTTGAAAGGAGCAATTTCTCCTTACTTGGTGTTACATCACGCGGTCGCATTTTTATTGTTCTATGTTTCCGTGAATTGTAACTGTCCATTAAATCGTCTAGTTTATCCAGCCATCGATAAGTAAATATCATAAAAGTTAATCTGATACAAATTGAAACTAATATTACAACGAACAGCTACTTGAATAACGTTCCAGCACATAATATTTATTCATTTTCGACTTAAGTTAAACCTGGGTATAAAATAAGTGAATCACGGAATACAATTATTTATATGCCGGTGACCGTGAAACAGATAACATCTCTAGTTTTACGAACTGTGGATCAAGGCGGTAATTTAGTAAATTTTCGAGGCGAAATTTTTTCAGTGGCTACAAATACTACAGTATTTGTAGCCACTGAAGAAGGTATAAAAAATACAGAAAAATTGTTGGAAAAAATAAAGAAACAATTTATTCCACGGAAGAATATCGGAGTATTAATTCTAATTCTTCATCTCCTTTGATAAATTAGTAATAAATTATTTGGGAACTTAGGTTTAAAAAATTTTGAAATTATTACATTATCCCAAAAAACCATATTACATACCTAAATATTTCTATTTAGAATTTTAAAATCTAAGGACGATGGAGTTCCGGTGCTTCCGAAATTCCGGTATTTTAAATGTTAATACCGAATAAATGCCGATATTATAAAAGACATCGGTATTCCAAGTTCTATGATATAAAAACCTTAAAACAAGTTCTACTAAGACAAACTTAAATCAAAACATAATAAAACAAAAATTAAAGCTAAATGAAATAATTATAAAAACCTCAAAGTAAGTTAAAATAAAAATCAAATAATTAATTTAAAAAAGTCAAATCTAAGATAATTAAATCAAAGCAAGGAAACTATTAATCAATTAAAATAAATTAAGAAGTAATTAAAAGAAGACCATCAAATAAAAATTTAAGCAACCAAATAAATATAAAGCTCATCTTATCTACTTCAAAACTCAGTTTCTCATGTTTTCCGTAAAAACTTGAGTGGCGATGATTCTACAGTCAATAAATCGTCGTCCGAAATAAACTCAAAAAGTACTGGACAGATTTTGATAATTTTTTTACTGTTAGAAAAAGCTAAATTATTCCAGATTAACATAAGATATGAGGTGCCTTGAACTCTATCCAGTCAGCACAAAAGTCAGAAAGATATCTTTAAGAGATTTTTTTTCTGACGTCTTTCTTAACTGTAAATATAACATCTTTACGGAATCTTTTTTAAGAAGTCAGAAATAAGAGCTCTTAAATATGAATTCAATTAATGATATCAGTTAGACATATTTTTTCTGACATCTTTAGAACCTCTTAAATAAGACTTCTTAAAAATGTTTTAAAGAAGTAATATAAAGATATCTTTATGAATTATTAACCTGTTAACCGGGGAATTAGCTATTGCTCAACTCGTTTTAGAATGGGGACTTTGGGGATATTTCAGAATGGGGACTCAGAATGGGGAAAAATGTCGTCATGCCCATTGCAGTAGGCTTTTATGTATGACGAAATATTTCGTCATACCCAGTTAACAGGTTTTTCCATGACGAAAAATGTTGTCATGCCCACTGCAGTAGGCTTTTATGTATGACGAAATATTTCGTCATACCCAGTTAACAGGTTAAAGATCTCATATGTGTCGATTTTGGAGCTATCTAAGATTTCCTAAATATGATGTCTTAAAGAATTCTTATTTCTGACTTCAAAATTAGCTCATATTTCTAATTTTCTTGCTAAGATACAAACCAAAATGTCATCCCAATATTGAATTGGCACATTAAGATTTTTTAATGCTGATAATTGTTGGTTTACTTTTGAAAGAAATTCTCTTAAATTTATAGCATTAGTGCCATTTACTATACCTTGAATATCTAGTATAGCAGTTATGTGCGAATTAATAATCAATACTGAATTATTAAATCTTTTACTAAGAATTTTGAGGGCTTCATCATATGATTCATTGACAAGGGGTAATTCATTGATTATTTCAAGCGCCTCAGCTTTTAAGTATTTTTTCAAACAGAACAACTTTTGTACATTAGATAATGTTTTATCTTTATCAAATACAGCAACAAACAAATCAAAAAATGGTTTAAATTCATGAATTTTCTTACCATCAAAATATGAAATATCAATATTTGGCAACTTTGAATGAGAAACTTTTGATATGTTAGATTCTACTTCACTGCTTTTAGTTGTGTTGCACAATGAATTAATTTTGGATAAAAGATCCAAATATTGTTCTTCAACAATTTCAAAACCATCATCCTTTTCATCAATTAACAAAATATCAAATTGAACATTCTGATATTGCTTAAAAACGTCAACCAACCTTTCTTTTCTTACTTTTACAGCTTCAACATATATGTCTACGGCATGTCCGTCAATATAATTTTGAATTTTGTCGATATTTCCTTTTAATTGTTTCCTTTTTATCTTTAATCTTTTTAATTGTAACTTGTAATAATTATAAAATAACACCACCAAATAAATCAAACAGTGTAATAAATCTTATTTTGAAAGATAATCCTTTTACAAACGGTTAACTTTAAATAATATAAAATTATTTATAAATGTCAAAAGGCAAAGCAAAAATTATTGAAAAAGAAAAAAAATGTTATTAGTGGTTGCTATGAAAATGATCAAAAATCAAACCACTTGTTAAATATTCATGTAAAGTTAACTGCTTAAACTAACTAACATGTTTTACAACAACAATAGTCAAAAGATAATAAATGAAACCAAAATTAAAGCATAAAGAGTTATAACAAAAGAAAAATAATAAAAATCTTATCTGAGATTAATTCATTGGTAGCATCATAACTACAGCAACCAAAAACAAACACTTTTTATTTTTATCTGGTGATTTTGTTTTTAAATAAATTTCTTTTTTCAATTTTTCTAAGATTTTCAGGCCAAATTACAACACACAATGAAACAAACTTAGCACAACATTTACAACACTAAACACTTATTTCACTTATTTTTCTTCGACGGACCCATTCAAATCTCATAGGCTTTAGTCCAGATCTTCGTTCTTGATTCTTGAATTTTCAGAAACAGCAAATTTCTTCTTCAGTCATCCAAAGGATCCGGTGTAATGAAGGACCAATTCCATGTTATCGCATGAAGAATTAAACTGCGTAAGTTATTAACCACACAAGATTTTTAAATTATAAAGCACTTTATTTGCAAAACAATAATTATATGAAAATTAGAATAATTTGTTAGATTTTAAATGTTTTTAAATTAATACAAAAAAAAATCATTACAATTCACCATAATAATGGTTATTAAAAATGAAGCGCACGTACATTCGCTCCGTGCGTTGTCATGGTAGGGGGAACCGAAATCGACACTAGCGCACCTAGTGGATAACTTAGGCAATAAAGGACGGTGTTTTTAATTTCCGAGCTATCAAAATACATGTGAGAATTTTAATTTTGTTATAATTTTAAAAAAATGGGTAAAAACAGCCACCGAAGTTGCTGTGTAGTGAATTGTAAAAATACAAGCACAAAAAATGAATGTAAATTTTATAAATTTCCGACAGCTAAATGGAAAATAAACCAAAGAAATAAGTGGATAGCTGCAGTGAGAAGGCGAAAGTAAGTAGTAACATTACCTTTATTTTAGTTTTTAATTTTTTAGAATTATATTTTTTGACAGGAAAAAATTACTTTTTTTTAAATTTTCTGGTTTATTATAAAAAATTATTTTTTATATGTCTATCTAATATAAGAAAAGGTATTAGTAATATTTTATAATTTTTCATGCAGTGTTGATGGATCACAGTGGATTCCCAAACCATATGATTATATTTGTAGTGATCATTTTATTGGAGGCAAAAAATCTGAAGAGGAGTCAAGTCCTAGCTACATTCCTACAGTATTCCCTCCAATCTACAAGAATCGAAGTGTAAATGAATTTTCTGCTGTGAATAGGTAAATAATTGGTAATTAAAAATGAAATTATAAATGAATAATAAATAATATTTCATGCGAAAAAATTAATTATAACAAAATTTTATTATGTGATTTTCGAAAGTTTAATATAAAAATTGTAATATAATGATTCTTTCAGGTACATGCGTTTAATGGATCGTCGGATGAAAAATAAATTATCATCAACACCAAATACTGAGCCACCAGTTAATGAACTTGTTGAAATTATGATTGAGAATCCACCAATAATACAGCAAAAAGTTGACCAAGCGTGTCAAGTAGACTTTTACTCAACTTCTGATGTAAATTCTCAAACATTCACTTGCAATAGATATATCAAGGATGAAATATGTCATGCTGAAACTCAAACAGAAATTACAGAAGATACCAGAGCAACAAAAATTAATTATAATAATAAAAAATATGTAACCAAAAAATGTGGAACTCCTCAAAAAACCTTTGTTCATCAAGAAAGTCAAGCTGACGATTCACGATTTGCTGGATTTTCATCGATAACAAAGAACAATGAGTTAACTGATCTTGCAGGTGTAACTTTTGAAAATTTCGAATTTTTACTAAAAAGAGTGAGTGCACCTGGAAAATGTATAGTGTCTACAAAAGATAGGTTGCTAATATTTTTAATTAAAATGAAAACAGGCTTAACATTCTCAGCATTGAGTGTATTATTCAGTGTTCATAGGACAACTATTTCAAGAATTTTTTTTGAAATCTTACAAAAGTTAGCTGGTGCGACTAGAAATTTGGTATTTTGGCCAGATTTGACGCTGTGCAGGAAACAATACCGAAATGTTTTTATCCTGAATACAGTAACACCAGAGTTATAATTGATTGTACGGAATTCAGGATTGAAATTCCCAAAAGTGTTGACAATCGTGTTTTTACATATTCACACTATAAAAAAAATTTCACAGCCAAAGTTCTTATTGGTATTACTCCTGGAGGCTTTATTTGTTTAAAATCCAAAGTAGCTGGAGGACGGAAGTCGGATTCTCAATTAACAATAGAATCAGGACTGCTTGATTTATTAGAAGATGGTGACAGTTTTGGCTGACAAAGGTTTTCCAGAAATAAAAACCGTCATTGATGCAAGTGGTAAAAAAGTAAAGATGGTAATGCCACCGTTTTTAGAAAAAAAAATGAATTTTCATGGGAAGAAACTCAACAAACATACAGTGTAGCAAGAGTAAGAATTCACGTGGAAAGAATCATGCAGCGTTTAAAGACCTATCAAATATTGAATAAAATTCCGGAAAATTTATTTCACTGTATAGATGACATTATGCACGTTTGCTGTGTTTTAGTTAATTTACAGCCTCCGATAATTTCAAATAATAATGATAAAGACAGTGGAGAGTAAATATATAAAAAAATTTTTATTGAATTGTACTTACATATTTTTTAAAACTTTAACAAATTGTAATTATTTAACCTGTTGATCTAATTTATCACGAATAAGTACTCGATGTAACAAATATTTATTTATATGTTCACTTAATGTTCAGCTTTAGCTGATACTTCAACACTGTATTTACTTTGGTATGTATGACCAATTCATTATGTTAATTAAAATTCACATAGTGTTTGAAAAATTATCAAATTGGGTCGGCTGGGACTCGAACCCGGAGTCCGAGTCCCAGCCGATCCAATTTGATAATTTTTCAAACACTATGTGAATTTTAATTTCGCTATAAATTTTTAAAACTTACAAATAATATTACTTAATAAAACTTGTATAACGAATAATAATTTTCTTTACTTTAGTTAACACACATGTAGATCAATAAATATATTAAAGTTATATTATAAATTTAAGATATTGCTGATATCAGTTCCCGTAAAACTTTTGTTCTGTAGCAGTTCTTCATCTTCACTGTTATTCAGATTTTCACTGTCTACTAAATTTTCAGTGATAATATTATAATTTCCTTTTTCGGAAATCAGTCTTATATAAAGCAGGTAAATAATTTTTAAAATAAAACTCTTCACTTTTTAATATTACCATTTGTATGAATTCTTCATCACGGTGTACTTCAACCAAGCAACTACCATTTGGCACTGGTGAATAAATAAACAGATCACAGACACTCATACCAGTAATATACATTTGGACTTGAATTTGAGTGTAGTAAGGAGCAGTCGTTTTTAACATTAGTTTATCATCAATAAACTGTAAATACTTAACGTTACATGACTTTTCAGAGAAATTTACCACATTTTTTTCTCACAAGAACTGGGACATTTAAATTCAACTATTTTTAAATCACGTCCATATTCTACAACAACACCATCAAGACTCGCACATAGCCAAGGTTGATTTTTACAAACAATAACACCAACACGTTTAACTTTACAGTTATAAAGCAGTTCATATTTTTCTTTGGCATGAGATTCATGTTTTAAACCATATCTAGTTGATGCACAATCAATTTTATTAGGGTATAAAAACTCGGATACCAAACTATCGATAGTTTTTCTAGTACGTGTCTTAATACTATGTACATTTGTACTTGCTGAAATTCTTAAGCGCCTAGCTTTAAACCAATCGTCGCATGACGATTGTTTCATTGGTTACGTTCAGCAGATTTCAGCGCTCAGTAAGCGATTAGTGATCAACTGCAACAGTTGATACTGTTCTGCTGAATGGTATTACTCCGTTTTTGATTATATTAAAATTTGACAGCTGTCAAAACTGTAATATTCGTTCCCATTTTCTTTCAAGTTATAAAAGTTACAGAAGTCATTTAATTAAAGAAAGTAAATCAGTTTATAATAATGGATGATGCAATATTATTAATTGCACTGGATGAAGGAATTAATATGAATGATGTAGTTAATTTTGTTATGGACGATTTAGTGGAACCGCTGCCAAATGATTTAGCGATTAGAAGACGTAATCGAAAAATCAAAAATCAAAATTATTTTGAATATATAATACCAAGATACACTGATGTACAGTTTATAGAACATTTTCGTATGACAAGGATTATATTTGAGGTATCTTGTTAAGGGGCGTCCATAAACTACGTAGTTCCATTTTGGCCAATTTTCAGTCCCCTTCAATGTAGGTTACAGGTGACTTTTGCCCTGATCCCCCTTCACCCATAGAGGAATATAGTTTTTTTCTTACTAATTCCAAAAAACACTCAACTAAAATAATATTTTATTATAAAATGTGAAAATTAAGGAAATTTTTAACAGTTTACCCGAATATTTCTTCAAAAAACACGTTCCCTGACAGTAAGAATTTTAATGTAAAGACTGTGTGACTACATGGTTGCATTTTTCGCTTGAGGAAGTTTTGTCAAATTCAAAATATATTAAGCATCTCATAAGTAATTCAAGATTATTTATGAATTTTCGCATTCAAATTCATATTTGTTTAATTTATTATTCCAAATAAAACTACGTATATATAAAAAAAATTGGAAAAGTTAGATTTTTCTTTTTGAGCAAAAAGCAGGGACGTCATTTTTCACGGTGCCTAGGGCGGCACTTAGGGTAAATTTGGCCCTACATATTTTACATAGAATAAAAAGTTAAACATACGGAGCTCAACTTCGTCATTAGCTAAATCTCATTTATACTACCCCAATGGGTTCGATTCCCAAAACATGTAGGTATTAGTGACGTCGAGTTGAGATGCAGTTAGTCGATTAATCGACTGAAGTTTTTTCGACAAAATTAATCATTAATCGAAAATATCGAGCATAGAATAATCGATTAATCGACTAAATTTTTAATCGAATTCATGAATAGGGTAACCTTTGTAATTCTTTCCAAAAAATGTTTTGAATTTAATTATTGACTTTTATTTTTATTTAAAAAAGAAAATTACATATTACACTGTATTATTCACATAAAAGTAAACATCATACAAACAAATAATTATCAATTTTCATTTTTTCGAATCTTATAAATAATGCAGAAAATTTATTAAATTAATCGTTTTTTTTAAAAAAAAAGTCATTTTAATCATTTACTCTTTTAAACAGATATTTCCTACTAAATTCTTAATATACATATTTACGATTACAGGTATTATTAAATGTAGTAGCGCCATTATTAAATCCTGAAATAAATATGAATGTAAATCCATCCAAAAAATTGCTATTTACACTTTGGATTCTAGCCAAACAAGAAAGTTTCCTGGCTACAAGTGATAGATTTGGTTTAGCAAAATCTTCTGGTCATCAAATTTTCAAAAATGTTGTCAGGGTCTTATCAGATTTAATGCCACGATATGTTGTGTGGCCAAATCGAAATGATTATCGATTATCTAGTAATGTATGGTATTTTTTTTATACAAGTTTGTAAACAAATTTAACATGTGTATTTTACAACGTATATTCACACATACTTTAGATATTTGAAGCTCGCTCGCATGGTTTTCACGGTGTTATAGGGGCAATAGATGGGTGTCACATTCCATGCAAACAACCTAAGAATAATCCTAATGATTATTATAACCGAAAAGGTTTCCATTCTATTATATTACAGGGTACGATTAAAATATGTATATATGGTATATATTATCAAGGATTATTGTACAATATTATTACTCTATATGTACGAATATTGCTTGTCCGTAAACTGAAGACATTCGATGGAAGGTCACCTTAGAATTTATTTTTCTTGAGGTTATTTTGATATGTAAAGAGAGACAGTTATTTTAACTCTTTTGACTCCTTCTAAAACAACCATGAATTAACGTACAAGCAATACATATATGTGTTAAGAAGATAAAAATATATAGTTTATATATTTTTAGGAGTATGCAATCATAGGGGTCAATTTATAGATTGTTTCATCGGTATGCCAGGACGCATGCATGATGCGAGAGTTTTCCGTCAAAGCCCGTTATTTAATTCCTTAAATGATCTTATACCCAACCAATTTCATTTAATAGGAGATTCTGCATATCCTTTATTAGTTAATTTAATGACACCATTCAGAGATAACGGCCACTTAACACGCGCGCAAATTATATATAACGAAAAACTATGCTCCATAAGATCCATAATTGAAAGAGCCTTCGGACTATTAAAAGGAAAATTTAGAAGATTAAAATATTTAGATGTTGCTGACATAGAATTAGGGAATAAAATAATTGCAGCAGCTTGTACATTGCATAATTTTATTATTATGGAAGATCGTATTAATCCGGAACATGAGGATTATTTAGAAGAAAGAAATGTACAAATTAATAACGAGCAAAATGAAGAAGGAGAAATTATGGGAGCTCAACAAAAACGTTTGCATTTGGTCAATGAACTATAAATAACTGTTACCGTTCATTTGGATTTAAATATGACATAAATAAAACCATTATATTCACTATGAAGAATTTTTTCTCATTTATTTTAGGTTTTTATCACGGATTACAAATCGACGGCTTAATCTAGAAACAAGCTAACTCCATTGTAGCTGATTTTACAATAGCGACTTAAAACTGCTTAATTTCTCATGCTTGTTTAAATATTTTGTTTTATAATAACAATTTTTTTTTAATTTAACCTTTTTTATTAAAATTTAGGAGTTATCAACTTTACAGAATTACAAATACCGCGCAAAAGAAGTTAGTGGAATAATAATCTGTATTTTGATAAAAGATGGAGTTAGCTTGTTTACAGATTAAGCCGTTGAAATACATATTTCGACAAAATTGCTTGTCATCTCCAGTGCATTTTTTATATTATAAGCATAAAACCAATTTGGTTAAATCTTAATTAAATTAGAAAAATTGTTAATTACCTAGTGAATATAATGTTTTAAAAATAAAACATTATTCTAATCATTTTATTATTACTTCAAAGAATATTCAAAAAATAATGATAAATAATAAATTATTGTTTATGGAGTATATTTAGTTTTGTTTTTATTTATTGCAGTTTATTAAAGGCGTCGACGAGACTATTTTCTTTCAGTTTTTTAACTGAAGAAGCTAGTGCATAGAGGTATTATCCACGATACTGTATCATATATTCAAATTTGGTTCCATTATATCCATTAATTTTGTAAAAATTAAATAATAAATATGTGCAACTGCACATATTGTATGGGAAATATACACTTTCAAATCCTACTGTAAAATTTTGTCTCTTTTTAATTCAATTAGCGTTGATAATAATTTGTTTCTCTCTAATTGAATCTTATTATTTTCTTCTATGGCACTGGCTAATTTCTGAATGGCGTCCACTCTTTTTTTCTCATTTTCTATTTGAGTTTTTCTTAAGTCGTACAGATCTCTAGCTTTTCTAGATTTTTCAATTTTTTGGTTTGTTCTATCGTTGTTATACGATTGTAACGATGATGGTTGACTACAATAAAATCACATTTGGTAAATTAAATGGAAAAAGTTAGTTTTATATTAGAAAAATAAGAAAAACCTTATTTTTGTTAAGTTATTTTCTTCAGAAGTATCTATTTCCATGTTGTCGATGTCGACGTGGATGACAGCAGAGCTTTCTTGTTTCGATGTCGAAGCAAGTGTATGACCAATATTAATTGTTTTATCCTCAACAAATATGTCATCCATTGCCTCATACCATTCCCATTGAATTCGACCACGACCTGTTTTTTTATTGTTGTTGTCTTTGATACTTTTAAAAGTATGTTTCATATTTCGCATTTTTCGGTCTAGTGCGTCTACTGTAACATCTAAACCTTTATTTTCAAAAATCTTTTTAATATTTTCCCAGATGTTTTTTTTTTAATTTTGGGATCCCGAAAATCTTCTACACGTTGTCTGTAGGTTTCTAACAATAGTTTCGTGTTTGCAGTTGTCCATTGGAATGATTTTTCAGCTAGGTATATCGAAATAAGCATATAAATAGTTTATCAAGTCTAATGTAAAATCGATTACAAATTTGCATACATACTTTCTAAGTTTTCTGATACTGGATCTTCCCTTATTTCCACTATTTCTTGATTTAAATAATTTTCTTTAAAATATTCATTAAAAAAATTGTGATCTATAAGATAAATAAACATATTTACGACATATCATATAGGTAATTATATCGACGACTTGAAAATATTCTATTATTTTTACCATTAATTTTAAAGGTTTACGTACCATTTTGTAATTTTTCATGCTCTTCTAAAGTACCAATTACTTTATATACCATATTTTTATAAAAATATTCAATTTCATACATATTTGACATGCCGGTAGCCATGTTGGACAGCACAATAAGTTTAAAAACAGCCTACTTTTTTTTTGATGGAAAACATGGCGACCGCTGAGTAAACATGTTGCAACTCAACGGAAAAAAAATATCATTCAGCAGAAAATCATAAACCGTTTTGCAACTGTTGCGTTCTGCTGAACGTGGTCATTGTCTTGCAGGCTAAATTTACAATATTTTCTTCTGACAGTACAATATTCTTATTGTAAAAGTCTTTTAAATTTTCATCTACTTCATAATTATTTGTATAAAAAGAATGTTCGTCATTAAAAATAAAGAAAATTTTGACACATTCAGCACAGTCTTCTTTGTCGACATTTAGTTCAACTTGTGTTAATAAAAAACTCATGACGTTTCTCACTATGTGAAAATTATTTTTATTACATTGAACTGTCAAAATTCGCTTTAAAGGAGAATCTGAGACTAATTCGGAAATTTGGACTTCCTGTGATTCTTGCAGCTGCTTGTATTTATGCGGAACCATATTTTCGAAATATTTTCCTTTTGAATATTTATTTTTTGCGAATTGTCGAGCACTGGGTTTGCCCCATTGTTGCTCCATACTCGTTTTAGATGTGCTTTCTTCATTATTAATAAAGTAAATTAATGCCGCAATGTGTTTGCATTTTTTACTTTTATTATAAACACAAGTGCATTGTACATCGGTGACACATCGTGCCGAATTTATCTAAAATAAAAAAAATATTATTATTAACTTTATTAACATTATTATTATATTCTATTAATAGAATATAAATCGTTAAATT
Organism: Brachynemurus nebulosus; assembly: GCA_035578155.1. NCBI lineage: Eukaryota > Metazoa > Arthropoda > Insecta > Neuroptera > Myrmeleontidae > Brachynemurus > Brachynemurus nebulosus. The sequence continues at coordinate 2,836,262 of JAPWDM010000033.1, read as the reverse complement.
TTTAATTACATTTAAAGAAGTAGTGTAGGGTGTTGCATGGACCCTTGACTTTATCAAATAACTTTCGTTATTTCGACGATGTTCTTCAACATCTCTGATGTGCTCTGCAAGGACGAGATTTTTCCCTTTGATGATAGTCTGAGGTTGAAATTCGATGGCATGACTAATTGCTTGGAAACCTGTCTTAATAATTATATCCATGTTTGATTTAAATCTGAAAGTTTAACAAAAAATATATATTATATATATTTATTAAACAACTACGTTTTGTCGTACCTTTTTACTTGTCAATATTTTTTTACGTTTGATTTACTCTGGCAATGCCTTCTATAAAATAGAAGGCATTGACTCTGATAATAACCTACTGTTTACTAGCTTTCATACTGTTTTTTTAAATTTTTTATTATTAATTATACTTACATTTTATTGATGATTTCACATAACAACTTCACAGGATCGAATATTAATTGTAACTTGATTTAACATGTCAAAAAAATTTTTTTTAATAGTAACAATAAGTTTTTATTGCGAATTCCCATTTACTTATATATTAAAAAACTCTGTAATAGCGCCCTTTAGTTCACACATATTATGGCGCTGCAGTCACGCACGGAGCGAATATACGTGCGTTCTTGTTGAATTGTAATTTAATAATTAATTGTTTTTAATTTTTATAAACAAATTGAATATTTTTTATGTTTTTTACAAAGGTTCCTACAAGATTAAATTATTATTAAATTAATAACAATTTTTTGTTTAGAAAATAAAAATTATTTTCGGAATGGTTTCCAGTGACAAAAAATATGTTGGAACATTGTTTCTAACAAATAGCATGGCTAATTTCCGCAGCTTTATGTACCCAGATACCCGTATCAATAGGTAGTTTTAGGAGTATTTCCATGTTTGGCCTTGCTTGGGGCACCGAGACCGTAGGGGACAATTTTAATATCACAATTAATTTGGGTCTTATTTGATGGCCTTGATGGACAATTCTGACCCCAGGTTCATTCAAATTGATATTCTAAATTAACCATATTCATATTTCCATAGCATATTTAATTTTCATAAAATATTGTCAAAATTTAACCGTTTAATTTTAATGCTATTAGAGAGTGCTGGGGGTTAATTTTGAACTCACTTTACATTTAAATTAGATATTCTAAATTTCTCTATAAAATCAGTTTCTTATAGTGCTCCGCTTCGCTCGTCCAATGATCTTAAAATATTATAGATATATTCATATTTATAATGTACAGTGGAAACTCGATATTTCGTCACTCTTAAACTCATCATATTCTATAACAATTCGTCGTTCCTAAAAAAAATGTACGTAGTGTAGTTGTTTTTCTAATTAGCTTTTGAAATTTAAATAGAAAAAAATTAAAGTGTGTCGTACCCAGTTGTAAAAATTCCACTAAACAAAGAAATACTCAAAATAAAGGGATATCTTTCTTTAAATAAATAAAAATATTTAATTAATATTTCTCTTTGTTTTTCATTTTCAGATATATTCCATAATTCGTCTATTTTTGTAATTCATCACCCCTCCGGTCCCGAGCATGATGAATTGTCGAGTTTCTACTGTATTTAATTTTCATGTCTTGAGACCTTTCCGTAGATACCCATATTGATAACTTTAGAAGCATTTGAATTTCGAACCTTTTTTGAAGTCCGAGTGTTTTGGAGAACATTTCTGAACCTGCATTAATTCGTCCAGCCATAAATTTAATCGTTTTGTATTACTCCAGAATCCTAGGCAGTAATTTTAATCTCACTTAATTTTTTCAAAATATCAATATTGTTTAAGTAAATTTTAATCAAGTTTCCCGCGTCTTTTCAACTTCACATTCGTTTATTTCATGACCTTAGTAACGTTTGAGCAAAATTTGGTCAAGATCCACCCATTCTAGAGAGCTTTCAGTTTTTAGGATTTCAATACTATTTCCGCAAAATCAGGTAAAGATTCGTCCAGCCGTTTACTTTAGAATAACCTATATTAGAACATAGGGTATCACGTATCAATCAGTGAAACAACTTTTGAAATTTGTTCTGCTCGTCAAACGTAGCCGTAACTTCATCGTAGCCGTATTTTTATTTCAGAAATATAGGTACCTAATTTTAACAGCTTGTGACTTTTCTGTAGACAACCATACTTATTTAGATTTTTAGGAGTGGAGTACTTTTGGTCATATAGTTTTGCGTAATTTTTATTGCTTCAGACTCCTGGGGATAAATTTTAAACTGACGTTTATTTATTCCGAGATTTTAAAAGGGTTTGTGTAACATTTAGTCAAAATTCATCAAACCATTTATTTGAATTTTTTGAAAATAGTATTTTGTACAGTAAATAAGTAATTTTATAGTAGTCATAGGTAAAAATATTATTGGTGGTATCTATAGAAATATTTATTAATACTAAAAAATTACAAAAATTATTTTTTTCCAGATACTTAGCAACTATTTAAAATTTGTATGATTTTTTTATAAATCGTCCATAGATTGCTGTATACTGTAATAATAAATTGATATTTTACGATTTTTTGTAAATTTCGACGGTTAGATAAACAATTTTGCAAAACCCTTTCTTAGCGAGTACCTACGACCCAATGGAAACCTACATGCCAAATTTCAGGCATGTAGGTATTGTAGTTCTGGAGATTTTATGATAGATGAGTGTATATGGGTGGTTCTACTTTTTAGATCTCAACCATAAAAATAAAAAAAAAATAGAGAAAGCCATTTAGTAGATTTCATGCGACTAGAATGTAGGAAAATTATCACAGATTCGGTATCTGCAAACCAGCAACGCGGTTTCAAATTAAAACCAATATCTTTTTGCGGATTACTGAATCCAAACAGAAAAAAATGTTTAAATTAAATTTAAATAATAAAATTTAAATTATTATTTAAATAATATTTATATTATGTTCTCCTAATATCAGTTAAAAAAAAAAAAATAAAAAAAGTTGGTTTTTTTGCCTTTTTTTTTCTTTTTGGCGGGGGAAAAAATCTTTTATAGACAGCGTGTGGGACTCCCTGTCAGGTATGCAATGACAGGTATACCCACTAAAAACCCCCTTAACTTGCCCCTCTCAGCCACTACTTGGAACCATCAAGAAGACATAACGTCAAGCAGCGGCAGGACAATAAATAACGCCAAAACAACGACCCCCACAGCATATCACGACGTTGTTAAAAACATATTTCCACACCATCAATTTTCTATCCTTGAAGAGCCCGGGTTTCTTGCTCCTTCAGCATAAGGACCTTCCTTAAGAACTTGTGGATAACTTTCCATTTATCCAAACTGATGCACATCTTCGCAATTATATTATCTGCACTTATTTCGGTCACCATACCATCTAACATATCTCTTCGACAAGCTTCGAATCGCTCACAGTGGAATACAGTGTGCTCCACCGTATCTGTCGCTTCCCCACAGTACACGCATTCCGGAGTGGGCGTCTTCTTTGTTCTGTAGGTATAGCTTCCAAAAGAGCCATGTCCCGTCAAGAACTGGGTGAACCAATAGTCCAATCTCCGATGTTTGCAACTGATCCATTCCTCCAAGTTCTTAATTAGCCTTTTTGTCCAGGTCGCTGTTCCTCTGCTGTTGTCCTCCCACCTCTCTTTCCATATTTTCATCTTGTCGTCGTGAATTTCCGCGACTGGGACTCCATCCATCTTTTTACCCTCATGGTAGGTCTCAAACCTCTCTATTACCATCAGGTCTATTGGTAACGTTCCTGTTATCACCTGTACAGCTTCCGCAGACACAGTCCGATATGCCATAGCTACCCTCAGCAGCGCCTTTCGCTGTAAGCTCGTCAGCATTTTCCTGTATTTCTCAATGTCCACAGCAATTTTCCAAATCGGAGCAGCGTATAAAACTACAGAGTGTACTACTCCGCTTAGAAGTCTTCTTTTACCGCTACTGGGACCTCCTATGTTGGGCATAAGCCTATTTAGCTTACCTAGCTTAGTTTCTGCCTTTTGTGTAGCTTTGACTATGTGCCTGCCAAAAGTCCCTCGTTCATCCCAGTATACCCCCAAATACTTAATCTCCTTCTTGGGCATGAAGGTAAAATCACCAATCTCGAAGGTAATGTCGTGCCTTTTTCTTTTCCCTTTTAATATTAAGGCTTCCGTCTTATCATGTGCAAGCTCTAAACTATGCGCCTTCATCCATACGTCAATTCTCCGTACATTTTCATTAACTAACTTCACCAGATCACCCTTTTCCTCCGCTGTAACGATCAAGGCCAAGTCGTCAGCGAAGCAGATGGTTTCCGACTCCCCGGCTAGCTCTAACAACAGAACACCATCGTACATCACATTCCACAAGGTCGGTCCGAGTACTGATCCTTGTGGAACCCCCGCATTTATCGATATCCGATGAGAGCCAATTTTTACTTTCCTCTCCCGAAGGTAGTCACCTATTATCGCTATTAGGTATTTCGGTATATTTCTTCTCCGCATAGCTTCCATAATGAAGTTGTGCCTGGCTGTGTTAAACGCGTTTTTGACATCCAGTGTGATAAAGGCACACCATGTTTTTGTGCAACTCTCTCTTCTTTTCCTGACGTACTCTAAAGCGTCCGTCGTGGACTTACCTCTTCTGAAGCCAAATTGTCTCCCATGGATTGCCCCTGCTATGTCCAATTCCGCGACCAAACGTTCTTTTATCATGATTTCATATAGTTTCCCGATAGTGTCCAGGAGGCAAATCGGCCTATATGCACCAATCTCTTCGGGATTTCTTCCTACTTTAGGAATGAGGACTACTTTCGCTATTTTCCATATTTCCGGGAAGTTGCATTTCTTTATTTGTTCGTTTAGAACATTTAAAACCCACTCTGGCGCCAAGTTCACCAGTCGTTTTATCGCCTCTGACGGTACGCCGTCTGGTCCCGGGGCTTTCCCATCCTTTAATTTAATTGTCGCAAGGTGAAGCTCTTCAATAGTAAACGGCATACCACCATTGTTTCCCTCTTCATATTTACATTCCTCATTTGCCACTGGGAACAAATGTTTAACTATTTGTAGCCTCGTTTCTTGCGGTATGGGGTATGGCGTTGTAGCCCGTAGTCCCTTCATCGCGATCTTATATCCTTGGCCCCATATATCATTTTCCAGCTCCTCACACAGCTTGTTCCAATAATTCCTTTTGGATGCAGCAATGGCTCTCTTCAAATGCCTCTTTGCATTTTTATAGTTATTTACGGCCTGCTCGTATTCTTCTTCTACTAGGTCTCCACGCCTTGCCATCCTGGTGCAAGATCTTCGTAGTCTGTTGCATGTCTGTCTACAGCAGGCGATTTCCTCATTCCACCAATATGGGAAACTTTTCCTTTGTTGTGATTGGGGAGTCCGACAATCTCGATAGGCTCCTGAAATTAGTCTGGAAAGAGTCTCTACATCCATATTTTCCCTGTCAATCTGAAGACTCAGCACATCATTGAAAATTTCCCAATCCGGGAGACCTTTATTAGCGGGTCTTGAAGTGCTGCACATATCCTGGATTTTAAAAAATATATACTTATGCTCCGACAGCGATTCCAACTCCAACACCCTCCAGTCTGTCAACTTTCTGGCTATGTTCGCGGTGGAAATAGTTACGTCAATATGCGATATCGAATTCCCCCTAATAAAAGTAGGCGCTCCGGTATTATGTACTATCATATCCAGAGTGGCCATCCATTCAGTCCACAACTGGCCTCTGTCGTCTTGATTAGGTGATCCCCATTGCGGTGATTTTACATTTATGTCTCCAACAATTATTGCTTCTTTCCTGCTGTCTCTTATACGCACCATCACATTTTCAACCACACTTTTATAACTGTCCGGACTCCTGTTTGGCGAAATATATACACAGTAAAGTATAAAATCTCTAAAGTTAACTTCTATGTGTTCGTTACAGATCTTGTACGTAAGATCTCCCATGTGTTGGTTTGTAAAGTACACAGCAACACTGTAGTTAGGATCGTGCAACCAGCCTTCCTTATCCACCAGTTTCTTGTTGGGTTCACAAATCACCACAAGGTCAACTCCTAGTCTTCCCGCCGTGGCCCTCAACAGGTCGTGTGCTGCTCTTTTTCTTCCTATATTTATTACTAGGAAATTCGCCGCCATATTGAATTGAACTATTTGTACCTCCTGACTAATTTAACTTTTTCCCTGTGGTACTTCTTTTTTCTGCTAGGACTAATTCCCGGTACCTGTTCCATCGGCCCTGTGCCCCGTTTTCTTACAGGTAGTACACGTCGCTTCATTTGGGCAATCCTTTACCCTATGCCCATCATTTCCGCACTTAATGCACACCGCACTTCTATCTTCCCCCTTGCATTCCGACTTCCTATGCCCAAACTCTAAACAGCGGTAACACCTTACCGGAGTAATTTTCCTATTTATCTTACACTCGGTCCATCCTATTTTTATTTTTCCAGAGTGCGCAAAATCTTGGGAAACTTCCTTTCGTACTGCTAGTATTGCAGAAAAATTGCCATTTCCCATCTGATTGTAAGCGACGATTTTAATATCGTCTGGCCTTATATGATTTCTAATCTTTATTATTTCTTCTATTAGGGTTTTTTCGTCGATATCCGCATTTATGTCCCTAACATAAAATATAACGTCCCTATTGGCTATGGTTACATCCATGTCGCCCTTCTGTTTAGCAATTTCTTCTTTGAATTTGGCAGCACTCCCTCTTCCTGCCAATTCTGCTAATATCTCACCCTTATTGGTTCTTCGAACAGCTTTGATCTTTACTCCCATCTTGTCAAGATCCACCTTGGATTTAACCTCTTTCAGCAAATCTGCATAAGATTTTCCCTTTCCTCCAATTACCACCCTTTCTGCCACTGGAGCGTTTCTTTTGGCGGTCCCCACTCCCTTTTCTCCATCCATCCCTTCTTTTCTTTTATTTTCAAAAATTTGCATTTGACAATCAGTATTTCGAAATGCCCACTCTAAGCATTTTCGCAGCTTCTCATTTTCTTTGAAACCAATAGCCATGAGCTTTAGTGTCTTAATGTCTGCTTCTATCATCTTATCCCTCATCTCCTTTGTCATATGGTATATCATTTCTATATTTGGATTTCCCGTTTCATCATTCCAAGCTGGCAATAGAAAACTGGTGGTTTTCATTTGCCTATTTCCCCCTCTACTAGTTACTAATTCCGTCTGGTTTATAGCATAATCCATTCTACCAGCTACGATTTCGCCCTCCATCAGGACTTTATAAACCGGGAGTTTGTCAGTTACTAGTTTGAGTGCCTTATCCTCTGCCTTTAGTTCACTCGATATTGCAATTGCTACATTTGTATTACTATCTAGGTCTTCAACAGTCCCCGTTGCTATTTTAACTTTTTCATAGCATTCCTCCGGCCATTTTTCCCCTATTATCTCTACCAAATTTTCAAGCTCTCCCCCCTGCTTGATTTTAGCATTTAAGTTTTCTATCAAGCTATGATGTAGCTTCTCCGTTTCCACACGAATTTCTTCCCCGTCGGCCTGGGTACCAATGGTAACCGTGGCCTTAGCAATAGCCCTCGTCTTTGTGTTTACAGGATACTCCTCCCACTCCTGGATCCTCCTGTTTAAACATTCCACCTGCCACTTCACTTCTTTTGCAGCGCTCTTAATTTCCATCTTTGTGTTGGTATTTTGGACGGTCAGCTGCGCCAGTCCATTCATCTCTTTCGTGAGTTTCCGTATCATACGTTTAAGTTCTTCCAACCTATCTTCTACGTGTTGGTCCTCCTCTCTGGTTCTTTTGCCGGTTCCTGTTGGACTTGGATTCCATCATATTGCTTAGCCAGTGTTCTTGTTGGACTTGGATTCCATCATATTGCTTAGCCAATTTTTATAACCATCCCGGTTTCCCCCTTCAAGGTCACTCTCCGACCCAGACCTCGGTCTAGGAGGAGACCTTGGCAACGATGTCCTTCTTTTGGTAGGGTCAAGCACATTTTCCCAATCGTATTTCAGGTGTCCTGTATCTCCTCTACTTGTTTCCCCAATTTTTCCAGTATCTCTTTCATGTATCATGGCCTGGTTACCCACCAATGATACCGCGCAGTCGCTGGCTGACGGTCGGGCGGGGCCTGCACGCGCACCCGCGACACCGACCGGAACTGGAGTACCGACCTCCTGCTCCGTAAAAAACAAAATGTAGTCGGTTGGTGTATTCGATCTTTGGTACTTTATTTTACGAAGCGGGAGTGCTAGCCACTACACTGTGGCGTACACAAATTTCAGGCATGTAGGTATTGTAGTTCTGGAGATTTTATGATAGATGAGTGTATATGGGTGGTTCTACTTTTTAGATCTCAACCATAAAAATAAAAAAAAAAATAGAGAAAGCCATTTAGTAGATTTCATGCGACTAGAATGTAGGAAAATTATCACAGATTCGGTATCTGCAAACCAGCAACGCGGTTTCAAATTAAAACCAATATCTTTTTGCGGATTACTGAATCCAGACAGAAAAAAATGTTTAAATTAAATTTAAATAATAAAATTTAAATTATTATTTAAATAATATTTATATTATGTTCTCCTAATATCAGTTAAAAAAAATAAATAAAAAAAGTTGGTTTTTTTGCCTAATTTGCGAAATATTGAAGAGATGTTTTGTTGTTTGTGTTTTATGATATAAAAAAAAAATTGGTTAGGAAAGTTGACCAAATTAATCAACTTACAAGTAAAGGTCCCAAGGCCGGACCTATCGATTTTGATGAAACTTAAATATGTTGTAGAACACTAAAAACTAAGGGACCCGTATTTTTTTTATCTGCGGAAAAATGGTTTGAAGGGATGAAATCGCCCTCCAAAAATTGGGGTAAAAATTTAATTTTTCAAATATCTCGAAAACAGTAAGAGATAGAGCAAAAGTTTAAATTGGCGATATTGCTCTTTTTTAAAGAGCTATCTATTGATATGCAATTTGTTCATATTACATCAACAGGGGTGGTTGGGGGTTAAAATTTGGGGGTTAATTTTGCAAAAAGGGGGTGAAAAATAAACAATATAAAAATTTTGTTTACAGATTTGAAATCTACATCAAAAAATCTAATTGACCTGTTTTTGCTCAATGCCCTAATATTAAGTCTAGGGGTAGTTAACTAGAGGGTGACTATGTCGAATAGTCGTACAATTTGGGTATTTCAAGAAGTTCTTCTTCATGGAAAATAGCTTAGGATAATTAGAATAACGTAGAAATGAAATTCGCGAATTCGAAATTGAGTTTGAGCAACATTGGAGAGGGGGTGAGTCACCCTCTTAAATTACATACTAGTTTATATACACTAATTTTTGCTATATACACTAATTTTACCCCAATTTTTGGAGGGCGATTTCACCCTTTCAAACCGTTTTTCCGCAGATAAAAAAAAATACGTGTCCCTTAGTTTTTAGTGTTCTACAATATATTTAAGTTTCATCGAAATCGATAAGTCCGGCCTCGGGACCTTTACTTGTTAGTTAACTAAAAAATTTAATTGACATACAAACAAACACTAATATAATAAATTTATATACTTATTTTATTATCGTATCCTTCGCCACTTTCATGTCTCCCATCGTCACATTCTACCGTGACGAAGGATACAATTTTCCAACAAAATCGTTATTAATCGTGAACAGCGATAATTTAGATCGAAAACTTGAGTTTGTCGTAAAGCTTACATTATTACAAATAATATTTACGTAAAAATGATTTGAAATTCGTTAAATACATACCATAAAAAGCCGTGACGAAGGATACACTCAATAAACACACGCAGCCGGTCTTCTTGCTTGATGTAAAAAAAATGACAAGCTCTCAATGTCAATCATTTGATTTGACTTTCGCTTTACGTTCTATGATCTTTACGTTTCGTTTCACCAAAAAACATGACCCTTTCACCTATTTTTTTTAAACTTATTTTAATATTTGGCAGTTGTGACGAAGGATATTTCGCGACAATTTTTCATAACACCAAAAAAAAAAAAAAAAATAATAATAATTCTACAGCTAAATAAAATTTAACTTTCTATTTACCACCCGTAACAATTTGACTCTCTTTTTTATTTATAAAATTGTGTGGTTTCAGTAAACTTATTTTTAAAAAACGTTATAGTTCCAAGCAATAAGTAATAGAGAATGCGTTTTAGAACTGCAATAAAAGTTTGACACCATTTTTATAAAAAAAATTAAATCAAAAATTAAAGTAAATGTAAGTAGGTCATCTAAATAGGAGTTATTAACTTTATTTAAATAAAATAAATGACAGTACCTTCATTCTGTATATAGTTTTAACCTTCCTTATTGTGAAGACAACTTTAATATTTTGAAGGACCTAAAAAGTAGAATCACCCATATATGAGTGGTATTTTGTATTTATATAATGGATGATATTTTTTCTATAGAAACCACTAACAAACCAAATTTAAACAATATTTGGATATCTAAATGCAGCGGTGTATTTCTAGTGGTAAAACCTAAGCCCGGGACTATGATAGAAATTTGTCTTGGACCCTCTGGAACCCGAAAATGATCTTCACTCAAATACACCCACACATATATATATATATATATATATATATATATATATATATATATATATATATATATATATATATATATATATGTCGTGTACTGTACCTCGTACACTTTACAATATAAAAATACTTAATCAACAATTTCGTATTAAATTACATTTTTAAATCTTATTTTTTCTAGAAAAATATGAAAACAAAATTTTGAACAAATATATCATATTTGAACAAAACTTCGAACAAGTATATCGGGATACAATAGTATCAAATATTGAATATTACGACGTGTTTAACCAAAATTTTGACTATAACTGTTGACGAATTAGAATTAGCTTTAGCGAAATTAAAAAATAAAAAATCGCCTGGACCGGATGAGATTTCCTACGAATTCATCAAGAACTTACCGAACAATTGGTTCCACTGCTTGTTAAATATCTATAATCAAATATTGGAAAAGAAAACTGTACCCGAAAAATGGACGCAATTTAAAGTATCTTTAATATATAAAAAAGGAGACAAATTAAATTTTTATAACTATCGCAAAATAGCTTTAGCGAATTATTTACTAAAAATTTTCACAAGTATCATTAATCTAAGAATAACAGCGTTTCTGGAGGAAAATAATATTATTTCTGACATACAAAATGGATTTAGAAGTAGTAGATCTTGTACGGATAACATTTTCGTACTTGATTCATTAATTAATATACATTTGAAGAGTAAAAATTTAGGGGACAGGTCTACCCACACTGTCAACTTCCCATTGGGTGTCCTTAAAGACTAGAGACTACTGTACATAAATAATTCTTTTTCCATTTCGGGCAACTTCTCCCCTGGGCACAAAATATATTTCAAAAACAGTTTCTTATTTCGTTTTTTTTTTTTTTTTTTTTTTTTTTTATATTTTGTAATAATATACTGGCGTTTTTAACATCAAGGAAGGTTCTTAGGCCATTATATAATAATGTTATGGTAAAAAATCCATATAATTTATGTCATCTTAATAAAGTTAATTCTGCTTTTTTACCACAAAAAACAAACCGCTAATCCGAATTTGCTGAAAACTTTATCCGGTCTTCATTTTTTGATTACACATCTAATGAAATTAGTCCGGAGTGGATATCATCATTTGTTCTCGAGATATGCGAGACGAAAAAAAATTCACGAACGAACGAATGAACGAACGAACTAACGAACGCACGCACAGACAGCACGCTAAAAACGATGGATTCGGATTCTAGTGACCTTGAAATGTGGAGATATGTCAAAATTAGGGATTCGTAAAATCGGACCCATTACAATAACTTCCTATGGGAAGTTAAAAATGAGTATTTATATTCCATTTTTATTGACTTTAAAAGGACCTTCAATGCAGTAAATCACGAAATTCTATGGAACAAACTGTATAATACAGGAATAAGCAGTAAAATATAATTAAAAATATATATGGTAATGCATATTTTAAAATAAAACTTGATAAGAAGGAAACGAATGCCATTTAAGTTAATACTGGAGCACTACAGGGCGAAAGCTTGTCAGCTATACTATTTAATATATTCATAAATGATACTGAGAAATTTTTTAAGAAAAATGAACTCAAAGGTGTTTGTATTGACCATTTAAATGAAATTTTAATGTTGTTTTATGCGGATGATGGTGTTATTTTTGGCTATTCCCCTTACGATGTGTAAAAGAAGCTGGACTGTCTCAAAATGGATTGTAACCAAAATAAGTTTACAATAAACACAGAAAAAAACTAAGATTTGTGCCTTTAGAAAATCTCCAAATCGCAAAAAACTTCCCGAATTTAAATATGGAAACAACATAATTAGAACATGTAACGAATACACGTACCTGTGATTGAAATTTTCATCCACCGGAAAATATTTAAAAGCAACTGAAACAATGATAACCAAAGCTCAATTAGCATCTGGACGTGTACGATATATATTATCAGTAATCAAGTCTGACTCGTGAGAATCAAAAATGAAACTTTATGACTCAATTGTAAAATCAACGTTATTGTATGTTAATGAAATCTGGGTGTTCAATTGCTTCGATACAAATGAAGCAGTTCAACTAAATTTCTTTAAGAAAATTCTAAAATTACCCCGAAATGCACCAACTTTATGCTAAAGCTTGAGGTTAATCAATCGCATCTAGCAGTAAACTTTTTCTCCAAAATGTTAAAATAGTGGCTACATCTTCTGAAACAACCAGACTCAAAAACAATTGAAAAATGTTTCAATCAGTTAGTTAATTTGGACAGAAATAATATTATAAAAAATAATTGGTGTACTAAACTTAAAAATATTTTAAATGATACCTATTGGTAAAAATGAACTATGGACATTGCAAAATATAAACCCAAAAAGCAATGTAAAAGAATTAATTACATTATGTATACGAAGTATATTTAAAAAATTTAAGTAAGAAAATAGTTTTTTAAAGCAAGCTTTTATTTAAAAATTAACTAAAATGTATAAGTTTTGAATGAAATTTGAAGCAATGTGCAACATAATTTATAAAATCTTCAGGCGTTATTATTAATTATTTTCGTTTCAAATGTGAATATCTACTTTACTCCTTAGTAAGTAGGTACTAAACGTACACGGAGAGAAAATTCCTATAAAAATTACTGTGCTCATACTACAATCGACGTGTAACAGGCGAACATATGCAATTTTTGTACGGTAAAATTATAAAAATTATATTATAGTACAGTCATCTGGTAGTTTTACCTGGAAAGTTTTCCGGGAATTCTGAAAATCGGTGATTTTATAGATTTTGAGGTGCTCTTTTCGAATTTTCATTTTACCACCTCGTATCTTTGCCGCTCGCGCCGCCATATTGGAAAAATGGCGTCGAAAAGCAGTTTTTTGACGATATCTCCTTTCCGAGTCATTTTACGAGGAAAATATCTATATACAAAATTAAACTAGAGAAAATTTTGTACAATTTATGTCTTAACAATTTTTTTCATAAAATCAATAGTTTCGGCGTACGAGCGCCGCAAAGTGTTATTTAATACGCGTTTTCGCGGAATAACTCGTTTCCACACAACCTTGAGGTAGAGTAAGCTACGCGGTTTTTTAATGTGGTTTGCCCAGTAGGCCGAATCCCCTTGTCATGTATAGTTTGAAAATTTAGCGTTATCTTCTTCGTTTAAATTTTCCTGATGGGCCAGGTGTTACAGGTTCATCGTCTTCAGTAGCGATTGTGATGTCACTGACTGAAATTTCTTGGTTTCCTGCGATGTCATCATCAAATTCTTCTTGAAATTCTTCATTTTCAATGTCATCATAAAATACTGACGAATATTGAGCAAATGGACGGACAGTAGACATATTAATTCTGACGAACGACAAACGTGCGTAATCGTCTGAATCAAATATCGCAACCAATGGACGACCAGCCTAATAGTATGCTACGCTCACTATACCTCAAGGTGGTGCGGAAACGAGTTATTCCGCGAAAACGCGTATTAACATTTTGCGGCGCTGGTACGCCGAAACTATTGATTTTACGACAAAAATTGTTAAGACATAAATTGTACGAAATTTTCTCTAGTTTAATTTTGTATATAGATATTTTCCTCGTAAAATGACTCGGAAAGGAGATATCGTCAGAAAACTGTTTTTCGGCGCCATTTTTCCAATATGGCGGCGCGAGCGGCAAAGATACGAGGTGGCAAAATGAAAATTCGAAAAGAGCACTTCAAAATCTATAGATTCACCCATTTTCAAAACTCCCGGAAAACCCTCCAGGTAATCCCTTTTTTTTAACCAAATGACTATACTATTATTGTAATTTTTATAATTGTACCGTACAAAAATTGGATATGTTCGCCTGTTACACGTCGATTGTAGTATGAGCACAGTAATTTTTATAGGAATTTTCTCTCCGTGTAGTTAAACGCCTCAAGCTTTTATAAATTATATTGCACATTGCTCCCAACTTCACTCAAAAGTTATTTTATACATTTTAATTAATTTGAATAAAAGTTTGCGTTAAAAAACTATTTTTTTATTAAAAGGACCTCTCCGGATATAATAGGTGAATCTGCCTAAGGTCCAACCTGGGTCGGGGGTGCCATGGTAGGGTTCACCCTTGCACATGTATTCCATAGCTGCAATTTTAGGTCAAGGTTGCTTTGCGTTTTCGAGTTGTACCAAAATGTTCAATTTTGGACTTTTCCTAATTTTCCACTTTCCTTCCCCCCAACTGTATAAGTATTATATATATGCATGTAGGGTTCCAAGAGCGCTATAAGACAGTGCATGCAGTTCTCCAAAACACGGTGTTTAGAAGAAGATATTTGCAAAAACTTCTAATTGACCTATAAAAACACACAAAACGCGACCTTGGACCAAAATCAGACATAGATTTTTGAAATCTACGCCTCTGAATTAGTAAACATATGTCTAAAAATATTTCGCAAAATTTGGCCAATTAAGGCTAATTTAAGGATTTAAATACAAGGGGCTCTAGTGACACTCGGTGTTGCAGACGCCTTAGTGGGCTTGTTTAGCCATAAAATATGGCGGCGCCTCCCTTTCACCCTTAAAAAAACAAGCGTGTGCAATTAAAGCTCATTACCAGTGTTTTCATCAGTAGTATTGAAAGGTCTCACAAAATATCATAAATCAAAAAACATGACTTCCGTCACAAAAAGATAAAACTGAAAAGTTAAATACAAGTTTCCTTGAATGCTTATCGCAGTAGTTGAACAGTTTTGTTAAGGGTACATGTTCCTTAAGGTTCCTTAACTCCAACTTATCTTCACACTGATATGATGAGAACCCTATCAAAAAGCCCTAAAGGAGTGTATTAATGTGTTTTTAGTTGAACTGTTACTGAAGTAGTCGTTTACAACAAGTTACTCAACATTTTTGTGCTGCCTGTGATATCCTGGTCAAAATTGACCCCTTGTTAGGTGATAGATGGCAGCAGCTACATGTGAGCCAATTTAAATAAATGTCTATTGTATCATTAGAATCCTTACGTTACTAATATGTAATAATATAGGCTAGTTGACGTCGTAGAAAAGCCAGTGGGGCAGACAGACAAGCACTCTGCACAACCACTAAAAAGCATGGAAAAGCGTCTGAAACAATTTAGATGGGAGTGATATTGTTAAAATTCTTATTTTACTCTGACATACATAGGCTAGGTGACATAATATAGCCGAATTAGTAACAAGATACCAGAAATATCTGGCAATATTGAGGCAAACTAGCTTTGCGTTTTCGAGTTGTACCAAGTCAAATGCTCTGTAAATGCAAGGAACTCTAGACACGCGGCTTTATAGTCGTTTTAATGGCTTTATCCTGCTATAGAAAATCACATGGCTTTCCTGTCATTTTAAGTAAAAGCACGTGTGCTGTGCGAGAAAAAATCTCATAACCAGTGTTTCTTGCTGAAAAGGTCTTGCAAAACATCAAAAATTTAAAAAAACACGCTTAACAGGTCCTCGCCCTACCTCCTGGACAACGGAATGGCTCGTTAAGTGTGGATTTAGATAAGTTAGGGGTAGGGAACCTTAAGAAACATGTGTCCTTAACAAAAACTGTTCAATAACTGCGGTAGGAATTCAAGGATAAATTGTATTTAACTTTTCAGTTTACCTTTTTGCGACGGAAGTCATGTTTTTTGATTTATGATATTTTGTTAGAACTTTTCCTACTAATGAAAACACTGGTAATGAGCCTTAATAGCACACACTTGCTTTTTTTAAGGGTGAGAGGAAGGCATCGTCATATTTTATGGCTAAACAAGCCTACTCAGGTGGCTTCAACACCGAGTGTCACTAGAGCCCCTTGTATTTAAATTCTTAAAATAGCCTTAATTGGCCTAATTTTGAGAAACATTTTTAGGCATATATTTACTAATTCAAAGCCGTAGATTTCAAAAATCTATGTCTCATTTTGGTCCAAGGTCGCGTTTTGTGTATTTTTATAGGTCATTTAGAAGTTTTTGCAAATATCTTATTCTAAACACCGTGTTTTGGAGAACTGCATGCACTATCTTATGGAGCTCTTGGAACCGTACATATATATATAATACTTATGCACTTAGAGGGAAGGAAAGTGGAAAGTCGGAAAAAGTCCAAAGTTGAACATTTTGGTACAACTCGAAAACGCAAAGCAACCTTGACCTAATATTGCAGCTATGGAATACATGTGCAAGGGTCAACCCTACTATGGTACCCTCGACCCAGGTTAGACCTTAGGCAGATTCACCTATCTTATCCGCAGGAGTCCTTTATTTTATACTTTTTAGTCTGATCATAATTAATTTAAAAAATAATTAAAGAGGTAATTTCTTACCTATCGTCGGGGATAGTGCAAATACGCGTAACTAGCATTGGATAATTCCGCGTATCTGACAAATGTAGCCAGTCGAAAAATTCGAAGGCAGTGAACGCAGGAATCTGATTAGCAGCTACCTCTTTGTGAGATACTTTATTCGACTAACAGAGAGCAAGATACCGCCCAATAACACTACCGCAGATCTACTGCCGTCAAGTGGCGATCGCGTGTATGTGGTCAGGTCTAATGTAGATATGCACTCTTTACCTATGGTATATACGCGGATTTGCACTATCCCCGACGCTATGTTTTATTAATTTCTTATTTTATCCTAATCAAACGTAACTACGGAAACTAAAAGCTGCCATGTAAAATCAATGGACAATATTTGACAATTCGCAATATCAAAAAGTTTCACAGGACAAAAATCAACAATTTTACTTTTGAAGGGATTAGGAAAAAAAAGGACTAAACTAATTATACAGTGTTGCATTGTCATCAATGTTACATACATATGCAAAATTTGAAACCTCTAGCTCAACTAGATTCGTCTGAATTTTGATTGCAAAATTTGATCTAAACAAACATACTAACACTGCAAGTTAAATAAAAACTTTTAAAAACAAAGATATGATACGAATAAGTGAAACAAATATAATCAGTATACAGTCTTTTATATGAAAAATATAATTTTAATGACAATTATTTATATTTTAGATGTAGCTTAAAAAAGCAGAGTTATAAGTTAACTAAGACTAGGCAAGCGAACAAGAATTAGTGTCTGGGTGGGAAACAACATATACCATATAAACCAAAATGAAATGTGTTCCATGTGTAATCTTCTAGAATTTGAGAGCATATATCCTTCCTTGTAAAATGTCCAATATTTAACAATATTCGAAATAAATATATTGTAAAATATATTGTGGATAAAATTGAAAATAAAACTATTGTATTGAGAGAATACTTAATATAGAGAATTTGAGACAATTGGATAATGTATTCCACTTTACAATTTATGCTCTTAGATTGCGAAAATCACTGGTAAAGCAGAAATAATTTTTGTACTGAATAAAAATAATTTTTGCGTCTAGAAATTACAAATAACTTGGTATAAAAGTAAAAAGTAATAAAATTGTAAAAAAGTAGGTAACTTTGAGCGACTACATCTCAGCCAGTTTTTATCAAAAATATTTTTATCGGCCACCATTCTGACCGGAATTGAATCACACAGAAAAAAGTGCTGCACAAAAATTTAAAAAAAAAGGAGAAATTTTAAAATTTCCGCCTTTTTTTAAATAGTTTTTTGACTTATTTTGTTGAGAAAAAAGTTTTTTGAGTTCATAAGGAACCATTTCGATAGGAAATTTAATTCTCTACAAAAAATCATATCATGTGTATTTACGAAAAAATGTATAGTTTTTGAGTTATAGTTAAAATCGATAGATTCGATAAATCGATAATAAAGAATCGATAAATTTACGTCGTTAGTAAAAACCCACGCCTAAATTTAATAGCACCATGGACAATAGAATAGTGTGGACAAGCCATATTTAATTTTGTGGGCATCTGATATTGATGCTTTTCAAGGGTGAAGAGAGTGTCCACTAACTGATGCTTTTCAAGGGTGAAGGGAGTGTCGCTAAATTTTTATATTAAAAATTCCATTCAAATTACTACTTACTTATGAAATGAAATTCCAGATTTCTTTTTTGAATCTTTCCCACTTTCACTAATGCATGTTCTTACAGCACAATAAACCATTTTAGTACTTTTAATAGCTTGTACAAATGACATGTACGACATACCAAAAGATTCAACGACATACCCAGTTACTGCGTGTCCATAGTAATAATAATAATATAATATTTCCTAGTCCGTGAATAGCACTTTGTGAATTTATCATCTTTGGGGTACAACTTAACATATGAAACAATAAAACAGCTGTTACGAATTAGTTCCTTATTCAACTACATAGTCAATAGCCTAAATAAATGATATTAAAATTTGTTAAGCTAGTCTGAATAAAAATACTATTATTATGGAAAATGAAATATGAATATATATATATATATATATATATATATATATATATATATATATATATATATATATATATATATATATGTACATATATATATATATATATATAGTTACGTTCCTGGAATAATGTATCTTAATATAATATGTTATTAATTAGATCAGCACTTTATTAACAATTATAATACTTCCTTATCTAAAGTAAACAATTTTTAAATAATAATAATAATATTATATTTCAGTGTTTAATAAGCAATTTTAACTTAAATATTATATTATATTTGTAATAGTTTGGCTGAGCACAAAATGTAAATTAAAACCAAAAGCTTAATAAGCACAACGAATATTCTAAAACATTGAAACAAAAGTATAAATACGTGGCTCCGCCAAGCTACCGATTAGTCTTTTGGAGTTTGTACCATAATTGCATAGAAATATTTGTAACAATTGAAATCCGTCAAAATAAAACTTTGTAAATATTAAAAATAAAATTTATTTTTTATTGTTACGACTCGGCAACGAACGTAACTGGCGCAGTCGGTAGGATATCCGGCTGGCACCTTCGTGTAACGTAGTTAAACTCGCGACGTGGTACAGTACTCGACGGTTAATCGTGACTTATCCATTGTCGAACTTGACGGTTCATCAAGTTATAGTGGTTTACTCAACTTCACGAGGAGCAAGGATATCCAGTACGTTTTCAAACGTTTACGGACGGAACCTACGACAGGACGTCAACATCGTTCCAGTGAGTGACGGCTTATCACACATCGGGACACATCTACAACAGGCGTCCACGCAGTCCTCTTCAACGTGACGGTTCATCACAGCGAGGAAACGAAGTACCCAAACAGTGACGGTTCATCATCAAGGAACAACAATCCCGGTTTAGAAATGTTTACTCATTGGGTCATGTAAGTCGATTTTCAATTATTGCTCGCATCATTTTGCTTTTCTATGCCAATTAAAAACAAACTCCTTTCCTTACGATCCAATCCCTATCAAAAACCAGAGACTTCCAATTGTATCAGCGCCGCAGTAGACGGAGACAATATTGAGTTGTCCAGTGTTAGTCAGTCAATTTTAGTTTTAGAAAATAACGTTAATAGTATAAACGATAATAATTTAGAGAAAAGTAATTCAAACAGTTCAAATAATAATAATACAAATAATATTACAATGACTACCCCAACAGACATATTTAATTTTTTAAGAATTCCAGATGCTATTAAAGACCTATCAAATTTTGACGGAAACAAAAGAACTTTATACGATTTCATAAATAACGTAGAGGAAATTTTAAGTTTGATCCCCACAGCTAATGGCACTAGCTATGGCAAATTATTAGTTAGAGCTATACGAAATAAAATAATAAGAAATGCAAACGAGGTACTCAATATGTACGGAACTCCCATTGACTGGGTCGAAATTAAAAACAATTTAATTACACACTACTCAGACAAAAGAAACGAAACGAGTCCTATTAAAGATCTTCATAACTTAAAACAAGGAAATTTAACAATAGAAACTTTTATAATAATGTAATCGAAATTCTTTCTACAATATCGAATCACGTTAGAATACATGAAACTAATCCGGCTGTAAAAAATTATTAGAATGAATATAAATAGTTATATTCAGAAATGTGCTTAAATGTATTTTTATCAGGACTAAAAGGACCCCTAGGATCTACCATCCGAGCTATGAAACCTACCACCCTTTCCGAAGCCTTTTCATACTGTATTAAGGAACAAAACATTTACTACACTAAACCAATACCACAATTTAGATCCCCATATCCACCGATTCAGTATCATCACTAACAATTTAATTCACAACCTCCACAACAAAGACAATTTCCACAACCTAGTTCGTCAAAACCAATTCAGTCAACACGTCCGTCTGTAAATTACAGACCACAACCAATGGAAATTGGTAGTAACAGACTTAGTATTAGAGCACCACAACATAATCAATCACAGAATCAAAATTCTTTCTTTAAACCAATGTCGAAACCTACTTTTCGAAGCGAAGAGTTACACAATGTAGAAGAACAAAATTTTCAAAATTTAGATCAATTTTACGAAGAAATAGACAATGACCAATACAATCAAACTAATGATAACACAGATGACAGCACACACGAAACAACTGACGAAATAGACGAATCAAATTTTCAATACACTTGGGACCACAATATGGTTACATAGACCAGAACGTACATGCAAACACACTACCCTACATTAACATTAGATCCCCATCCGGTTCCTTATTAAAATTCCTTATTGATACAGGAGCATCCCACTCATTTATCATCCCTGAATATATTGACCCGAACGATACAATCCAAATAGATCCAATAGAAATCAAAGCTGTTTTAAATACTTATAAATTAGACAAAAAAGTAATTTTGCCTATGTTCAAAGAATTCAATCAACCTCAGGATAGTATAGAACTTTTAATTTTTCGATTCCATAAATATTTCGATGAATTAATAGGCTTAGATACGCTTGAAAAACTTAACGCGCAAATAGATATTACAAACAAACAATTGAAAACAAAAAACTCAATTATAAATTTGTCGTTTAAACCAAATTTCATGTCGGGAAAATATTCAATTCCACCGTTCACAAAACAACTCGTTAAGCTACCCGTAGATATTAAAAGCGGAGAAATTTTCTTAAAAAATACTTATGTAAATAACAAAATACTTATTCACGAAGGTATTTATCTATCCAGAGATTGGCACATTGTCGCTACCGCTATAAACCTTACCGATCAAGACCAATTACTTTTTATTGAACAACCCTTAAAAGCAGAATTATTAAATCACGAAATTGTCCAGTTTGACGAAAGTCAAATAAATACTGAATATCCTAATATTAAAACAGAAATAGAAAATCTAATACGTATAGACCACTTAAACAACGAAGAACGTAGAGCCATTGTCAATGTCTGTCGTCAATATGAAGACATTTTTCTTAAAGAAAACCAAGATCTTACATTTACAAACGAAATTAAACACAGAATTACTACTACTGACGACGTTTCACTATACACTAAATCGTATAGATACCCGGAAATTCATCGCGAAGAAGTTCGTAGGAAAATAGACCAGCTATTAAAACAGGGCATAATACGTCCTAGTTATTCACCATGGTCTTCACCTATCTGGATAGTCCCGAAGAAAACGGACGCCAGTGGTAAAAAGAAATGGAGACTGGTCGTTGATTATAGAAAATTGAACGACAAGACCATCGATGATAGATATCCGCTTCCCAACATCACCGACATACTAGATAAGTTAGGTCGTTGTATGTATTTCTTCGCATTAGCGGGCGGGTTCCATCAAATTGAGGTTCACCCTAAAGACATACCAAAAACCGCTTTTACTGTAGAAGGGGGACACTACGAGTATGTTAGAATGCCCTTCGGTCTTAAAAACGCCCCGTTAACATTCCAGAGGGTAATGGACAACGTCCTTAGAGAATTGCAGGGTACAAGTTGTTTGGTCTATATGGACGATATAATAGTATTTTCCACCTCTTTACAAGAACACGTAGAAAATCTTAAAAAGGTCTTCGAAAAATTACGAAAAGCCAATTTTAAAGTCCAATTGGAAAATGCGAATTTTTACACCGCGAGGTAGCCTTTCTCGGACATATAGTCTCAGAAAACGGAGTCAAACCCAATCCAGACAAGATAAAAGCAATTAAGAATTTTCCAATTCCCAAAACGCAAAAGGAAATAAAAAGCTTCCTAGGCCTACTAGGGTATTATAGAAAATTTATAAAATATTTCGCGCGTATAGTTAAACCAATGACAAAATGTTTAAAAAAGGGAGAAAGCGTCAAACTAACACCCGAATACATTAAACCATTTGAAACTTGTAAAAATTTATTAACAGACGATCCAATTTTAGCTTATCCGGATTTTATAAAAAATTTCATTTTAACAACAGATGCTAGTAATGTAGCTTTAGGAGCTGTACTATCTCAGGGACCAATTGGACACGACCGTCCAGTATGCTACGCTAGTAGAAATCTGACCGATACCGAACAAAAGTACTCAACCATTGAAAAAGAACTACTTGCCATAATATGGGCAACAAAATACTTTCGCCCTTATTTGTTCGGCAGAAAGTTTAAAATCATAACGGATCACAAGCCCTTGACGTGGTTAATGTCCCTCAAGGAGCCTAATAGTAAATTAGTCCGCTGGAGGCTTAAATTAGAGGAATTTGATTACGAAATAGTACACAAACCCGGAAAGTTTAACACCAACGCTGATGCCCTTTCCCGAGTTCAAATCCCTGACATAAACACACACGAAACCGAAAGTAACACTTCCACACACGTGACGCAACACACAACAGACGATCAAACAGCACACAGCGCCGACGAAGACGATTCTTCTTTTATACCAATATCAGAAAACCCACTTAACGATTTTAATCATCAATTAATTTTCGAGCAAGTTAGTAACAGATCGCAAGTAAAAAAAAACTGTTATTCAAAACTAAAAGACGACATACCGTTCAACTTCCATATTATGATGAAGAAGTATTAATCAATATTTTTAAACAATTCGTTCCACCGAAAAAATTGACAGCCATCTATTGTTTTGATGATAATTTATTTAACAAAATTCAAGAAGTCTATTCGGAATATTTCTCTCAAGGAAAACAATTTAGGTTAATACGATGTACCAAAATAGTAACCGACGTCGAAGATGACGACGAAAAAGACAAAATTATTTCGGATTACCATAAAAGCAGTAACCACCGAGGCATAACTGAAACTATTGCACATCTAAAACGGGAATACTTCTTTCCACAAATGAAATCAAAAATTTCTTATTTCATAACTAATTGTAAAATTTGAAATGAGAACAAATATGATCGCCAACCACCCAAACAAAAATTTCAAATCACACAAACACCCAGTAAACCTCTCGACATTGTACACTGTGACTTATTCTTTTTAGATAAATTAATAATTTTCACTATAATTGATAAATTCTCGAAATTTGGACAAGGATACAAAATCGAAAGTCGAGACAGTACACATATAATTGAAAAATTAGCTAAATTTATAGCAACATACGGTAGACCAAAAACACTTGTAGTCGATTTAGAGAAAAGCTTCGATTCTATAAAGTTTAAACAATTTTGTGAGCAATACAACATAAACTTACATATCACCTCTATTAGAAATTCAAATTCAAACTCTCCTATCGAAAGATTCCACTCTACCATTTTGGAAATTTATCGGTTAATCCGTAACGATCCTGAAAATTCCTTGAAACATGAAAGTCCAAAAATGAAACTCTTGCAAGCTATATTTACCTACAATCATTCAATACATTCAAGCACAAAATTTACACCCTGTGAATTATTCTTTGGCAGAAAATATGATATTCAGTTAAAACCTAATTTGAAAAATTTGCAAGAAAATCAGCAACAATTACACGATAAAGTAAACGAATACGTGCTTCAGAAAAAACGCGAAAAAATTATTAAGCTTAATCAAAATCGACACGAACCACTTACATACACACCCAATACAACCGCATACTACACCGAAAATAAACGCGACAATAAATTACACCCAAAATTCAAACAAACCATTATTAAACAAAACAAAAAGATAACC
The DNA here is from genome assembly GCA_035578155.1 of Brachynemurus nebulosus. Lineage (NCBI taxonomy): Eukaryota > Metazoa > Arthropoda > Insecta > Neuroptera > Myrmeleontidae > Brachynemurus > Brachynemurus nebulosus. Next base: position 2,811,715 of record JAPWDM010000033.1, on the reverse strand, counting down.
GTGACGGATATTAAGAATAGGAAACTCCACAAACAAAAATTAAAACCACCTCGTAAATTGCAGGTTATTGATGACAACGACAGTTCGGACTCAGAGGATCGAAATAAACGATCTGACCCACAACCCAGGTCTGTTAATGATGAACCTAGGCGAGGCCCTAGTCACGAAAACATATGATCACTACATTCATATCATAAATTTAAATGACTATAAAGAAAATTTGGACAATATTGAAAATTCAATCAATTTAATCCCAAAAAACGAACATACAAAACAAATCCAAAACATTATTAATTTAAAATTTACTCAGCTCAAAAATAATCTTAAAATTTTACTCCCAGGAAGATTAGTAAAACGTGGACTCATTAACGGTTTAGGCTCGATAATCAAACAAATTTCTGGTAACATGGATAACGAAGACGCTTTACGCATTAATAAAGACATCGATTTATTAGGGACAAATCAAAATAAAATAACAGACCAATTGAACAGACAAACAACTATCAATTCACAAATGATCGAACGATTCAAAAATATGGTTCATTTCAGTTAAATTTAACCATGCTTCGTCACTTTGAATTTAAATAATTTCCGTTTTCTTGGCTTTATCTCTTTTATTATTACATTAATGTAAATTTTAAATTTGCAGTTTATTTTTAGAAAAGAATAGAAGATTGATTTGTTTTGAATATAAAAATTATTTAATTTTTTAAAGAAAACTCATGATCAATTTTATTTGAAATGAGGTATATTTCAAAACATATAAACGAACAGCAAAACGTAATAAGTAGTTATTTACGAAACATTTCAAAAGATCTAAATTATTTCGTTTTCATACAATATATTAATCAGATAAATTTTAATATTGATACGCTTAACGATCACGTTAAAGATATTATTCAATCAATAAATTTGGCCAAGCTCAATATAATTTCCAAACCTATCCTCTTACCATCAGAATTAAAGCACGCCTTTAACCTCCTAAAAACCCAAGGCATACCCATCATATCATATGAACAAGTCTACGAATTTTTAAGTCTGCAAGCCTATTACAATGATTCAAACATTATTTTCAATATCCGTATACCCAGATTCTTCCTAAACAAATTCTCACTTACTTATTTAGAACCTATACCTAATATTAACCTGAAAACGATAAAAATCCCATACCAATATCCCATTTTTGACGAGCATCAGTTGTATTTGGTCGATAAAGCATGCCCAAAAATTGAACAAATCTACATATGCGAACCGAAAAGAACCAGCACGAAAATGAAACATTCAGAATGTTTAGGAAAACTTTTACTCAATCAGCATGGTAGATGCACATACGTGGAATACGACAACGTCTCCGAAATCAAGCAACTGCAAAATAACTATATCATTATAAAAAATTCACAAGGAATAAACCTGACATCCACCTGTGGTATGGAAAATCGTAACGTAACTGGAACAGTCATAATACACTTCGACAACTGCTCAGTAAAAGTAAACCAAATGGAATACAAAAGTCAAACTACGCAATCTTGGAGTGAAGTTCATCTCATACCTACCTACAACCTTCAAGTCAACGTTTCCAACGTCGAAACAAAACTTAATCTCAAGAAGCTAGAAAATTTCCACATCAAAAACACGAAGGAAATTCACCTAATAAAACAGCAAGGAACCTTCCATATAACAACGATGTATTGCATCATAATGGGATCCATTACTACGGTATTATTAACAACAATCTACATAATCAGACCCAAATTTACCAAGAAATATAATCAGCTGATACGAGTCAGCTATACTCCGTTAGCACCTGCCCAAGAAGCGAAACTTCTATGGCCGGCACTTCCGTCTCACGGCGGAGGAGTTACGTTCCTGGAATAATTTATCTTAATATAATATGTTATTAATTAGATCAGCACTTTATTATCAATTATAATATTTCCTTATCTAAACAATTTTTAAATAATAATAATAATATTATATTTCAGTGTTTAATAAGCAATTTTAACTTAAATATTATATTATATTTGTAATAGTTTGGCTGAGCACAAAATGTAAATTAAAACCAAAAGCTTAATAAGCACAACGAATATTCTAGAACATTAAAACAAAACTATAAATACGTGGCTCCGCCAAGCTACCGATTAGTCTTTTGGAGTTTGTACCATAATTGCATAGAAATATTTGTAACAATTGAAATCCGTCAAAATAAAACTTTGTAAATATTAAAAATAAATAATTCACTGATTTGAGCGTTACTTTGTGATAATCCATATTGTAAAATAAAACAAATTTTATTACTTTGCAAAATATCACTATTTTATTTTGACAAAACTTTGTCAACTTTGTAACAAGTTTTGTCAAAATAAAATAGTGATATTTTGCAAAGTAATAAAATTTGTTTTATTTTATTAAAAATAAAATTTATTTTTGATTGTTACGACTCGGCAACGAACGTAACTATATACTAGCACAAAAAATTAAAGGATCAAAAGTAAATCCCAATTTTTAACGAATTTTCGAATGGGAGTATCTTCGTAAAAAATTGTCATATCGGAGTCGTCAAAAAAGGAAATAAAAGCTTGAAGTTTCTAGTTTTAGGATCTTGTGATGACAAAACAACGTGTATCGCTCAATCCTAACAAAAATTGTGAAAAAAAAATTTTCGAAATTTTTTCGGTTTCCTTTTTTTGGTCCAGGAACTTTGAAAAAATTTTTCCGACTTAACCATCATATGGACCGGATAAGTTGTTCATTCAGCTTTAATTTGGTTCTTTTTAGACTTTGATGCGACCATTTTTCGCTGAGATATCGAACTTTGAATGGAAAAGGATCATTCCGTCTTTGACCATCGATATCTCAGCAACCAATAATCGTACAGAAAATTCAAGATGGGTTTTAGAAACTTCTTCTTTATAAATTCTAAAAGGATTAGCCATTGGTTTTTCGAAAAAATTTTTTTTGCATACTCTACAAGAATTTAATGGACTACTGGGTAGTAAAGTCACAGTGATCAAGGATCACTAAATTCGCAAAATAAATTTTGATTATTCGCAAAGTTTAAACAGACTGATGTTTTTCACTGAGTTTTTTTTTCGTTATTATTCATAAATATTTATATATCAATCCCTTATCAGCTACTGACCTCAACTCTTCTCCCTCGGAATGAGTAGCAATGGGACAAAAAAATTACTTCCGGCGACATCTCTATTTTACAGTCGGTTAACGAGCGAAGCCAATCACTCTAAATAACATTTCGTACAGAATTTCGGAATATCTGATCTGAAAGAAATTGAATCCATAATTCAGACATTTTTCACAAATGAAACCGTGGACCACAGCCAAGCTATAATGTATGTAGAAAATTATATAAAACACGAAGTTAAAAAACAAAATAGACACCTGAGCGAAGCCAGAATGGGCTGCTAGTATACAACAGGTGTCCCAAAAGTCAACGATATCCCTTGTAAGGATGATAGAATAGCTCATGCCTCACCAGAATATCAAAATATCGTCCGGTAAAATATCGTTACTTTTCAAGATATTGGCACTTTTATGGATTGCGGGAAAATTGACAATTTCGAAAAATCGACAAAGCGTAATCACGAGGAAACAGCATTTGCACACCAATGTAAATCGAATATATATCCATTTTCTATATTCGATCATTATCTATCTTAGGTTTACGCACACGTAAAAACATTTGCAAGTCACTGAAATAATTTGTAGGTAGTTATCGATATAATTTCACAATGAGTTCCTTTTGCAGTAAAATAGCAATACCTTTTTTTCTAAAGTAAAGCAAAGCAAATGTTATACCATTTTAAAAACTAAAATAAATGAGCAATCTTTTAACACAACTTGCCCGAGTAGGGTAGCACATTTCTTTGACAGTATGAAGAGTCAAATCTAGCTAGTAAAAAAAAAAATTCCAAGATATTAGGTCTATTACCTTATTTTGGACTGTGATCTACAAAATGACTCTTCAGGGTTGCGTAATAAAAATTCGAATTTTAGAAAGACAAGTCTTGCAGCTGTGGTACTCGAAAATTTGATTAAAATTGTCAATTTTGCCGAAATCCATAAAAGTACAAATATCTTGAAAAGCAACGATATTTTACCAGATGATATTTTGATATTCTAGTCAAGCATGAGCTGGTCATCATCCTTGCAAGGGATATCGTTGACTTTTGAGACACGCTGTATATATAAAGCAGACATACGAATAAAGACATGTGTCAAAGCAGAGAAAACTGAGGCTGCGGTGGCAAGATTGATGCCGAACCTAGGTGGTGCGCCCAGTCAAAGTAGAGCAGTGCTGGCGGGCGTGGTGCATTCCGTAATCTTGTACGGTGCAGCAATTTGGATACTCGTATTGCACTTTGCCAAGTAAAGGAAAATTCTGGAGAGGGTTCAAAGAAAAACCATGATTAGGATCACCAATGCATACCGCACTGCATCTACGGCGGCCTTGCAAGTGATTACTGGGACCATACCTATAGATCTATATTCTATATTCTATGGAGGTAAGATACCACGGAGTGAGAGAAGAGAGAAGACGTTGGCCTTATGGCAGCAGAGATGGGACGGTTGGCGGGAAACGGGGCAGTAGACAAAGCGTCTTATCCCAGACATTTGTAGGTGGTACAACTGCGGCCATAGGAACATAAATTATTACGTCACACAGGCCTTAAGTGGACATGGTTCTTTTCAGTCCTTCACATATAGGATAGGAAAGGCGGCTAGCGACAAGTATGTGTATTGCGAAATGGTGGATACTCCAGAGCATACATTGTATGAATACGGACGTTGGGAGACCATGAGACAAAAAGCCAGCATTGAATTGGAGTACCAGTTAAATGTGGAAAACACCACGGAGACCGTGATTAGGAACCGGGAAGGTTGGAGGATTGTTACTAACATGATGGGTGCGATTATGGAGACGAAAGAAATGGAGGAGAGAGCTAGACAAAGACTGGGATGAAACTTTTCATTTAAATTGCTTGTTGAGTTATTTATTGCTATCGTTATTGTTATTATTGTTATTGTTTCTCTTTTAATTTGCTTTTTAGAGTAAGTTCTTAGTGTTATACCAGGAGTCTTTTGCTCGCGTTATTTTTATTTTGCTGTTTTATTTTCGTTGTTGGTTATGTGTTACGAACAGCGGTTTTTTAGTGTATATTTAATAGGTGGCAACGGGAGCTTCACTCCAAAGTTTTATTGAATATATGGGCGGGAAACATGCTTGAAGACGATACTCACGCATGTTGGATATACCTTGTATCCCGATGACATGTCATTTTTGATAGTTCCGCGGTACCAGGAGTGAAGTAAGTGGTGGAGTTTTTTAGCTGGTAAAAGTCCAACTCGCTTAGTGCCAAAGTACCTGAGTGTATTACAGAATATTTTTCCCCTCCACGCCAAAAAAAAAGTCAGACATGAGCTGGTCTATCATCCTTGCAAGGGATATCGTTGACATTTGAGACACCCTGTATATATAAAGCAGACATACGAATAAGTCACAGACAACATTTCACGCTCTCGGATGCGATTTACGTTCAGAGGCTAAAACATACGACGACTTCGAATCTCATTTCGAAAATATGGAGGTATATTCTTGAGATGTTTTATTAATTTTTTATGAAAAAAATTCCCCAATTTTTTTTTGACTCGTTGCAAAGGTATTTTTCCCCTTAATTTAAAAAAAATTGTCCGTAGTTGTGACGATTACTTTGTGGAAATTCTTGTCATTTTTGTAAGTTTATTCAAATTTACAAAAGATATTATTTTATTAACTAAGCCACAGCCGATCCAAAATATTACATTTTAAAAAATTCCTGGAAATTAAACCTTTTCGCAAAATATATTTCATTTTTGTATTTGAGCAATTCATTATTGTTAAATGATAAATGAAATTACAAATGGATATATATATATATATATATATATATATATATATATATATATATATATATATATATATATATATATATATATATATATATTGTTTATTTTCTTACGATAAAATCATTTCTATTGTAAAAAGACAGATTTTCCATTGACCAAGATAAATCACTGTAATCAAAATAACATATTGCAATATATAGAAAGTGGATTGTATGTAACCAAAATCCAACAATCTAATATATATATATATATATATATATATATATATATATATATATATATATATATATATATATATATGCAATAATATAATAATCCCTTGTTCGGACCATCATCAAAATAAATAGTTGAAACGATATTCTAATACAATATAAATTTCCAATTTTTTGATCAATATGATTAGATAAATGACCATCTTTATACAGATAATATGCCAAACATCAAAGTATATGTAACACATAGGTCAAAATACCTAAAACTGGTCTGATGTCATCAAACAAATGCAAAAAATGAAGCAAAATTAAACAGACCTAGTTTTCTATCTCCTTTCCTTTTTGTTATTAGCGAATTTTGAGAATAGAAATTCAGCTGTTACGACGATTATAATTTGTCCGGAACTTTTTTGTCAAGCGTCAGTTAGACTACAAAATTGTTATTTAACTTCTTGTTCTATCTTTAATATTCAAAAATTCCAAAAAATTTAAATTTTAAGGCTCTGTAGAAGGTGAAATTTTTATGAGAGAAATTTGACTCAAAGAAATTTTTTCTCCGAAATTTAATGCTTAATAAGGTGCTTTGATTCATTTTATGGAAAAAAATTTCTTTATAGCTTGCAGTACTAAATAATAGGGCTATTGAGAGAATTTGTTGTTCATATTAAATAGCAAATTAACTGTCTGCAATCATTAGGTGCAAAATCTTCTGACTGGAATCTGTTATTGTGCTATATATTGAAAGAGAAATTAGATTATGGCACACTTAGGGCGTATGAGTTAGAAAACAATACGACCACTCGACTGCCAACTGTAGAAAATCTGTTGGACTTTCTGGAAAAACGTGCTAATGCATTAGAAAATGTAACTGAACGTACTGAAAAACCCCATTCCTTTAGGGAAACTGAATTAAAACCTTCTAGAAAGGTATCTTATTTTTCTGAAAATGTTAGAAAAACTGAATCAAAATCTGAAAGAAAATATTTTTGTTGTCACACTGAATGTCATGCTTTGAGTGAGTGTGATAAATTTCTCTGAAAATGGACAAACTATGATTTACATAAAAACATAAGCTCTGTTTCACGTGTTTTAAATTGCACTTAATAAAAAAACTGCCATGCAAATGCCTGTTCAAACTGCAATAGAATCCATAATGTATTACTTTGTAATAGTAAAAATTCAAATGCTAATGCAACTAAAATATTATCTACTTATGTATTATCTGAAAAATGTGATAAAAATGTTCAAATGCTTCTGCCCACTGCTACGGTTTTAGTTAAAAACTCTGACAATAAATTCATTCGGGTAAGATGTCTTCTGGATAGTGCATCTGAATCACACTTTATGACAAAGGTACTCTGTAACCGTTTAAAATGTGAAACGGATAAACAACGTATAGAAGTACAAGGTATTTCTGGCGGTTTAACTTATGTGAACAAAGTTGCAAATGTTCATATTAAGTCTGCTGTAAACAATTTTGGTTTAGATATGTCCTCTGCTGTATTGTCAGAAATAACCTGTAAATTACCCTAGAAATCGGTGGACTGTTCAAAAATAAAACTGCCTGCTGGAATTCAAAGTAATTTGGCTGATCCAAAATATTATCAACCCTCTGAAATTGACCTTTTATTAGGTACTGATGTATTTATGAAAATACTACTGACTGGTCATATAGTGTTGGGAAAAGGTCTTCCTTCACTACAAAATACTCACTTTGGGTATGTTTTCGGTGGCGAATCACCTACTTGTAATTCAACTGCTGCATTGCCAGTTGTGATATGCAATACTGTTACGAGAAACATTTTCTTGTCTGAAACTGAATCTAAAAACATTGATAACAATGTAAATTTATTAATACCAAAATTCTGGGAGTTAGAATCAATTCCAACAACAAAAGTTGTCATGATATGACAACCGTGTTGGTATGTACAGTAACATTACGTACATACTTGGCAGTTTTAGTGTACATTGCATTGATTTCATTATGGATTTTAATATGGGATCCTTCTCTATGGTATGTAACGCGCAAACTCGAGTAAGAGGCAAATAGTTTTCATTATCGTGGTTTTAATTTAGAAAAATCAGTTTTTGATACATAATTAGTCAGAAAACAGTCCCAATCGAGACAATTAAATAGCCAGTTTAAATATTTCTTAAAAATTAAATAATCTATATACTCGGTTTCAGTGTGTTTGTTGGCAATAATAATTTATAAAATTTTAAAGGGCGAACTCTTTCCAAGCGCGCATTAAATATATGTTGAATTAGTACATCATTATTATAGCAAATTAAGTATTATTTGCATCGTTCTGTTAAAAATACACACCTCACATACGAGGAACTGTCCACTTGTCTAATTCAAATTGAATCAATTCTGAATTCACGTCCTTTATGTGGAATGTCTGATGACGTGAATGATTTTCGGGTTTTAACTCCGTCCCACTTTCTGATCGGACGTGCTCATATGTTTAGCATTCCTGAACCTGACTTAACTGATCTTTCTATAAATCGTTTAAAAACGTATCAACATATGACGTACACTGTACAACAATTCTGGAAAAAAGGGTCAACTATATACCTAACTGAACTGCAAAAAAGAAATAAATGGCAAACTGAAACTGAAAATCTGAAGCCAAATACTTTTGTCTTGTCAAAGATGACAATCTGCCTCCACAGGTTTGGCAACTGGGGAGAATTTTGGAAGTTTATCCTGGGCGTGATAATAAAGTGCGATCCGCTTTAGTCAGAACTTCATCTGGCACTTATAAACGTGCAATTCACAAACTGTGTCCTCTACCTGCGAATTTTCTGATTTCTGAATACTGAAAATTTCCGTCTCTGATTCTTATAATTTTTCACTTTTTCGCTGGAGGGAAGAAATGGTAAATTCTTACCAAAATTGTTCTTATTTCATTCTATTTAGGGAGAGTTATCTGTATATGTGTGTAGTTGCATTACATGTAACTCATCAACTGACTGATGACTATGGTACCGAACCGACCAAATGGACCTTGGTTATGTGCTTAAAGCAACACACAACACTGCTGACAAAGAGACTTCTGAATACACATCCAATGTGAACGGATGTTCTGAATAAACCACCCATCTGAATGGGTGTCTGTTTACTGTTTATTGTTAGCAAATTTCCTACATACTATTTCTTTCTGTTTATTTGTATACTTGTGCTATCAAAGTTTATTTCATATTTAATATTTTTATATATTTAAAATTAATCAAACAACTACAAATTAAAACAATAAGGAATCAAATATACAAACATTACTAATTAAAATAAATGTGTAACATTTTCATCATTAAAATAATTTAAACAATTATGAGTAGTGTTTTCTTTTATTTATAATATTTTCTGTTGATCCTTCGAACTGTATGAACTTTTCACTGAAAAACTACTGCCCATAATGCCCAAATGTATCTGTTCAAAACTCATGAAAAATCTGAGCAAAAAAGCAATGTGAGAAGGAAAATAACTGGAAACTCACCAGTTTTGTTGAACCAAATTTCCTTTGAAAATTATCACTGATTCCACTGCGTTTTAATTGAGATATTCAATGTTATTATAAATGATGTGCACTTCACAAAAATTGTTTTTTATGTAGAAAATAACTGAAAAACGTATCGATTGAACTTTTAATTGAGAATGAATGTTTGTACATGTTTACATAACTTGTCATATTTTTCTTAAAAATTAATTTTAAGTTAAATAACAACGAAGTCTTAGTTTTCAATGAGTATTAGGTCGGTAAGTCAGGGTTTTACAAGGCAAATTAAAGAAGGTGAAAATAGGGACATTAGAGGACACTACTCTAACTTTTATAAATTCAGAACAGTATCTTTATTGAAAATATCAGATATTTTAAATAAAAAAAGTTGTACCTAAATTGTTTTAATTTCTCAAAATGAATTAAATGGTATAGTTCTATATAATCCTTATTTTAATCTAACAATAAAATGCTCATTTTTAGGGTTCCGAAGTAAAAATCTAAGAAATAACATCTATCTGTATGTTCGGACGTAATATACTATGACGTAAAAACGCCTTCGGTACGGCAACGCGGCTTCGGCCTCAGTGGTAGCAGCATACGGGGAGGTTCTCTAATTAACGGGATCGGTACGGTAGCGGTATTGTAACGGGCGCCACGTACTTTTTAATACCCTAATTTACCCGAAAGTACGAAATTGGTAAACCAGGCTCTGAAATGTGTCAAAAGGGGCGTAGTAATAGTAAAGCGTCACTATAGTTACTATAATTTTATTTAAAATTCAAAAGAAATGATTACAGGACCGAAAGTTTTTGTCGGAAGTTTGCTGTTGAGTACTTAAGCCTTCTAATATTTTCACTAGTATAATATTCAAACCTTGTAATACAATTCCTAGGTAAGTAGGTTAAATTTAAGAACGTTCTTGAATTTTCACAATATTCGTGATATTATAAAATTCGGTAATTTCCAATAATAAAGGTTAAGTATTCTCAATAAATCGAATAAATCTTCAAAAATGTTTTATAAATTTAAATTAGACGGCAAACGTAATGTTACCCTTATAAATAATATTTATTTTATTAAAAAAAGAGGCTTTTGGATCAGAAAACTCAAACTTGTTACCTCCCTTTACTATGGGCGATTTACTTGTACTTCCTGCGGAATTAATTTCGGAACGTCGGAGTCCGGATGTACTAAATGATGCGGTAGTTCTTTCGTGCAAAACTATCGTTTGGCACAGGCAATAATTTGACGGTCGCATGTGGATCCAGACGGGATGAGATGCGGAGTTTTCGGGAAAAAATTGGCGTTAGGCAAACGGTAATTCGGCAGCGATACAACCAGTCACCATCCAGGACAAATACTTTATTGGCGGTAGACAATCAGCAGTTCGGCGATGATACAATCTTCCAAGGCAAAATACTCTAAATATCGACACAGTCGAGTTACAAAGAAAACAACTCTAACAAGAGAGAAATCAACATCTATTTTGTTATTAATAAAAAAAAGACAAACGACAGGTAATGTTGGACTAGTAAATTTAAACTAGTTTATCGTAGTTATGAACGTATGTAATTGTATTATTTTAGAAATAGGGTAGATATTTTACTTTATAGCCCTTTTTATACATACGTAATATATGTAGTACCTAACATGGTATGCATTTGTACTGAAATATTACTATGTTCTACCAACTAAAATTTTTCCATAAAAATATATATTATAGAGTACTAAGAGACATATTATTGAACAAAAAATGGTGGGTGTCGCTAACCCGTAGGTGGCAAAAAAAAAAAAATTTACTTAAATTTAAAAATTTAAAAAAATTAGTATAATAAGGGGATATAACGTTAATTTTTTTTTATTATTTTGCCTAACGTGGGTACACAATATATATTAAACTCAAATAAATCGGCTCAGTAATTTCGTAAAAAAAAAATTTTTTTTGAAAATTTTGTCTGTGTATTCATAAACTGTTAGACTCAGAGGGTTGAAATTTGGCAGGAATGTATCTGGGGCTAAGAAGTATTATTTCCTATAAGAACAATCAATTTTGCGTCAAGGGCCGTTTTCCCTATCTTACCCGGCTATGCCCTTTCAAATTCAACATTGTTTTATAATGTATTGTATTCGTATCAAATTTATATTATTTATTGTGAGTTTCATGTTGTAGATAAAGTATAGTGCGTAAGTCGGTTGTGAGGCATATTACACACACTCGCCGCGCTCCGCGGCTCTTTCTGTAACTTTTTCGTGTGTATGTAATATGCAACTTCCTATTTATCTCAATCACATAATATACTATTATGTACTGTGTACCCGTGTAGGTACTTTCCTATGGAAAGCGAGTATCTAAGTCTGCATAAAAATCTATGAAATTGCTAAAATACGATTTGCTATGACTTAATTGAGTTTAATTAGGTTTTGAGTACGCTAACCGTAAAATTTGTTAAAATTAAGAAAGTTCGTATCCGTAAATTCAGTAAAATTGAGTAAATTAGAAAAGGTATATGCGGTGAATAAGATCTTAATATATACAATAATTAATGTATGCCCATCTGTCTGTTTGTCGATCGGTCTGTCAATTTTTAGTTAAAATTATTGCGGGTAACTTGGGTTGATAACTTTCAGAGATATAGGTAACTAATTATCACGTAATTGATCCTCATAGTAACATATGTGCAAGTAATATTGTCCAATATATTATTGTAGATTTTACTAATTTCAAAAAAATATAATATATTTAAGTACACTCTTTACGGTTTACCACAGAATGGCAAAATATATTTAAAAACATTCCTTGCACATGTTCTACTAATGTTACTACAATAATTAAACAATTATGGTAATTTGATTCCTGGTAACACACATAAACCATAATATTTTCTTTGAAAGTGGTGATTATAAGCCAGTGAACAAACACTTATGATAGTGTATGACTTTAAGCATTACGTACACAACAAGTGACAGCGACAAATGAAATTTTTTATTCATTTCCCACATTTTCCTTAAATAATCTAAATTTCATTTTTAAGGGATGTTTTCTAATACCGAAACTTAATTAAAGCATTACGTACACAACAAACATGTAACAGCGACAAACGAAATTTTTTATTCATTTCCCACATTTTCCTTAAATAATCTAAATTTTATTTTTAAGGGATGTTTTCTAATACCGAAACTTAATTAATTTTTAAAATTATGACGAAATTTTGATTACCTATATCTCCGAAAGTTACTCAAATTAGCCTAAATAATTGTTGTTAGCAAATGTTCTTAGCAAGTGCTAGAATTGATATCTTTTTAGCTTACTGAACCTACGGTTAATGCTAGGGGCGTGGGGAGGACTTGAAAGTTGTTACAAAAAACCTCATTTTCAAGCTCATATTCACAAACGAAGCTTAAAAATGAAAAGTGATTGAAAATTTTCATCCCAACTTTCCATAAGTGAAACAGGCAAATACAAAATTATAAGATTTCTGAAATTGTGACTTTGGGACCCTAAAATTTACTATTTTTATATTAGGGGCATTTAAGTATATTACGTCCGAACATTCAGGTAGGTGTTATTTCTTAGATTTTAACTATACCATTTAATTGATTTTGTGAAATTAAAACAATTTACTTTTTTTAAATATTTGACAATAAAATTATATACACTATTTTCAATAAAGATGCATTTAGCTCTCGATAGAACTCAAAAGTAAAATTAAATATTTCCAAGGAAAAAGGTTTGAGACTCCCTATGGCGAGGGTAGCTTTATAGCAATAGCTGTGTTACGCATAGATATGCATGCTAATTCGGTACCAAAATCTGAATTCTAAACGTAAATATTTACAGTTTCATGATGAAATAGATATAAAATTGAAAAAATATAGAAGGTATTTGCAATTAATAATAATGCAATATAATCCATCCTATATTTTTCTTCTTATATGTCTTCAATACCACACATATTTCAGAAAAACGCAAAAACCAGTATCCCCTATTTTTTGGTGCTCTTTCTATTTATGATGGTAAAAATTTGATACACTGAGCCACTCAGGCTATACAAGAAAATTTACCCCGATTTTCATCCCTCCAGCCCCTTTTATAAACCCGACCCTGGTTTAACCTATACAGGTGAACAGGTCTTTTAAAGAGGAATATTTAGTCTGTACCTAGATTCAAAATTCCACGAAAAGATGGCGTTGCTTTCATAAGTTTATCATATTTTTATCTGAAAACAGGTTTAAACTGTTAGCTGACGTCATTAACAGGAATGCTGATATTAATAGCGAAGATTTCTGTCTAATATGCAAAAATGAATTTTATCATATGATTGTATATTTTTATCTGAAAACAGGTTTATACAGGTTTTCCTCTAAATAAAAACACATTTTTTTTATTTATTTTATTTTATTTTTTTTTTATTTTTCTTATTTTTTATTTTTTTATTTTTTTTTTCTTATTTTAATAAATTTATTTAAAAGAAATATTTTTTACAATAAAATATTTAAATGTTATTACTAATAATATTTGTATATGGATATGACATTTTCCATGGCGCAAGTTGCTCCGGAATGATGGCCGCATCGAGGACTAGTGTACGTTGATGTTATGATTCCCAACTTGGGGCAAATTGTTATTTCTTCAAAGTTCATAATGGGCGCTGATGGTAGTAGTCGTTTCAAATACCGCACTTTTTCTTCTCCTTTCGTATAGATGATTCGAGTTCCGTGTAGATTGTTTATTAAAATGTATTGTAGTTCCTCGTATTCAATATGTCCATCCATCCAGGAGAACCCATGATGATTTTTCCGCAACCAGCGAGCTATGCGTTGATCTTTTTCACTTAATCCGCAAAACGGTATTGGTGATTTGAAAATATAGTGTTGTAGTATATAATCTTCACCACAATTTTCTTCGGAAGAATCGAATCTCAACACAGCCAATTCCTTTATGTAGAATTTCCCATTTGTTGAATTTGGAAATCCTTGGAAGTCAACAATTGCTGTGTCGGTCTTCATTGTACGAAGCCTAGAGTCAAACTGTTCAGCTTAGAATTCAGTAACTAATGTTTTATTTAAAATAAAACTGGTTTTTATAGGTGTGAGCTTGCTTAGATAAGTCGTGTGTATGTATGTTTTACTGACGTCATTAACAGATATATTGCTACTAATACTACGAACGAAAATTTCAGTCTAATATGTAAAATTAAAAATTATGTTATAATTTGCTTTATTTTAAGTACAAGCATTACTCGAATATTATAATTCGATATAAAGTTCACATAATTGTGTATGTATATTTGCTATTATGAACCTTATGTAACTTAAATAAACGACTATTTATAGAAATAAAGTTAGTTTTTATTCATATGCAGATTTTTTGCTAGCAAAAGTAATAAGTTTTAAAACTATTATCAATGTTATAAAAAATTAATTTTGAAATTAAAGGTACACGCTATAGAAAGTTCACGCTATAGCGTATTAATTTATATTTTATAAAAAATAATTTCTTAACTATGTAAGTATATGTAATATTATTTATGTGTATTTTTTAACGATACAAAGTTATAATCACATATAGCAAACTGCTGACGAAGTGCATTCCACACGTTACCGTATCGTATATGCGATCATATATATCTCATATGTATATACATCTCAAATGTAGCAAGTGTACCTATTTGTTTAAATTTTTATAAACGAAATTTATACCAAAATGAAAATTTGATTGTAAAAAATAGGAAATTCTATCAATATTAGAAAATTTATTTTCAAGAATATTATTATTGATACTAAAAATTTATTACGAATAAGAACCTATTCCTTTAACGTAAAATGTTTTGGCCATCGATAATGTACTGAAAAAAATTATTACATATATTTCTAAGCAAACGAATTGAAAATGTAATTTAATAGCATCATCGATAAAATACATATACAGGGTGGAAAGTAAATAACTCTGATAATTTTTAAAGAGCGACTCAAAACTTCCCTGTAGACACTAAAACCATAGGAATATTTTTCGGAATTAATTAACTCTTTATTCAACAGTTTTAGATCATTATTGTTCAACGACACTTCAAATTAACAAATCATTAATTATATGGGTAAAATACTTATTGGTAAGAATTATATAGTTTGCACATGTGTTCTATTGTACTAGGATGTTAATAGGGAAATGCAATTTAATTGCCCATATTCAGCAGCAAGTCAAAACATTACCTATTTTAATAGCTCAGAAAATACACATTACATAGTTCGTTGTAAGTGGTTAGTCCAAAAATCATATTTTAATTCTGATAGAGGCAAACACCAATTACATAATCTATTTTTTTGTATTTTTATTACAAATAGTCTTTGTAGAAAATTAACCTGGACAAGTATAAACCGGAGTCTTCTGCTAGAAACCGTAGAGTTAACATCAACCATTGTTATCTGTTTTGTGAAATTGTGATTCTAGAATTAATCAATTTATTATCTAGTTTTTTTGTGAGTGAAATCAAACCTATAGTATATTGATATCTATAAACTTTTATTTTTTGTGAAATTACACCGCACCAGTAGCTGACATCACAAAATTTTATACAAACTGGTGAGCACGTTCCTTTTCTTTGCTTATAATACCATCTATATCCTTATCCCTGGAATCCCTTGCTTCCAGAATTCGTTATTTCGTTAATAACTCAACCATTACGGTGAGTCATCATATTTTGTTTATTATCTACATATTATTATAATATAGATATATATTATTTATTATTTTTTTTTGCTAATATAACACAGTTTTTATACTTGTCCACAAACAAACAAAAACTTATTTCCCGAGGCCCCTTTTTAACCGTAGAAAACACTGGGATTCACTCACGGTTGAACCAGTGCCACCAAAATTGGCGCCCGAGCAGGGACCCATCGGGATTCAGGATTTGTAATATTATTTTACCATTATTTAATCATTGTTAAAACTTCTATTGAATTTACTCATGGACATATTTACAACCTTTTTTGAATTATATCAATATTAGTTATATAACAACTAATTAAAATAGGTATTTTGATACATTGCGTAACCTTGACTTTACTTACAATTTTTGGGTTGTTACTTTATAAAAATTTAAAATTAGTGTGTTATTGCCGTATCGATTTATTTTTACAAAATTATTTTGAGTCGGTGAATTTTAGTTTATCATCTACGTGGTATAGTTAAGCGCCTTAGTTCACATTGTTAGATTGTAATAAATAAACTATGGCTCAACTAGAATTAGAATTAAATCGTCTAACTGCGCGTAAGGAAATGTTATTTCGAAGGGCACAAATGTGCTATGATGCGGGGGTTGACTTGCATCGCAATCAAAACGATCAAAAGAAACTTGAAAATTTTCAAATTCACTATGCTCAATTTACCAAAACCGTAATAGATTATAAAGATATTGTTCATCAAATAGTTACGGTAAAACAAAAAATTGATCCCGCAGAAACGCCATCTTATCAAATGTTAGAATCTTTTGAGGATCTGTGTGATTACGTAGAACATTATGCAAATTTATTTCTTAGAAACACAGATTCACAAAAAAATCCTAATTCTGAAAAAACTATAACTCAAGAGCGTATACATATGCCCAAAATTGAATTGATGAAATTCGATGGTGAAGATTTAACTTTATGGCCGTTATTTTACGAAAATTTCAAACATTTTGTACACATAAAAACCGAATTTTCAAACGCTGAAAAATTTCAATATCTATTAAGTAGTTTAACAGGGAAGGCTTTGAAAACCTGTAGTGCAATTGAGCCCGTCCCTGATAATTATAATCTAATGTGGAAACTTTTGGAAGATACGTATCAAGATCAAAAATATCTTGCTAACCTTTATTTAGATCGTTTATTTTCATTTCGATTGAACACTAGTACTAATCAAAATTATTTGCAAACCTTTTTAGAAAGATTTCATACTACGATAGTAGCTTTAAAACGTTTGAAAATTGCTGACCTATTAGATTATACAATCACTTATTTAGCTTTATCAAAACTACCCATCGATTTCATCAATTCATTCGAACTTGTTAGAAACAATCAAGATTTGCCTACGTACGATGAACTGATTCAATTCATTAGAAAACAAAGTAAAACTACTGTTGTTAAAACCGAAAACAAATCTCGATTTTCGCGCTTAAGTCCCATCACTACTAATAATTATTCAAAAAATAATAAAACCTTTTTCATTCAAAATTCAAAACAAATTGCTTCAGCTGATCGTGTAAACAAATGTTTAACTACAAATGTCACAACAAATAATATAAATAAATCCAATTCAAATTGAAATAATTGTGTCATTTGTAATAATAGTTTTCATCCTGTGTCGCAATGTACTACCTTTTTGAAACTTTTACCCAATGATAGATATAAAATGGTCAAAGAGAAAAACTTGTGCCTAAATACGGTACTTGACTGTAATCAAAATTTGTTTTAAATGTTGAATAATTTTATGTATTATCCTTAAATATATTCAATTTTAGCAGTGACAAATAAAAATATTCTTTAGTTTTTAAAAAATTCTATTTTGAAAATTATAAATTTTTAGCCTTTATTTAAATGATTAAAACGCACCGAGATATTAAAATGACGTCACGATTTATAAGCTTTATATATGAATACTATAGACAAGATAGACAATATGTATATAAATATGACTACCCTAGATAAATTGTCTATGACAACCAGTCATATACATGTTAATTATGTTGGTAATGCTTTGTACAAATATAGAACCATAGATATAGAACCGTGTACAGATGACTGAAGTGACATCTGTTTGAGTTAAATCGTGACGTCACTGCACACGTCACTACGCCAAGTCGTTTTCCGCGCCAATTTGTTCATTTAAAATTAAACTGTGGTTTTTTGATAATTTTTATAAAATTTATCAAAGATTAACTAATTCATACGTAAAAACAAACCATTTTGAATCTTTTTTTAATAGCAGTCAAGTACCCTATTGTTTAAATCCCCATCATAAAATAATTTTTTGCAAATCAAAAAATTTGTGTAGCCGTTGTAATTTAAAACATCATTCATTATTGCATTTTGACCGTGTTGTGGCAAAAGTACATTCTGATTCATCACCAAAATTGTCATTTGAGGTCAATGAAAATAATTTACCTAGTACATCTAACCCAGCTAACACTGTCCATAGTTTATGTTCTGTAAATCGCAACTTAGTTCAAAATACTACTGTTTTACTTTCGACTGCTATTGTTACCGTTTTAGATAACAATAATCAACCGCAAGATATTAGATTTTTGTTAGATACCGGCAGCCAACGAAACTTTATTTCTGTCGATTGCTGCAAACGTTTAGGACTAAAAATTACCAAAGTGAATTTTTTCGTTCAGGGCATCGATTCCTCAAACAAATTAGTTAATGGGTATGCACATGTGACGTTTTCATCTAGATTTGGTAGCAAAAACAAATATTCGATGGATGTTTTAGTAGTAGATAAAATTACCGACCGTTTACCTTCAATACCTATAGATATTAGCAAACTTCAACATATTGCCAATCTACCGTTGGCAGATGAAAACTATCATTTACCTGGTGAAATAGACGGAATTATTGGCGCAACTATTTTAGCAGATTTATTAGGACCAGGAAAGGTTACAGGGTGTCCCAATACCCCTGTAGCAATTCAAACGAAATTAGGTTTTGTTTTGATGGGTCAAGCCCCAGTTAGTCAATCAATCGGTGATATTTCACAAACGTTTTGTGTTTTTGAGAATTTAGAAAATATTGTAGCCAAATTTTGGGAAATAGAAAATGTACCAACATCAACCGTTTTAAATCAAGACGATTTGGAATGTGAACAGATTTATTTATCAACAATTTCTAGAAATTCTTTAGGACGTTACACTGTACATCTTCCATTTAAATCTGATCCGTGTAATCTTGGAAATTCTTATAACATAGCTTTGCGTAGGTTCATTTCATTGGAAAGAAAATTAGAAAATAATCCAAAATTCCGGTTAGCTTATAATGACGTCATAAGCGATTGGCTACAACAGGGTCATATGTCATTAGTCACAAATCCAAATCTAAAGGAGTTAAATTATTTCATACCTCATCACGCTGTTCTTAAGGAAAGTAGTTCGACACCAGTTAGGATAGTTTTCGATGCATCATCAAAGACTGATACTGATCTATCTTTAAATGATGTACTTTTCGCCGGACCTAAACTTCAAAAAGATATTTTTAACTTATTGTTAGATTTTCGATTTTTTCCGATAGCATTGATGGCGGATGTAAAACAAATGTTTCGACAAATTCTCATTA
Source organism: Brachynemurus nebulosus (assembly GCA_035578155.1). Classification (NCBI taxonomy): domain Eukaryota; kingdom Metazoa; phylum Arthropoda; class Insecta; order Neuroptera; family Myrmeleontidae; genus Brachynemurus; species Brachynemurus nebulosus. The sequence continues at coordinate 2,791,788 of JAPWDM010000033.1, read as the reverse complement.
CTCCTGAACATCGAAAATTTCAGCGTCTTTTTTGGAGATTTTCTCCAGCAGATCCGTTATTAATCTACGAAATTAACACGGTTTGTTTCGGTGTTAAATCATCTCCTTATTTAGCGTTGCGAACCGTGCAACAGTTAGCACAGGATGAAGAGAATCGTTTTCCACAAGCATCAAAAATCATTCGAGATCATTTTTACGTTGATGATTTTGTCTTCTCAGTAGATAACGACAACGTAGCTGAACAACTCTATTTAGAAATTATAGAGTTATTTAAATCGGGACAATTTGAAATAGTAAAATGGTCTAGCAATTCACAAAATTTAATGCAGAAAATACCTGAATCGCTAAAACTATCTCTAGATTTAGACTTTGATCAATCCTTTAAGGTCCTGGGTCTTGTTTGGCAACCACTATACGACCGATTCTGTTTTAGATTAAATGATTTTGATTTAATACCAACCAAACGAAACGTCTTGTCGACTTTGGCCCAGATATTTGATCCTTTGGGATTGATAGCTGGAATAACGATGTACGTGAAACTACTAATTAGAGATTATTGAAATGCTAAACTTTCTTGGGATCAAAATCCACCTCAATCTCTCGAAAAAAGGTGGCTTAATTTTAAAAATACATTGAAATTGTTACAAACATGTTATATACCTCGACATTTATTGGTGAATTCGAATAGTTTAATATCACTAGTAGGTTTTGCTGACAGTAGTGAAAAGGGCTATGCAGCTGTCATTTATCTTCGAGCTGTTAATAATGATCAGGTATCTTGTCGACTCGTATGTGCGAAAACCAAAGTCGCACCGTTAAAAACTTTATCAATACCACGGCTAGAATTATGCGCAGCATTATTATTATCTAAATTAGTTAAGTTAGTTTTCACCATTTTTAACGCTCGTATCCCGCATATTGAATTGTTTGCCTTATCTGATTCAATGGTGGTTCTCAACTGGTTAAATTCATCTCCTCATCGTTGGAATACTTTTGTGGCGAATAGGGTAGCTAAAATACAGCAAGATACACCAAATTTTTGTTGTTATCACATACCCAGTAATTTGAATATGGCGGATAGTGTGTCTAGGGGGACTACCATCACACAGTTTATTGAAAACCAAAATGAATGGTTTGCTGGACCAGCATGGATCTTATCTCATATTAATGACTGGCCAATTCGAAAAATCGATATAGAAAATTCCTTTTCGCTAGAAGAAAAACAAACCTCTTTAGTTTTAGTTCAAAATAATCAGCATCCATTATATGAAGCTATCACTAGATTTGCGTCTTGGAACCGCTTAATTAATACAACCGTATATATTTTAAGATTTTTGAAAATTTTACCTAAAAATTCATTAATTTCGGTATCGGATATAAATAAAGCCGAAGAGGTTTTAGTTAAAACTGTTCAATCGGTACATTTCGCTAATGAAATCAAATCTTTATCTAATGGGAAACCTTGTAGTTCTAGCATTAGAAGTCTCAAACCATTTTTAGATGATTCGAATCTATTACGAGTCGGAGGTCGCTTGTCAAATGCTACAATTGGATATGATCAGCAACATCCACTATTATTACCTAATAAAAGTCACTTTGTAGAATTATTGATCATGTATTATCACCAAAAATACCTTCATGTAGGGACCTTCACCTTATCGTCTTTATTAAGACAACGTTTTTGGATAATTGGAAGTAGAAACCTTACCCGTAAAATAATAAACTCGTGTAATTTTTGTTTTCGACATAAACCAAAACATTATATCCGATCATGGCTGACTTACCGGCCCCTCGCGTAAACGAAACCAAAACTTTTCTTCATACTGGTACAGACTTCGCCGGTCCTTTTCGTATCACCATCTCCCGTCACAGAGGCAATCGTACTCAAAAGGCCTATCTTTGTCTGTTTGTATGTCTGACCACAAAGGCCGTACACTTAGAATTATGTTCGAACTTATCTACTGCGGTATTTATGGCAGCATTTAAACGTTTTCTTTCCCGCCGTGGCCCTGTAAGTGTGGTATATAGTGACTGCGGTTCGAACTATTTAGGCGCAAAAACCGAACTCAAAGAACTCTATGAATTTATAAAAAATTCAAATTACAATGATAATTTAAAACAAGAATTATTGAAAAATAGAATTACCTGGAAATTAAACCCTCCGCATGCACCACATTTTGGTGGATTGTGGGAAAGCAACATTAAATCTTGTAAGTCAATTTTATCAAAAACCATTGGTGAACAAATCTTAACCTATGAAGAGTTAAACACGGTATTAACACAAGTTGAAGCAATTTTAAATTCAAGACCCTTGTATAATCTTAGTTCAGATCCTTCTGATCCCGTGGCTTTAACGCCGGCCCATTTTCTACAGACAGCACCTTTAGAATCTTTACCCGTACCAGATCTTTCGAGTGTACCATCTAATTTAACTAGTAGAAAACAGTTATTGGATAAAATTGTACAGTCGTATTGGAAGAGATGGCGAATCGAGTACCTTACCACTCTTCAAAGTCGACAAAAATGGAATACTTTTGAACAACCGCTACGTGTGGGAACCGTAGTACTGATTATTAATGAAAATGTGCCGCCGTTACAATGGCCTTTAGGAGTTGTTGTAGAAACTTTCCCCGGTAAAGACCACATAGTTAGAGTCGCTTCTGTTCGAACCAAAACTGGCATTTATAAAAGATCGGTCGTTAAACTGTGTCCACTACCGACACAATAATCGAAAAATGAATCAATAACTATATTTACCCAATTCACCTATAGTATTAGTAATTAGAAACCTATCATCAAAACGTAGTAGCATTACCTTAAAATTTATAGCTCAATTTAGTGTATAAACCTATCTTTATTTAGTAATTTTCTTTATAAATTAAATCTTTAGTTGTTTGTACGCAATGTTTCATAATTATGTCATTGCTTATACCAAATTTTATAGTAAAACCTAATTAAATCATAAAAAATCTATAGATCATTTATAGCAAAACCTAGATGTAAAAATGTTCATAGTAAATTTAATATTATTATCATATACCTAATTGTCTTACCTTCCGATTGAAAACTGAGTTTTCAATGCCGGGGGGGATATGGTTAGTCCAAAAATCATATTTTAATTCTGATAGAGGCAAACACCAATTACATAATCTATTTTTTTGTATTTTTATTACAAATAGTCTTTGTAGAAAATTAACCTGGAAAAGTATAAACCGGAGTCTTTTGCTAGAAACCGTAGAGTTAACATCAACCATTGTTATCTGTTTTGTGAAATCGTGATTCTAGAATTAATCAATTTATTATCTAGTTTTTTTGTGAGTGAAGTCAAACCTATAGTATATTGATATCTATAAACTTTTATTTTTTGTGAAATTACACCGCACCAGTAGCTGACATCACAAAATTTTATACAAACTGGTGAGCACGTTCCTTTTCTTTGCTTATAATACCATCTATATATATCCTTATCCCTGGAATCCCGTGCTTCCAGAATTCGTTATTTCGTTAATAACTCAACCATTACGGTGAGTCATCATATTTTGTTTATTATCTACATATTATTATAATATAGATATATATTATTTATTATTTTTTTTTGCTAATATAACACAGTTTTTACACTTGTCCACAAACAAACAAAAACTTATTTCCCGAGGCCCCTTTTTAACCGTAGAAAACACTGGGATTCACTCGCGGTTGATACCAGTGCCACCAGTAAGAACAATCATTTCCGTGATCTTTTTTAACGAATTACTAAAATTAAGGACTGTGGTATGTAAGAAATAACAACACTCACATAATTTTAAAATATTTTATTAAATAATTAACATACAGCTGTTGGAAAAATTACAAAGATTTTTTTAACAACTTATTAAATGTTGATAGCTTATTTTAATATCTCCTATAGGGCGTTAAGTATAACCGTTCACCCGAAATTTTTTCATCATCATCGTTGGCGATACACTAAACGACACCAAAATGCCCCAAATGACACCAAAAATGACATCAAAATGATACCAAAAATGCACCAAAATGCACTAAAATGACATCAAAATGCACCAAATTACACCAAAGATACATAAAAAATACACCAAATTACACCAAAAAATACACCAAAATATACCAAATGACACCAAAGAGTCACTCCCAAAAAGAGTCACTCCCAAAAAAAGAGTCACTCCCAAAATGAGTCACTCCCAAAAAGTCACTGCCAAAATGAGTCACTCCCAAAAAAAGAGTCACTCCCAAAAAGAGTCACTCCCAAAAAGAGTCACTCCCAAAAAGAGTCACTCCCAAAAAGAGTCAATCCCAAAAAGAATCACTCCCAAAAAGAGTCACTCTCGAAAAGAGTCACTCCCAATAAGAGTCACTCCCAAAAAGAGTCACTCCCAAAAAGAGTCACTCCCAAAAAGAATCAATCCCAAAAAGAATCACTCCCAAAAAGAGTCACTCCCAAAAAGAGTCACTCTCGAAAAGAGTCACTCCCAATAAGAGTCACTCCCAAAAAGAGTCACTCCCAAAAAGAGTCACACCCAAAAAGAGTCACTCCCAAAAAGAGTCACTCCATAGGTATATAAGGCTCAAAGACTTCATCTATACGAAAGGAGAAGAAAAAGTGCGGTATTTGAAACGACTACTACCATCAGCGCCCATTATGAACTTTGAAGAAATAACAATTTGCCCCAAGTTGGGAATCATAACATCAACGTACACTAGTCCTCGATGCGGCCATCATTCCGGAGCAACTTCCGCCATGGAAAATGTCATATCCATATACAAATATTATTAGTAATAACATTTAAATATTTTATTGTAAAAAATATTTCTTTTAAATAAATTTATTAAAATAAGAAAAAAAAAAAAATAAAAAAATAAAAAATAAGAAAAATAAAAAAAAATAAAATAAAAAAAAATAAAAAAATGTGTTTTTATTTAGAGGAAAACCTGTATAAACCTGTTTTCAGATAAAAATATACAATCATATGATAAAATTCATTTTTGCATATTAGACAGAAATCTTCGCTATTAATATCAGCATTCCTGTTAATGACGTCAGCTAACAGTTTAAAACTGTTTTCAGATAAAAATATGATAAACTTATGAAAGCAACGCCATCTTTTCGTGGAATTTTGAATCTAGGTACAGAGTTCGCGGTAGTTCAAATTAGCAACGCCATCTTTTAATGGCTAGTTTAACTATCAAAAAGAATTTTCAGCACCATCTATTGATAATTTTTCAAATTTACGCATAGGGTTCACTAGTATCCAGACGAGCAGCGACATCTTGTACTGAATTTACAGGAAGGTGACTGCGCCATCTGTTACAGAATTTTTTAATTCTTATGTTAAAAAAATTTTGTTAGGTTAGACAAAATTTTGTTGGGTTCCGTTAGGTGAGATCAAGTCCCACTGGGTTCTGTTAGATTAGAAAAAATTTCACTAAATGACTCCAAAATGAGTGAAATAACGTTCCTTCCAACGTTCGATCGAACGTTTGAGGCAATTAAGTTCGATAGTTGGTGCGACGAATGTATCTGCTACACGGTGAATCGAATGTTTGATCCAATACGAATGATGATGTGTTGGTATTCAGTGGACGAGGCTGTTATCTGTCTGATGTTATCTCTAATGTTATACACTGATGTTGTCTCTCTTCACATGAACGAGTCGTGCAGCTGCTGAGTCGAACCAACCAACGCAACCAACATTGACCTTCAAACGTTCGAAGCATCCCTTTGACTCGGTGCAAGAATACGGACATCGAGCGGGACATGGCCAAATGCGAATGTTTGACGCTCGACATTGGACACTCGTAGGTTCGAACAACGGCCACACGATGCGATGAACCATCGAACGCGTAATGTTGGAAGGTGTTCGTAGCATCGTGTAGAACCGTCTTAACCATGCTAAAATACAAACAAGTTACGAACTTGTTTGTAATGTACAATGTGCTGGAACGGTTTAAATTCGTTTCTGACATTCTATAATAGGCTTTCATTTCAATGCCTTGGTAACACTAATTACGCTAATTACAATTCATTAAATAAACTGTACAACAATCGAGACGTCAAATACATTAATCAGATAAATAAAATGGAAGGTAAACTTAGTTTTATCAATTACTTATATAGATAGTAATACTTATAATATATATTTCATTTATTTAGTTATTAATTTTAACCGTAATTTTAACTCAGGTGAATTAGAGCTCCGTGTAGAAAGCAATGCAAATCCAAGACCAGTACCAAATGCTAGTACAAGCTGTGCAAATGTTAAATCCGAATATTGTTCATGGAATTCAAGAAATACAAAATTATTAATTACAATTTACAAAAAATATAAAGATGAGATCGGTTCAACAAAAATAAGAACTGTAAGACATTTGTGGGGTGTTATATCCGAAGAAATGAGGATTCAGTATGGAGTCTTCATAGATCCAAAACATATTGAAAATAAATGGCGACTGAGTATTGGAACGGTCATTTAAAAAATTTATTGATAATAATAAAACGACAGGGAAGGGACGGAAATTTTTTGAATATGAAAAAGAATTTTATGAGATATACCAAAATAAAAAAAAAATTGCTTTCCGACAATTTTGTTGTCGGAAAGTCCAATAATTACCTCATCTGCTAATGATAGTGAGGCATCAATTAGTGGGGCATCAATTGACAGCGGAAAAGAAAATATTCCGGAAAATAATCAAAAAAATGCACAAAATGAAGATAGAAATACAAAATTTATTTTAAAAAGGAAAAAAAAAATAAATAATTCAGAGCAAGTAGAAGATATAATTAAAAATTACAATAAAGAAAAACTAGAATTGCAGAAGAAAAAATTAGAACTGGTAGAATTTTACAGAAAAGAAAATTTAGAAGAAAAAATAAAACTAAGAGAGGCAATTGAAAAAAAGAATGCTTTATTAGAAAAAATTATCCAAAAAAATATTCACTTACCCACTTTATTCACTTACAAATTTATAATAATCTTTTGTAATTTTTATTATATTTTTTAACAATTTTGTAATTAAAGGAATAATCAAAAATAATCGTCATTGTCTTTAAACCCAAAAATAAAATAAAAAAATATAGTCGATTTAAATATGGTTTTATTCGGTACAATTACTTAATAATTGTATTTCATATAATAAAAAAAAAATTTAAAGGAAAAATTGTTGCTATAAAATTAGAAAAAAAAATTAGAAAAAAATTGTTACCCTATTACCCTATTGATACTAACAACTAACCCCTTTAATTGTATTTTTTTTTTAATAAGTTTATTGGCTTTAATTTATATAATTATACAGCCATTAACAATCAATTTATTATGTTACAATAAAATTGAATTAAATGAATAGTATTTAAATCATACAAATCAACCCTACACAATATAAATACCTATAGGTACCTATATATTATACATGCATAACACAAAAATAAATACAAATTAATAAAAGTTTCATTACTAACAGAATGTTCGTTCCTAAGTCAAAAGGGCACTCATTTTGCCCACATTGAATGAATTTTATTTATATGAATAAATAAAATTTATTTATTCTTTATTTTTACACTATGATATATTTCTAAATTTCAATATTTGAATTTTTAAGAAAATTACCCAAAGGTTTAATGACTTTTAGTTCATTATCACATAATATAGATTGTATATTACATGGTAATGAAATATCTAAGTTTATTAATTCTGTTACAAAATTTTGAATATTTATCAAATTGTTTCGACATTCAAAAAATATATGATTTAAATCTGCTATTACATTACCACAAGAACAATAAGGTGAGTCCAGCACGCCAATTTTAAATAAATGTGCCCTTGACTCTGGCAATGGTTAAATTTAAGTCTTAAAACTGAAACTATTAATTTTCTCTTGAAGGGCGTATTCTTAAACCAAGGTCTTAATTTCACTTTTGGTTGAGTTCCCACATAATGCGCACCTTTAGTGCGACTTAATTGTATATATTCGTTATTCCATTTCTCTAGTATATCTTTTTTAAATTTATTAAAATGATCAGTAAATGGAATTTTATGAATCCGTAGATTGTCATTATCTATAGAATCTTTAGCGAATTGATCAGCAGATTCATTATGTGCAATTCCAATATGTGCCTTCACCCACAGAAAGAACACCCTGTTACCAGAAGATTCTATCTCATTGATTAATGATAAAATTTTAAATATAAATGGATTTTCATTAATTTTTAATTTTAATGTTCTTAACTTGTTTATCAATGACATTGAATCTGTACAAATAGTACATTTGTTAATATTATTATTTTTTATATGTTGCAGCTATATTGTCAAAACCGTTTTATTATAATAACGCTAGTCAAATTATAAAAAAACCAAATATTGTCAACTGACGTTGTCTTTTACAATACACCTAATAAATTTCAGTGCTATTATAATTTCGCTAGACTTATTTAGAGAAATTGTGAAGTTTGAAATTAATTGGTATCAAAACTACTAAACCGATCTCAACAAAATTTAGTAGAAATATTTTATGGCTTAGAATAACTGATAGGATAATTTATATGTTGGGTGAAGGTTCCTGCGGGATATTAATACGAAACTAATTAGTGTAAAACTACAAAATTGATTTCAATTAAATTTAGTAAGGACACTTTTATACTTTGGAATAACAGAAAGGAAATTTTTATCCCGATTAAAGGCTCCTGAGGGATACAAAATAAATTATTCAGTCAATTCAAAATTACTGAAGCGATTTCAGTTTGGTTTCGTATATAAACTTATACACTTTGGAATAACTGATAGAAACATTTTTATCCCAGTTAAGAGTTCCAGTGGGACACAGACTAAATTCTTGAGTCACCTCAAAATTATTGAACGAATGTCAATTAAATTTGATTTAGATACGTATTTATATGATATGCTTTTTAATAACTAACCGAATAATCTGTATCCCGTTTGAAAGTTCCTATCGCCTACTATTACGATAGGAAATAATACCAAAACTACTGAAACAATTTTAATCAAATTTAGTATTGGCATATACCTTAAAATAATAAATATATGGTATACTTTTTATACAGATTGAATATTCCCGTGGGAAATGAGCTACTATTTCATAAATTAATTATTAATGTTGATTTTCTTTAGATTGTTTATTGATTGACTAAAGAATTTAGAAATAATATTAAATTGCTGCTCCGTTTTTTCCGAGATATCGTTCGGTAGGAACATGGAATTTATTTTAATTATATCAAAGCGGTTGAACTACTTTATTGTGAATTAATATGTACAATAGTTTTATCCCGGTTTTCTAAAGGAAAAACCGAACACATAATAAGATTTCAATTTAGAATATTTTTCAGCTTTTTATTATTAGCTCGAGCTTTTTATTATTAGCTCTAGTAAAATTTTCATTAAGAGGTAGTCTAGGGTTTACAGCTTAGATACTAATATAATCTGGTTTATATCGCTGATGAGTCTTCCCATGACATACAAATTAAAATTCTTGTACTGTGAAGGACATCAGGGTTTTCTTTTGAAATTCACATAAAAATATCTGATTTATAGCATACGGATTGGGAAAAAGAAATCAAACAATAGCATTCACTGAAAAAATCATAAAACTATGTATTTAAAAAAAAAAAAAGTATTCTTCATCCGTTATGTTGAACTGCCCCATACCATATGTTCAAAATTTATATTTAAAGATCGACTAGACCGGTGAGGGTGTTTGGATCATTGCACGAAAAATTTACAAAACCATCAAGTAATAAAATTATTATTATATTATATACTTGACATAAGAGAAAAACGTGACAAACTGATCAAGTTCTATTTAATTTTAATTGTTCGGAAATTACTATGTAGCTATACCTCATTTCAAATACAATTGATCCTGAGTTATCGTTAAAAAATTAAATAATTCTTATATTCGAAACAAATCAATATTCTATTCTTTTCTAAAAACAAACTGCAACTTTAAAATTTACGTAAATTCAATAATAAAAGAGATAAAACCAAGAAAACAGAAATTATTTAAATTCAGTGATGAAGCACGGTTAAATGTAAGTAAAATGAACCGTATTTGAATTTGAATATAGGTTAAGTATACAATATAACTTTTGTGTGTAATGATTAGTTTATTTCCCACGGGGACCTTTCGTATTTATATTCCACAGAATCGTTTAGTCGGGATACGCACTATGCCACCAGCTATTCCAAAGCATGTGAGCGTCAGTACTGAATAGAATTGAAATCGCTTGCCTAGTTTTGATGTTATTGAATAATTTATTAGGTTTCCCATGGGAACCTATAACCGAGATAAAAATTTCCTGTTTGTTATTCCAAAATATAAAAGTATTCATATCAAATTTGATTGAAATGGAATCAGTAGTTTTAACATTAATTAGTTTCATATTCATATCACTTAGGAACTTTCAATCGGGATACAAACTATCCCAGCAGTTACTCTAAATCTAAATTAAATTTAACTGAAATCTGTTCAATAGTTCTGACGTGATTGAATAATTTATTTTGTTTCCTGAGGGAATCCTTAATCAGGATGAAAATTATCGTATGTGTTGTTTCATAAGGTATAAGTATCCATGCTTAAACTGAATGAAATCGTTTCAATAATTTTGGGCTGACTGAATAATTTATTTGGTTTCCCATGGGAGCCTATAATCGGGATAAACATTTTCTGTTTGTTATTCCAAAGCATAAAGTTATTCATACCAAATTTGATTGAAATCGGTTTTGTAGTTTTGATACCACTTAGTTTCGTATTCATATCCTGTAGGAACCTTCAACCAGGATATAAATTATCCTATTAATTACTCTAAACCATATAAGTATCCCCTTAAAATTTTATTGAAATAGGCTTAGTAGTGAAGACATTATTTATTTTAGTATTCACAACCCACGGAAACTTTTAAACGGAATAAAAATTTCTTATCGGTTATTCCAAAGCATATTTATGTAAATATCTAAACTTACAAAATCGATTCAGTAGTTTTTTGACATCATTAGTTTCGTATTCATATCGTGTTTACTTTTACAATACATATTTTCCTGTAAGCTGATTTGGTTATATTGCCAAAAAGCATTACACTTCACAATTTCTCTAAATGAGTCTAGCGAAATTATAATAACACTAAAATTTACTAGGTGTATTGTAAGAGACAACATTAGTTGACAATATTTGGTTTTTTTATAATTTGACTAGAGTTATTATAATAAAACGGTTTTGACAATATAGCTGCAACATATATATAATAAAGCTTCAACCACAGCCGCACATTCTGCAGTAAAAATTGAGGCAGAACCGTATAATTTAAATGATTTAGAACAATTTTTAATAGGGTCCACCATAGCACAAGCAACTTTATGTTCAATTTTAGATCCGTCTGTGTATATATAATGATTAGAAACAACTTTTGCTAATGCATATTTAATCAACCCTTCATTATATACAACAGGCACCTCTTCCAGAAATTCTATATTTGGAAGGATAATTGGCTTAACTAACAAGGAATCATAGTTTAGATCATAAATATTAGAATTTTCCGAATAATCTCGTCAAGAACTAATTTCAGCATAGGCTTCAGCAAGATAAGGCATTTGTTTCTTCAGCCAAAATTTTTTGTTACTTAAGTTTTGTAACAAAAGTTTATTATAAGTTATCTTAAGTATCGAATTGTCATTTTGGAAAATTTTTATAATATGTTTATATGCCAAAATTTGACGACGAAAATTTAATGGAAATTCGCCTGCTTCTACAAGCAAAGAATGAACTGGAGTGCTTCTCATTGCACCTAAACAAATACGTATGGCTTTATATTGTATTTTATTGATCTTCTGCTCAAGTTTTTTAGATATGTTATCAAAATTAACGGAAGCATAGTCAAGGTGAGGGCGTACACATGCTCGATAGACAGATAAGAGTGTGTCAGGGTGACCACCAAAAAAGGTTTTAGTAAGTGCTCTTAATAAATTAATACCCATTTCACATTTGCTTACTACTGAAAGAAAATGGAGGGACCAGTTTAATTTTCTATGGAAATTTACACCTAGGTATTTCGTAAATTGCTTAATGTTAAACTCAAACGGGCCAATTATAATGGAAGGAGGAAGTTTAGACGTTTATGAGTGAAACAAATAACAGCAGATTTTTCTGGAGAAATAGACAGACCATTTAAATCTAACCAATTACTAAAATTGTGCATTGCCGCATTTAAAATTTCTAAGGCCGTTTCATAATTACGTTGTGTAACATAAAAACAAATGTCATCAGCAAATTGAATAACATCAACTTTTTCATCAAAATTATTACATAAATCATGCGTATATAAGTTAAACAGAAGAGGTGAGAGTACTGATCCCTGGGCAAGTCCCACACTTGTATATCGTGGACCAATCAGTTTACCGTTTATTCTAACATAAATTCCGCGTTCTTTATATAAATTAATAATTCTAAAACCAAAAAGTTCGGGTATACTTAATTGGACTAATTTATTATACAAAATATTCAAATTTACTTGGTCATAAGCAGACTGTATATCAGTAAAAATTGCTAATGTTTGTTCATTGTTACCGAATCCAAGTTTTATACTTGTTGTTAAAAGATTAATGGCATCTACAGCACTTTTCCCCCTTCTGAACCCAAATTGAGCTTTTGGAAGAATCTTATTTTTTTCTATCCAATACTCTAGTCGCAGCTTAATTAATCGTTCCAAAGTTTTAAAAATGCAAGAAAAGAGTGAAATCGGGCAATAAGAATTATGATCTTCAGGATCCTTTCCCTTTTTATAGATAGGAATGATAATAACTTTTTTAAATTCTGGAATATTTCCATTTCCCTCCCATATGGAATTTATTATTTCTAGATAGAATGTCTTAGCTATACAAGATAGCTTATAAAGCATCGCGTAATGAATATTATCTTCCCCAGGTGAAGAATTATTTGTACTTTTAAGAACTATTTCTAGTTCACGTATATCAAAAGGTCTAAACCAAAATTCATTTTCAGCCAGAATGTTTTGTCTGGGTGTGGGAATATATATATCTACATAATCGGGAGCTAATTTATTTAAGAAACTGTTAGTCCAAGAATTGGTTGAAATTGGATTATTACTTTTCCTATTTTCATATATTGTACCCTTCAATCTCTTAATGACATCCCAAACTTCACTCATAGGAGTATTACAGTGTATGTTCTCAATAAATTTTCTCCAGCATTCTCTTTTTTTGTTTTTGAAAACACGTTTAATATAAGCTTGTACGTGTTTTAGAGTATTAAAATTATTATTGGACATATTATTTTTATACTCCCTCAAACATAGTTTACGTATGTATACTAGGGCAGCACAGTCACCATCCCACCACGGTGGAAGTGGTTTGTAAATAGTACGAGATTTTTTAACAGGAATACTACCTTCGGCAGCTGTGTTAATAATTTCTAAAAAAAAATTGTCTTTCTCACTAACACTGTAATTTCCTATATTGTTATTATTTTGCATTAAATTAAAATCAATCAATTTAGAATACAATTTCCAATCCGCTCTTTGTATGTTCCATTTTATAGTAGGATAAACTGTATATCCAGTATTCTTAGGTTCTTTCCCAATTATAGTTATAATGGGACAATGGTCAGAGCCCAATAAATCATCGATTGTATTCCATTTACTGATTAAGGAAAATTCAGGTGAAACAATTGTAAGATCAGTTACCGAAGGAATATTCCTACTAAAACAAGTGGAGGATCCATTATTTAAGACAACAAGGGAATGTTGATCAATTGCTTCCATTATAACATTACCTAATCTATTGGTATAACTATCACCCCAAGCTTGACTATGTGCATTAAAATCACCAGCAATAAAAATAAAACCTGACAATTGTGAAAAAAGAGCATTCCATTCGATTGTATTAACGTTATTATTGGGTGGATTGTAAATTGAAACAAATGATATCTGAACTGTGCCTATATCCACCGTCACAGCACTATGTTCCAAATTTTCATTAACTGGTGTTAAGTTAATAATATTATATTTATATTTATTTTTGATTAAAATTGCTGTACCACCACCTCTACCTACCCGGTCATTGCTGATTATATCATAATTTTTAAATTTAATATTATGATTACCGTCAAGCCATGTTTCATATATTAAACAAATATCGATTAAGTGTGTAGACAAAAAATAATCAAAACTGTGTTTATTTGCTATAATTGATCTGGCATTCCACTGAAAGACACTAACAATAAGTGACAACTGATTCATTTATTTTCGAAATTTGAAGGAGTAATCAAAATATTAATTAGTGAGTCCCTAATATTTTCAATATTGAAATTAGTATCAATATTCCCCTGCCAATTATTAACTACACTTATTATATACGAACACAGTCTATTTATTATAAAATCGAGTTCCTCTATTAACGGGGGCCTATATGGATTATACTCTATTGGACTAAGTGGCATATTTATTCTTTGAGGAGTTATGGATGGATATAATGAAGAGTTAACTTGGCTACTGTTTGAAGAGGTACGATATATGGTTTTAGTATATCTAGATTGACTACTTGAATTTTGAGAGTTACTAATTCGACTGTTATTAGTACCCTGTGATAAAGCTTGTTCGGATCTAGTAATATTATTGGAAATAAAGTTATTTTTCACAACATTAGAATATAATGGTTTGATAAAACACTGAGCAGCTTCATCGTAAGTTAAATTTTCGAACGCCATTTTTCTTCTTATTAATTTTTGTTTTTGTAATTCATCACATTCTTTATCTGTGCAAACATGAGGACCACTGCATAAAATACACTTAATAGTATCAACTGTACAGTTCTCAAATGAATGGTCCGATTGTCCACATTTCTTGCAACGTGGTTTACTTTTACACACACTGCGAGAATGTCCATATCGATAACAATTGTAACATTGAGTTACATTTTGTATGAAAGGTTCTACCTTACATAGCACGCTATATATAGTGACTTCATCAGGTATATTTTGACCCTCAAATTTAATGACCACCAACTGTCTTGGTACCAATTTAGTGGAATTTTCTAATTTAACATTTCGCATTAGTCTTCTAACTGATAATATTTTTACTTTTGATTTAATAGCATTAATGAGTTGTTCGTCCGATAGACTGGTGTCGACCCCACGTATAATACCCATACGACTTACAGCAAATTCAGGAATATATGTTTTAAAATTAGAAAATTCTTTTTTCGCAAATATATTTGCAGCAGCAGCTGATTTAAATATAACTTTGATTCTATTCCTACCAGAACGTTCAGTTTTAACCAGTGAATTTTTTAAATTACGAAGTGATTCTTCAATAATTCTTCCTACAGCCATAGGATGAATTTTTCCAATATTACTATTTATACCCTCAATAAAAACAAAAAATTTACCGTTTATTTCTTCATTATTATAGAAGTAGCTTTTTTTTCCTGGATTAATTGATTCCGTACTACCTGGTTCAATCGTTTGTTCTGGTTCCGTACTACCTGGTTCAATCGTTTGTTCTGGTTCATGTTGTATATCTTGATTTTGAATATTATTTTGAAAACTTTTAATAATTCCTTCACATTATTTCTTAACATTATGAATATTTTCTGACGACTGTATTCTTTTACGATTTTCCTTACTACCAATAATATCCATTGGTGTTCCTTGATTCAGTGGTTTTATTGCAAATTGTTGTAGCATATTGTATATTGTATTATCGCCATGCGGTGGTCCATAATGTACAGATAAATCTAAATCACAACTGTGGCGATATATTGATCAAGTTAGTCACTATTAAAAAATATGTTCTATCAGTCATATAATTAAAAATTTAGCGAAAACCACTAAGAATGTACTTGATATCACTTGTAATATAATTTAACCAATTTATGGACGATTTCACACAATAATATGGTAATTTTTAATTCAATATTAAAATAAAATCAATAATTTTTAAATTTAACTTTTTTCGGGTGACACTTATAAATGCACGACCTACTCTTTCCCGCATCATTTTGAATTGTATTTTATAATTATAAACAAAATTTCATAATTATGTTGTTTTTAATTATGATACATATTTTCCGCAACTATATTGCGTACATTCATGCCTTCATTTGCAATTTAAATTCTTTCTGCGGCATCATTTACATCTTGTATATTTTCTTCTAATTCGTAATTGTCATAAAAATTTTCTTCAAGAGACAGATTGTGTAATACACAACAAGCACGAATAAAATGGCAAATATCTTCAATATTTTTCAATTTTAAATGATAAAGTTGCCTAAACTTCTGCTTAAGCCTACCGAAGCAGTGTTCAATTTTATATCGGTTGGCTGATAGTACAGTATTAAAATTTTGCTGTATTCTTGTTAAGTGACCATTGTCTCTATATGGAGTTAACAAATTTTTTAAACAGGGATACGCACTATCTCCAATTAAATAATCATCCTGGCATTTTTCTCCTAATTCATGAAATAATGGTGATTCTCTGAACACTCGTGCGTCATGGACCGAGCCAGGGAATCCGATGAACACACTTGTAATTCTTTTCTTATGATCACAAACTGCCTGCATCTAAAAAAAAAATACGAGTACTGTTTAGTACAGCGAAAAATCAGAACTGCATTAGTAATAATTACCGTTCATACTTGAATCGAATAAAAATGTTTTCGATTAAAATAAGATTCGGCATCATTTACAGGTTTATCGATTCTTATGTGAGTTCCGTCAATGACACCGATTACTCCCGGAAAACCATGATTGCGAAAATACGTTTTTATAGCTATTTTTTCGTCATGGTTCGGCCACGTTATAACTTGAACTGCCTTAGCGCTTAAAAATCTTTCAACTCGAGTAATTACTCTACGTAAAGAACTTAAACTTATGCCGAATCGATCGGAAACATCTCTAAAGGATGCAGTTGCATGGCCACAAAACCACATAAATATTAATAAATGTTCATAAGACCCCAGTTTTCCATTGCCACCCGTGATGGGAGAATAGAATTCACTGTCTTCAAATTCATCAGATAAATTTCCAATTAAATTTCTCGACAAACGGAAGTGTGAGAAAAATTCTTCATCGCTGTATTCATCAACTGTGTCCTGGATATAATTTTGAATTCTCGTTTTTCTATTTTCTTGTAAGAATAATTGTATTATTTCATCATCGGAATCCGAAGATAATGAAGAATCAGATTCATAATTATTTACAGCTCCTTCTATGTCGCTCATGTTATCACTAAAATTACATGCATATTATTTTAAATATGAATTAAATTGTTAAATATGAAAATTTTAAAAATAATTTAATGAAAATGAATTTTTATTTATTAAATAATATTATATCAAGAAATGCATAACTAAATGTTACTTAACAGTTTTAAAGTTTTTAATTTCTTAACGTTTTAATTTTTATAGATGTAATTTTGCCTATTTGCTTTTTTAAACGAAAAAAGTAAATATGGAGAAATACATAACAACGCATGACAACGCATAACAATACATAACAATGCATAACAATCATAACAACCACAAAAATAAATTGAGATAGATAGCATAGATAGATAGAGATAGATAGCACGTTGGACAATTTGTCCATTCAAAAGTCCGCTGACAATTCTAAGGTAACGTTTAGACGTTAGATTACAATCGGATGAAAATCGTATAGCCATCCGACCAACTGTTTACATGCATACGAATTTAATCTGACAATGTACTGAATCAAAATGGTGGAGAATGAAGTTTCAACTTAAAACAACTGTCAATACGTAACCTATCACATATGTTATACATTTGATGACTTAATGTCAACATTAATTTTCATGGTTTTTATCTTTTTGTAGACTCCATCAGATGAGGATTCTTGGCTTGTTATTGCTGATGGATTTCAAAAAAATTTGCTATTTCCAAATTGTATAGGTAGTATAGATGGCAAGCATATTGAAATAGAAGCACCACCAAAATCAGGGTCCTATTATTATAATTATAAGGGACATTTTACTATTGTCCTTTTAGCCGTAGTTGACAGTTCCAATAATTTCATTTACGTTGACGTAGGATGCAATGGCCGTATCTCTGATGGAGGTGTTCTAAAAAATTCTGGTTTGCAAACATGTTTAAATACGACCTCACTGAATATACCACCATACAGAACTTTACCAAATAGAACAATGGAATGTCCTTTCGTATTCGTAGCAGATGATGCATTTCCTTTGTCTGATCATATATTAAAGCGTTATTCTACAAATAACAATACTACAATTAAACAGAAGGTATTTAATTATAGATTGTCATTTACTCGGACTGTTGTAGAGCGTACTTTTGGCATATTGGCATCTAGATTCCGTCTACTGCGTAAACCAATTGCCATACAAGTTCATAAGGTGGACTATTTAATTCTTTGTTTATGTATTTTGCACAATTATTTAAATAGCAAAGGAAATGCATTATCTCATCGTGATATTTTAAATCTACCAGAAACAATAAAACCTTTAGTTGCACAAGGTAGCAATCACAGTGCAGTAGGAGCTCGAGATGTCCGTGATGAATTTGCAAATTATTTTTTTAATGAAGGAGCTATTGATTTTCAGTGGATGCATGTGTAAATAACTTGTATAATTATCTTTTATGAAAATAAAAATATCAAACAACAAAAAGTTTATTTGTTTATTTTTCATATAAAAAATTACACGCTTGTTGTAAAATATCCCCTTCACCTATATTTGGTGTAATTATTGGTGGTGACGGTGTAGATTCTGCAGGTGATGAATAATCCCAAAATGATGCTGATGATGTCGATGGGGTGGGTGAAATAATACTATTATCTAAAATTACGATACTTTTTGCTTTTCTAATTTTATCAATTCGTTTCTTTGAAACAATTGACTGTATCTGTATTTGACAGTCCAAGAAGTCTTCTTTCGGTAATTATTTTAACTGCAATACCAAACTTTTACAGAAAGCGTCGACTTCATCTTCCTCACTTTCGCAGACCCTTTTCAAAATATTTAAAGCTTCCGTCAATTGTTTGTCTTCTTTTATTTTTCGCTTGTGGTTGTTACTTTCAACGACTTTTGATATAGATGCATCTTCTAGCGGAGGAACCTAAAAATAGATTAGTATTAGTTCATTAATACATATAAATAATATACAGACAAGTTCACTATAAACAATTTACCAATATATTGTCTAATGATTCCCTTGGTTTGACAACATCTGATAAGAATTCCATATACGGCAGCAAAAAATATTCGATATGTATACATTATCGTGGAGCTACCACTACTTTTGGATAGACGCTCCTTAGTTTTCTCCCTTGTGTAAGTGGAACGTAAATTGTTAATTTTTTTTTTTAACTTCTTGGATGTCAATTTCGAAACAATTTGCCAAATCTTCATATGCTTTTTGTTTTAAGCTACTGTTTTTATATTCGCCACAACATACATTCCAAAGGCATTCATATTTTTTATAAGCGTTAATAAACTCTAAAAGTTTATTGTCTTTTAATTTCGCCGATGTAAAATTTTTCTGAAAATTATCATATATAAGGTTAAAAATTTTTTGTTTAAATCTGTACGTATATAATTTTAATAACACGAATTGTATTTACTTACGGAAACAGACATTGTTAAATATTTGTCATTTTGACAACTGTCATTTGAAATTTGATCAACACAAAAATTCAAATGTAGTCATCTTGATTATACTCGTTAACTTTCGATTCTACTCGTGTATGAACGGATCGTATATTAATCGGATGGGATTCTATTTTTTCAAAATCTGACTGATATCCGAAGGTCATCCGACCTATGTGTTTAGACGTACGATTTACGTTCGATTTTCATCCGATTCAATTTTCATCCGATTATAATCTTACGTCTAAACGGTACCTAACAGTTAGGAACAAGTTGAAAACATGTTAAAAATGATGCTGGAACATTGTACAGTTTATACAAAATGTACATTTTGTTTTGCTGGAACGGTTACGCATGTGCAAACAGTTTGCGGACTGTCAAACATGCTATGCTGGAACACAACTTCTATATTTAAAATAAGCACACTATGTAACTTATGTGTATTTTTTAAGTTGCCCAAGAGCAGGGCCGCGCCAAGCGGGGGTGTTAGGGGTGCCTAGTACCCCGGCGGCAGGCTTTGGGGGCGGCAAATAAAATATAAAATTATTACTATTTTTATGTGGTAATTTTGATGACACTAAATGTTACCCGCATTTTGCTTAAATACTTGTCTATTATGATTGTTGTGACCCGTCGGTAATCCGATTATTCCGATTGTCGACCAGCGACAACAATCATTTGCGCGGTAATCGGCGAGATCAAACGGGATCGAACATGTTCTTGCACGCTTTAATTTTATAAAAATCGTCGCTGAATTCTACACATAAAACATTTATCAATCTTTAAAATTGTTTAGTTTTCGTTGCGTTACGTTGTATTTAGTACGTGACGATTAGTAAACAAAACAAACTAAAAATTGATGACTGAGGATCTCTTAGTAAAATATTATTCTTTTAAATAAGACTTAATAAACACTGTATTGAACAGTCGAAATATAATAAAAGAGTTTAAGATTTCAATTATTTGGTTTTAAAACCAACATTTTTATTTTATCTTCTTTTTCCTATTTGGTTGATATCTTAAACCTAATTTATTATTTCTGTTTTTTGTTATTATAAATTTTGTTTTCAATATTTGCTTATCCACATCTCCAAGCAATTTAGTTTAAAATATACATGTAATGTAAAATATACATATCTTTCGATATTGCTTATTCCACTTAGGATAAGATTTATGGATGTTCTTTAAATTGCAGCACTCCATACTCTTTTCTTGGAAAAGTTACATTATTTCGTTTCTCAGAAATTTAAGTAAAAAACATCCCCTTTTGGGCTCTGCGGAACGAATTTGATATAAATGCGTTAGATTTATGTGATGAAATAGAAACTCTTTTAACATATATTAATCCCGACATGAATGCATTAACAGTTTTAGATTATATATTTTCTAATGATCTTACTACAATGTTTCCAAATATGACAATTGCATTAAGAATATTTTTGACAATACCTGTGACAGTGGCATCTGGTGAGAGAAGTTTTTCGAAACTTAAGTTAATAAAAAATTATTTAAGATCTAGTACCTATGTCACAGGAAAGAATATCGTATTTAAGTTTAATTAGCATAGAAAACAAAATTGCTGCAGATATGGACATGTCAGATTTAATAAATGAATTTTTAATAAAAAAGGCAAGGAAAGTGAATTTTATATAAAATTTTAAAATTGTTACTATTCGTTTTTGTTTTGTGTAAAATTATTTATTTTTATTTACTTGTTCTTGAAATTTATGCGAACTAAATTGCTAAAAAAAGTTTAAGTGTTTTATTCCATTTATAATCCTAAATATTTTATAATATTTTATGCATTTCATTAAAGTATATATAGTAAGTAAACTGTATGACAAACAAGTTTGGCGTTTTTACTTACTGTATAGTAAGTAAAAATGTATTACAAATAAGTTTGGCGTTTTAGGGGCGGCAATTTTTGTCTTGCACCCCAGCGCAAATGTCCCTTGGCGCGGCCCTGCCCAAGAGATAAAAACAATAGAAATTAGTAAACAACAGACATTTTTACAAGTTTTTTTATTTGAGAATGTTAAAAGCTAATTTAAATGTATTTCTATCAAAATTAGTTTATTGCAAGTGTATTAAAATAAATTATGGTTTAAATAAAGTTATAATTAAACGTGTTGCACTTAATTTATAAAATTGTGTCTTTCAAGAAGACTGGTCCTAGTTATCGAAGGAAATTGAGAAAGATTTTGTACCGACGTTCGTTTTAGTGCACAACAGCTTCTCCCAACAAACAAAAATACTTATCTTTGATGTATTACAATTTTTTATTAAAACTACTGTCGAGTAGCTGAATACCCATACTAAAAAATGGTTCGAGTGCGAAGGGTTAATTTTCTACAATATTAGTTTTCACCATTTTTTTTGCTAGGTGTACTGTTATTGAGATATTTAACAAAAACTAAGATCCAAGATGGCGTCTAAAGCACAACCCCCACTATCTCGCCAATTTGGATTTACACACATGAAATATTCCTAAACATCTTCTGAAAAAAGAATTTCAGGAGAAAATTTTGCAACCCAAATTATTAGTGCTTCATATCTCATAAGTGTGTTAATAATACAGACTCTTACTGACAATTGCAGATGATTTTGACGTTTACGTGCCTATAGCTTCTGAAATATTAGTTCTACGTAAAAAAGCTTTAAATAAAATTTATAGAGAATTTTATGCTCAACAAGTTTTATAATAACTATTTTCAGAATATTTTTTACATCTGAGGAGATATGAGACAAAAACAACTACAACGAATTTTCACAAATATTTAATGTTCGATATCTTGAAAAATATTAATTTCACGGAAAAATGCTTTAAAAAAATTGTAGGAAATTTAATTTCTGATAAAAAAGATTCTTACCATTTTCCTTGTAATATTGGCGTAGTTTGTGCGATATTGGCGATTATTTGAAAAAGACATTTTCCAATATGGCGGCTGAAGCATAACCGGCCAATGTATATTTATACTCACAATACATCCCTGAACAACTTCCAAAAGAAAAATCTTGTATGTAAATTTTTGCATTTTGACAGGCTTTTTCTTGGTAAATTTACTGGCCTATAGTACCAGTACAATTTTTAAAAAATATTCCATGTACAGAAATGGTCTCGTTACAGTTTTTTACATGTACCTATAGATAAAAAAGGAATATTAAACGGGAAAGTCATGCTTAAATCAAATTTAGTAAACTAAATAATACTGATTTCTAAATGCTAATTCTAAATACTAATACTGATTTCTAAAAAATTATACTTATTTTTTAATCAAAAAATCTTGCATATTTGTAATTGCACAAGCTTATATCATTAGTTAGATGTACAAGATTATGGTCGATTCGAGCATGTGGCAGCAACATATTAAATTCTCGTAGTCGTCCGATACGCCCGCTCGACGTGAATTCGTAGTGCAGCTATTCTTTTGGATTGCAAAACTTCTTCCTTCGTGCTTGGAGTACTTTTCGAAACTGACGGTGGCCGTATAAGGAAACAGTTTTTAATTGAAAGTAAATGGGAAATGTTTTTAAATCCTCTATCTGCCATAACTGCAGAATTTATCGGTAATCTCTCCAAGTATACTTAATTTTCCACTAAGCATGTATTTGATGCTCGACCTCCATATCTCTCAGATATAAAAGTAATTAGACCATCCGGGGTACAGGAGATCAAGTATTTTAAAGTATTGCAGCCCTTATACTGGGACCATGTTAAGGACTGGTATACTGAATTCGTTGGTTTCTCAATTTCTATTTCCAAACAATCTATAATTGACACCACATTTAGTATCTTACCCGAACCGCTATTGGTAAATTTAATATTATTTTCTCCTGATCCGGCCATGCAATTAATTGTTTTAAATAATCAGCCACTGAAATTACTGTTTTCGCAAAAATGCGACTAATCGTGCTTTGTGAGCAACCAAAATTTAGCGAAAGTGCATTAAATGACTCGTTAAGTTTTATTTTTCTTAAAGTAATTAATATATGTAGTGTTGACGCATTTATATTCTCACTTAATATTTTAATTAAATAGTATGCCTTTTTAGGAAGCCCCAACACTAATTTCGGCTCTTTATGAATGGCCATTAGTGTACCATTTCTCATTATATTTTGGAAATAACGATCTGAATCGTCTTCATACCAGCTAACATCAGATGTTGAGTTAGAAGCTGAAGGCTCATAATCTGACGATGATGTTGATATTATAGATGGTAAAGAGAGAATGGCACTGTCTTCTACTTTCATAGAAAATAATTTTCTTTTAACTCCCGAAACTGATTTTATGTTAAAAGAAGATGTTGAAGCACTTGTGCTGGCTTTAATTGGCGATAAGGCTACATCCATAGTCTGTACTTTAAAATTCACAGAAATATTTTTGCTTCGATAGTTCGGCCTTTTATAAACCTGCACTGATTTGTTTTCTTTTAAATTTTCAAGTACTTGAATGCCTTTATCCTCGTTTGATTTTTTATATGTTTGAACCTGAATTGTTTTTTTCTTCCGTAATAAAAAGCTCTTTTTGTTTTGAGTCTGGTATTATTTTTTCCCTGTTTACTATTATTAAGTACAGTTTACTGATTTAAAATTTATTTTAAATACTGATATTAAAATGTTAATATAAATTATTTTAAATACTGATATTAAAATTTTATTATAAAGTACGTTCTTTTTCAGTCGAAGTTTCAACTGTTCTCCTTGCTCTTTCATAAATCGATACTCCATATAATTTTCAGTCCTTTTCTAACTAAAATTTTTAAAAAAAGTGTAATTAAAGTGAAAAAATAAACTTTATATATTTCAGGTAGGTATACATTTAAATATGAAGTTTATATTTACGTTAAAATGAACTTCACAACAAAATAATGGTGTGTTTGATTTAATTTTTTCCTTTTTAATTATTTCCAACCATTTTTGTCACACATTTGGATTTCTTGGTACACTAAGGAATATTTTATTTACCGTTTTTATCGTAGAACTTTTGCACGTTGGTATTATGCAACTCTTATAATGGAGCTTTTTGTTAACTTCCATAATTCTTTATTTTTTATTTAGAAAACAATTAAACCCGTAAAATAATATAATAAGGAATTGTAAGAAATTTTAATTTCAGAATTGGTTTTTTTTATAAATTTTAATTAAATGAAATAATTACTATAGTAATTTATTACATTTTGACATTTTTTTAGTAAAACAATTATTAAAGCATGATAATAATACTATTAAATTTTTAACCATAGTGTCAGGTTTGGGTTAAACAACCTAAGTGCATTGAGTTATATTAGTTGTTACCATTCTTTATTTTTACTGACGGTCGGCTCTTATTCTATATATGTTCTAAAAATGCTAAATGCTTATGATGTTTGGCTCAGTGTCTGTTAACAGACAAAATACCCTACTTTATACAATATCTATCTTATCTATAGTTTCCCATAGCATATTTGATGTATGTGTATCTAGCATATTTGGGGCAAACTTATACATTATACGTCACAACCAAGGATCGCTCATTGCTCAAATGTACCGTTTTGGCGGAATTTTTATTTAAGATAGATAATTTACATTAATTTCATTCGGAAAACTAAAACTAAATCAAACAAAAAGAACTATCATAAGAATTTGTAACATGTATAGGATATTTTAAAAAATGTTTCACAATTTTCTAAAGAACATGCATATTCCCTATTGTATTAGAAAGGTAATTCAAGGGTAAATTTTTTTATTTCTTTCACTAATTTATTATTTTCTTTTAGAATTTTATTCTTTACGGAAGAAAATCTTCGTCGTCTAATTCGCTTCGAGCCAAAAGTATAGCCGCGTATGTCAAATGATTATTTAATATTTACAATTTATCAAAACATCTTACTATTTTAAAATGAATGGAAAATATATTGAAAAACTGAAAGTTATTTAATAAAAGGCATATATCTGCTCATTTTACCTCAAAAATGTCTGAAAATAGAATATGTTTCAATAATTAACCCAGAAAAAGCATATAAGAGGTAACTTTTATGATATTTTTTTGAAAATTTCAAAATAAAATGACGTTTGATAGTAGTGTTACAAATGATTTTTTTTTATTTTGTAGAATCTGGTAAATAGAAATCGTAATAAGTACTCGCCCTGAAAAAATCAAACAAGTATTTAAAAAAAAAATACTTTTTCTTAAAGAAAATATTAAAATTATGTACAAATGCCGTCCTGATAAACTGATATATTTGTCCACTTTCGATGCTGTAGTCGACTATTGTATCCCCTCCAGGCAAAAGCTCACAGCGAATGCATATTTTTAAAATCTCCTTTTGAATTTTGTAACTCAATCGTAAGAAATAAGATCTCCGTAAAAAATTCTAATTTTCTAAATTTTTTAGTATTAAGTCTAAGTAGGGCCAGACCTAGAGTTATTAGGAGGGGGCAAATTTTCCTGTTGGCGCCCTTCGCAACAAAAAAAAATTTTCCCTGGAAAAGGAAGTGATGACCAAAAAAAAGTGACCTGGATCCTATCAGAAATCGGCACTGTTAACCTTTTCTTTTTTTTTGCTCATCACTTCCTTTTACAGGAAGAAATTATTCACCTGGACCCTATCAGAAATGGTCACTGTTCATCACTTCCATTTCCACAAAAATTTTTAAAAAATCACTGCGCCTAAAAAAATTTTAAGCGTTTTCACCGATTTGGCGCTTCTCAGATTACGTTTTTGGCCCCCTAAAAGCTTCCAGGGGGGCACATGCCTCCGCTGCCCCCTAGATCCGGCCCTGAGTCTAAGGGTAGTTAACTAGGAAGTGAACTTCAAAGATGTGAAATTCAATCGATTCAGCTTAACATAACAAGGATTTAATAGTTCTGTGAACGAAATTCTTATGCATTTATAATTTCTCTCATTATAAGGAGTGGTCTACCCGAATTTAATTACTTTGTAATAGTCAGTGTCGGATATTATGCAATTTAATTTTTTTATTTAATTATTATATTAAACTTATATACAAGGTATAGATGTTATGGATATTCGTAACTGTAACCAAAATTGTCGAATATCTGAAATAATAAAATATTTGAAACCGAAACCTTATTCGAGATAAAAGTTTCGGATAATTATAGATAATTGCCTATAAAACGTTGACGATATTGATATTCTACGATGTGGTATGTAGGTTAGTAAAGTTTCGTGACGTCAATAACCATCAGAATTTTAAATTTCTTTTTAAATTTTCATATTGATTTTTTACCATTGAAAATCGATAATAAAGACTTAATTTTTTGTTCCCATTAGTACATTACTACTACAAAATTACTTTGTTATTATATGGTCCAAAAATTATTCTCTTTATCGATTAACGACATTTATAGCTTAGCTATATTGGCTTTTGATATTAAAATATCAGGATACCAAAAAAGATCTCAAACGTTGTATAATAACGAGAGGTCGAGTTTTTCGTGTTTAAAAAATTTAACTTTTATAATTGTACTAGCTACGACCCGGGGTTTCACCCGCGTAATATCTGAATTATAGGTAAAATTACCTTTAAATTTGATATTCCGAAATTCTGTGAAAAATTAATTATTTATAGTGCTTGGTTCCAGATGCCTACACTGAAAATTATATGTTTTAAAAAAACATATAATTATTATTTTACATAAATTTATTATGATCTGGGGTCCGCTTCTTGAAATCATTCGCAATATGTAAAACGTATAATTATGTAATTGTCAAATTACGAACGCTTTTTAAAAAAGTAGTTTCTGGAAGAAAAACCTATAGGTACGGGATAATTTTATTGATTACTAGTTTCCGAGAAAAACTAATTCTTTTAAACGGAAATTCGCTATGTTATGCAAAATGCTGCGACAGGGGTATTATATTTATCCTTTTGGAGAAATCTAACTAGAGACGCGGAATAAACGCGCAACTAGAATTCAAACCAGTTTTCAACATATTAAAATGTAGACGCTAAAATTTTGTTATAAAGAAACTTAAAAATATAAAACAAACAAATACAAAAATGTTATTAAAAAATATATTAAAATAAAAAGCAAATGTTAAAAGGTATTTAAAATGATATAAAAAGTATTTTATACAAAGGAAAGAGTGAATTTATATATCTATTTCTGTGAAAAGCTATTTTGTGTATATTATTCCACATTGTTCATTGTGAAAGTATAAAAGTTGAAAATAAATTGAAGATGCATTAAAAGAAAAAATATATTTGTGTATTATTATTTATCCTGTTATGGAATTATGAAGAAAAGCTATTGTTAAAAGTTGTTAAAGATGATGCCTAAGATTTTATAAGATAATTGAAGCGATATATTTTACAAGTATTAAAAGGACGCCATTTTGAATGTATGTTTTTTGAGTAATGTTACAATTGAAAGTTATATTCTAAAGAAAGAAATTATTTGGTAATTATTATTAATGAAAAGAAGAAACGTCGTATGGTAATATATTTTCCTATCCCGAAAGTTTATTTCGTCGAAAAGTAAACATTTCCCTTTGATATCAGTAAATTCTCAATCCCACGCAAAATAAGATCCCGATCATAGCATTTCCTACCACTGAATTTTAACACCGATGTATCACGGACTACCACCTTCCGTATAGGACGAACTACGTGGAGATCATCTTCGGAGAGTTTCCGTATCTGGGTACATATTACCAATGCACCACGTCTAGTAACCGTTTCTAAAGTGTTATACACGTTGGAGAAGGTTCTCAACACATGTATTATACCCGCTCCAGTTGGTTTATCGTCTATAAATAGATGTAACCACGTACCCCACATAGCACCGGTCTTTCCAGTTGGTGCATTCATCTGGCAATTATTACCGAGCACCAGGAGCAACTCTTTCCAGATGGTGCACACGTCCGAGAAACATCTACGAATCCCACGTCCAGTTGCCGTTCCATGTTCATTGGTCTGTGCTTATAAAGAATAAATATTCAAAAAATTCGAACTGAATCAAATGGTAATACAGAAAATAAAATAGAATTATAAATGTTAGTATAATCATTTAAAAATTGTTCCCTGTTGGGCATTTTCTGAACTAACGAATGACAAATATTTTCCGATAACTGTGTGAGGAATATACCGGGTTTACTGTTATTTTACTGATTTATCAAAAGTTTTGCGGCGACTGCGTTTTTGGACATTTATGAGACAGTAAAAAATACCACAAGATCTCTTCGCCAAGATAAACAATATTTTAAAAGTAGAACGTTGGTGTATGTTGGTACCAAAGAATGAAATTTCAGTAACGTAAAATGTCAACATTTTAAATCACGTAATTGTACGCATAATTTGCGTAAAAACTTTATAAAATTGTTATTAGAACGCTCAATTGTATGAAAATTATCTATCATACATCAGTTCCGCTACTCGTCAGTAGCGGTCCCAGAGGGGGGATAAATCTCTCCCCGAAACATCAAAACATAACTATATGTATTCTACGATAATGGGCAGTGTTTCCAAATTGACTTGTCAAAATCCCCTCGCCCCTAGTAAAAATCCCTCCAAAAATGTATTTTAAGGGAAAAAATCTACAAAAAATAAAAGATATTTTAAATTAAATGAAGCACATAAATGGCACCCAATTAACACAAAATAGCCAAAATCTAAGGCAGTCAACTTTTTGAAAAATAACTCTTCAAAAATAATACGGTTGACGACCTAAGAAAAAAAGGATAGAAAAATTTAGGAAAAAAATAACTAAAAGTTTTAACTTTTGAATTAAAATTTACTTACAATTAGTTTTACGAAGTTAAAATCGACCGCGAGGGTTTTGCGGACCCAAAAAAACCCAAATAAACAGTCGGACGAATCTTAACCAAATTTTGCTCAAATATTATTGAGATTCCGAAACAAATTAATGTGAGTTCAGAAATGTTCTCCAGATCTCAAAATGTCTCAAAACTTATTATACTATATATGCCAGTGTTTTTCAACTTCTGGGTCGCGACCCCCCGGGGGGTCGCGAAGCCTTTTTAAGGGGGTTGCAGTTACGAGTCGCAGTAAAAAGAAGGTTAATTAATGGTTACATTAATGTAAAATAGTTTCATACTTTCGCGCGATAAAGTTTCAAAATTGCGGTTTATTGTTAATAACAGTAAATCCGAATTTTAAATAATTGTCGTCATATAGACACTTTTTCGTTGATTTTGTTTTATTACTCTCATTGGAACTTGAAGTTGACGGTTGTGCATATGTTTCCAGAAACTTATCCATTTTCAATAATGACAATGAACACCGAATTGATATATTAAGCAATAAAAGACAGTGAGTAACTACTAAACAAACAACAAGGCAATTCAATAAATTTAAACACTAACGCGAGTTCACAATTCAAAAAATTCAAATGGATTACTTTCAGAAGTGTTAAACGACGACGAACGTCGCGCGTGCGCATGTCACTTTTTACGCCACGCGCGCGTTCAGAAGTTAAAATAAGTCGTCAATAACAAAAATATGCCTGTTTCAAATCCTTAATTACGTATTTAATCGATACCGAACTATGAAAATAATCAATAATGATGAACGGATTCGATATTTATCACATAAAAAAATAAAAGTTAGTAATAGCGGAGGGTAGGGGGTCGCGAAATATTTTTTCATACTAGGCGGGTCGCACTATGAAAAAGGTTCAAAAATACTGCTATATGCTAACTATACTACTATACTAACATATTTCTTTCTAGAAGATGTCTTGCATCAATTAGATTAGATGTCTGGCAACAGCAGAGTCGGTTTTCTTGTTTCTGTAACATTGAATATGTTTAAAATTTCAAAATTTCTGGCAGCTGGACCAGTGTAGAAACTATCACAGCTTGAAAATTTGGTTGATATATATACCCAATTCTTTAAGTTGATAAATTTTTGCAATGTATTTTTGTAAAGTTAAACGTTTTATTAATTATTAACAAATATGAATTACCGTAAGGTAACGCTCGAATATATTAAATTTGACGAATTTCCTTTAAAAAATGATTGTAAAAAATTGTTAATTGTTTTTATCATTAATTATTTAATTTTGCTTCTTTACTGGTTCATTTTACATAATATACGAGGGCTAATCAAGAAATAATGATAATGAATACATATTATTATACAACGGATATGGTTAAGAATTAAATTTATTTTCACATAGTCTCCTAACAAGTTGATACATTTAGTCCATCTATTTTCTAGACCTAAATTACCCTCCAAATAAAATCTTTATTTTGACCGTCCCAAAATGGCTCTACAGCGGCCATCACTTCGTTATCATCCTCAAACTTGCCCCTAAGATATTCCTTAAGCTGAAGAAATAAATAAAAGTCGCTGGGGGCTAGATCTGGAAAACAGAGTGGGTGTTCAATCAATTCGAAGTCTGCTTCCATGACGCTTCTCACTACGTGTTTCTTCATTTTTGTATTTTCACTCCGACTGCTCGTATTCAAATGAATGTATCTCCGCGAAATGGCGTCCTATTTATACAATTTTTGTACTGGGAAATTATGAAGACCTAAGGAGTTGAGAAAATTCTTTTTAGTTTTAATTATTATTACAAATACCAGTTTGTCATTACTTATTGATCACTCCTCGTATTCAAAGGTAAACTACAATAGACAAACTTTTTTTTGAAAAGTTATAATTACCTAATATAAAGAGTACGATGCTGTCAATATGTATAACTTATTCAAAAAGTTTGGCCAAACAGGTTATTGAAATTAACATTACATTACATAGTTTGGTTAAATATTAATATAAACTGCTGACACTAGTTATTTTTATTTGCACGATTTTCTTTCTGTTTTCATTATTAAACTTAAAATGGATATTGTACAACTTTATTAAAGATAAAATAAAAACATTTCTGAAATAAAAAGAAAACATTTTCTTTTTTTCGAATTTCAAAAGAATTTTTCCGCATTATAAAAGAGCACTATTCTGAATAAACGTATTGGTAAATTATTGTTATTATCATTGCCTTATTCCTTGAAAAATGGCGCAATAGTATATACATATAATATATATATATATATATATATATATATATATATATATATATATATATATATATATATTTATTAATACATATACTAGATCAACATAGTAATATGTTATGCATAGTACTGATAATACACAAGAATAAAATAATAAGTAAATAACAGAAAAGGAACAATTCCTGCGTGATTAAACAGAAATAAATTCCAGTTATGAAAAAAGAAAAAAAAATACAGATATCCTTACATAATTAATGTAATGACATATTATGCAATCTTAATGTAAAATTAGTAATTTTAATTACATTACTGTTTATGAATGATTGTATATACATAGTGATCACTGAACATCACGTAAGTATATCACATTAACACTGACGGTCTCTTGAGCCTTTTAGTGGTTTGAATTTCAGTTGTTTGTCTTGCACCAATCGCCCGACATTCTTTTAATTTTGTGAAAAATATATTCGAAATCAGAGTTATATATTCAGCCACTGACTCTATGTTTAGCTCCCTTCTGATCTGACTGTTTCTTACAAATCAAGGAGCTTTTAAGACTGTCCGCAGTACTCGATTCTGTACGACTTGAAGTCGTTTTATCTGTGATTTTGGTGCGTTCCTCCAAATAGAACAGGCGTATGTTAGAAGAGGTCTAATTAAAGATGTGTAAATTAGCTTTCCACATTCCAACCTTAGTTGGGATTTTCTATTGATTAGTGGATAGAGCTGTAAAATTCTCAGACTGGCTTGCCGAATCTTAATTTCAATGTATGTAGCCCAGTTAAGTCTCTGATTCAGCTCGACTCCCAAGTACTTGATTGTGGTCGTATTCCACTCAATGAGAGCCATGTGCTGTCTGGATGAATACTGTTAAATCGCAGTTTTGCGCTAATATTGATCCTTGAGCGACGCCAGCTTTAATTTGTTTTACATCGGATTTGGTACCGTTTATATTAACATAAAAATTTCTGTTAGTAAGAAAGGAGGTTAATATAGAATTTAAGTAAGCGGAATGTATAAGTCGTAATTTTTGTGAAAAGTCCTTCGTGCCAGAGGCGGTCGAAAGCTTGCTGAACGTCGAGAAATATACCTACAGAGTATTGTTTCTTTTCATAGCCATTTTCTATATGAGTTGCCACTCTAAGCAACTGATGGTTCGTTGATAATTTTTGACGAAAACCGTATTGGACATCAGAGATAATATTATATGATTCTAGAAGAGAATGTAATCTTTGTTGGATAATTTTTTCAAATATTTTTGGCAAATTATTCAATAAAGTAATGGGGCGATAGCCATTAACTGATGTTTTATCTTTGCCTGGTTTATAAATCAGTATAATGTTGCCAAGTTTCCAAGCATCAGGAAAATGACCAATATTTAGGCAGGCATTCAATATACTAGTTAGGAAACTAATTCCTGTAAGAGGAAATTGTTTTTATAAGCCAGTTAGATATCTCGTCGGGGCCGGGGGCTTTTTTATTGGGGAAAGATTCAATAATGTTCCTGACTTCATCTGAAGTAATGCTTTCAGTTTCGTTTTTATCAATATTAGTATTAGTGAGTTTGGAGCTTGGTTGGGAAAGGGCGCAACCAAGTAAGCTAAAGACGCTCTCAAAGTGGTTAGCGAACAATTCTACTTTTTCAGAGTCGAAAATATGTAGTCGCCCGTTTTCTTCCAAATGCGAAATTTTCGTTCTACAACGTAGTATTTTACGTGTAGCATTCCACATTTGGTGATCACCCTTCTGGAAGTCCCCAATATACGACTTGTAGCGCTCGAATCTGTACTTATCTAGTTTGTAACAGATTTTGTGACTAATTTGATTTAATTGACGCTTAATAGTAGGTTGTTTAGTCTTTTGCCAGAGTCTTCTGATTTTGTTTTTTTCCTTAATCATTTTTGTTAGTATATAGTTTAGGGGTTGGGAAGTATTTCTATAAGGACCTGAAGTTTCTAAGGTGGCTGCATTAGCTGAGGAAGTTATACAGTTAGTTCGATCTTCAACCGCCAAGTCTATTTCTAGGGGTGTAAGATAATAAGCGGTGTTTAATTATACTGTTAATTGTGTTCTGAAATACTTTAGGATTGACTTTCCCGGTTTTAACTTTGGTATTAGTGGAGTGAATAACTTCAGGTTGATTAGAAAATGTGATCATAACCGATAGAGGGTCGGAACTGAGGTCAGAGAAGACCGTTTGACTTAAGACGTACGGAAAATTTTTTTGCTCTATGATATCTAAGATGTCTGGCTGATGGTCTGTACGATAGGGAATGTGTGTAGGTTCATTCGGAGCACAAATTTCTAGACAAAAATCAGATGCAATTTTTTCTAAAATTGCACCGTTTGGGTTATTAGAATTACAACCCCATCGAATGCATTTACTGTTTAAATCTCCTATACAGAGACTGGGAAAATTTGTACTGAAGATTATTTGTAAGTCTTTCTTTAACAACCTTTTACTTGGTCTGTTGTAGGCTGATATAATTCTTAATTTTTGTTGGACTTGAGCGCCACCCCACCAGAAGCTATTGGAGATTCACAATCATTTCTATAAATTGTATAACCAGGGAAAGTAATTGATTCGGTGGACACTAAATGAGTTTCAGTAATACACGCGATGTCAATATTTTGAGAATTTAAATGATATAGTAATAAGCTAGCTTTATCGCGTAAGCCATCGGCATTCCAATTAAGGATTTTTATGTTATCGATGGTTCTAGATTTATTTGTCATTGCTGATAACGGAGTTAACAAGGTCTAGTAGGAATATTTTAATTTTGTTTATATGTGGCTTGATAAGGTCTGTTAAAAATTTGATGATAGGCGTGAAAAAGTCAGTAGGAGATGAGGGGGAATCAGATGGTTGAGATTCAGAAGGGATATTTGTTTGGATGTTGTGAGGCTGTGATTTTGAATTTACAACAGAAACATATGTGTGACGTTGATGATTTAAGTTGTGATTTGAGGTAGAATTGACATAGCTGTTAGATGACGTACGAGTAGGACTGACGTTATAGTGTGTTGGCAGAGGATTTTGGCTTCTCTTATTTTGTTAATCTGTATTGTCTCTCGGAGTAAATTTTGATAGTAGGCGGAACCCTTGTAGTTTGCGGGATGTTCCCCTTTGCAATTAATACATCTAGGTGGAGTAGTTGTTTCCTTTGTGCATTTGGTAAAGTGATGACTACCGGTGCACTTTACGCATCTAGGGTCTAAATGACAAAAGTTTTTAGTATGCCCGTATCGCTGACATTTGGTGCACTGTGGGATACTGTTACTTTTTTAGGTTCGTTGAGGTTCTATGCTAACGACAGCTCTGAATAGATACTTCAAGCTATAAATTTCTTTAGCTTTTGGGTTTTTCGCGTCTAATTCGACTACACACAAAGGCATTGGAGCTTTTCTTTTATTTAGAAGTCCAGTAACTTTTTTAACCGGATACTCTAGAACTAATTCTTCGAATATTTCTTTTTCTTCGAGAGAATACGGGACATTACGTATGACGACAGAAAAATTTTTCTTGTTCGGAGGGCAGAATGAATGAAATTTAACTTGATTTTTTTCGTAAAATGCAGTTAACTTTTTAAAGTCAGAGATGGTAGTTAAATTAATTTTAATTGTGTTGTTACCTTTCATTTGGGTGCTGTATTCGCTGCTGAGTTGCCCGTTGAGGTCGCTGATAATTTCTTGATAATTGTGAGCTTCTTGTACGAATATGGGCGGAATTTTTTGGGAACTATTACTTTTTGATGGTACTGATAGCTCCTCATCATCGTGGTTATTGTCCTCTTCGTCCGAAAGTATTTCGTACCGATTCTTAGGTGGGATGGCATTTATGTTTACGTTTATCGCCTACGATGGATATTAGAGGCGTCGCATTGCTAACGTTGAATTTATTATTTTCAGTTGCAGCTGTTACACTGGTCGGCTCTGTAGATGTATCCATGGAGTCTGCCCAAATTGCTTCGGCTTCCTTAGGGGCGAACATGTCTAGGTACTCTCTTAGTAAAGAGAGTACTTAGTGAACACTCGGTATATTACTTAAAACACTCTTATTATTATAAGAATTTTTTTCTGTTATTTTTAAATTTTTAATTAGTTATTGATTTGAATAAATAATTAAATACTGATAAAGATAATTATGCAATGATAATATGAATGCAACAATCGATTATGATACGATCTTTACTGTACAACAGCTCGTTGTCTATCTATATATTTTGTGAATGGACATATGAAATTTGGAAAAATTTATTTCTAAATCAGTTCAACAGTTTAACCAATCGACTTAAAACCTTGCACAAAGATAGCTTGGTATACAGAGAATGATATAAGCTACTCTGTACCTTGACTAAATATTTTATTCCAGTGGGAAAATTCCCAAAAGAAAATATTAATAATAAAACCTTTAATAATGATACGATACAAGTATACCCTATACGTATTAACCGATTCAGTGCCATTGGCATGTTAACATGCCAAAGGAAACAAAGAGAGAAATATATGTGACAATAAAAGACAACACTATCTTTTTAAAGTCGTCCGGAATGGATAGTGGAAGTCATAAATTATCTTGTCAATTTATCCTCATAAATTTAAGAATTTTGACATTTTTATTTAAACAACATCGAAACTGTTTAGATTGAAAAATATTGTTTCTCATTTAGTTTTATAAAATTTTATTAGAAGTACACTGAAAATCCACGCTAGGATTACTTTCCTAATAAAAGTTTGTTCCAGGTAAATGTTAAATTAATGAAATTGATACCATTGTAATTGTCCACCTTGATTTAAAATGAAGTAATAATAATAAAAAAAATATATATTGTTAATAATTTAATATTTTTAAATATTTAGAAACTCAAAGTTGTTTATGATTTATTAAATGTGTTAACATTAATTGGATTTATAGTGTACTAGGACATTGTTTATATTATTGTTTTTCCCACGATTCGACCAGCAGAGCTATAAAAATATATCTACCTATCATCACACGCCACACGAATATGCAGGAGTTAATGCAAACATAATATATGTAGTTATATTATACATACATAATATGTATGCGCCTTATAAAGTCAGTGTTATATGGGCGATTCTCGCGTGACGCACGGGACATTTTTGCAACAAAAACATTTTTTTCATAAAAAATGCAATTAATAATAAACAAAACAGAATGTTTATAATACGCAGAAAATGAACTAAATTTTTTGAGCATTTTCTAATTTTTATCTGCAGTCCAGTACTCAAGATATAAGGCATAAACTCACGTGACGCACGGGACATCGTACAAAACGAAGCTTATGTCTTATATTTGGAGTACTGCATTTCAGATATAAATTAAAATATGCTCAAAAAATTTTGATCCAGTTGCCCCATGTTATAAACTTTTTGTTTTGTTTGTTATTAATTTCATTTTTTTTAAAAAAATGTTTTTGTTGCAAAAATGTCCCGTGCGTCACGCGAGAATCGCCCATATATTATAATTTGTAAAATTATGAATAGATACGCAAAATATTATGAACGCACACAATGTGGAAATGTGGAATTATAAGAATAATAGATAATGGTTTCTTATTTGTTTTACTTAAGTATTTGTAGAATAAATTTTACTTAATGAATATCATAAAATACAAAAATTTACATTGGAAATAATATTTAAAAAAATTATTAAATGTTCGAAGTGTTAGTTTAATACTGCCTTTACTATAAAATAATACGAATAATGCTATGCGTATTTGCGTATCAATTTATCATTTTATGAAATAAGAAAATAAAAATCTTAAAATTAAATAAGTATGCATTTTATATGATATACATATAAACAATTTTCTGTTTCTTTTTATGTTTACACATTCTCTCTTTTACAACATATTTTTATTCGGCAGGGAAAAGATTAATTTAATATCATAATTTTAAATACCACACAAGCAAAGCCGCGGATTAATGCTAATAATTCGCACCTTGAGAATAAAACTGTTGCAACTGCAAAATCACTAATTTTAAGATATTAAAGAAATAAGATTTTGAAGAAATTTAAAACCTAATAACTTTTTTCTAAATTATCTTAGAATTTTGAATTTGATTACGTTAATTCTAACTCTTAGTTTTAAATGATGTGATAAAATTTTTGTCGAAAAAATTCATGGTTTCAATTTTCATTGCAGTTGCAACCACAAACTTTTTAGTTATTTCACAAAAATTTGCATTCTGTTTAGGATTATAATTGAAGATTAAACGAACTTACCTATGTGAAGTTTAATCATAATTATACGATGTTTCGTCTGATAGACCAGTAAGTAAATACATGTAGTTTACACGCTAGTGTGCTGTTTTCTGACTAAAAGTTGAGAAAAATGAACAAATGCTGTCTCTTGGTTACCTAACATTCATTATAGTTCAGAGTTTTCTAAAAAATTTCACGACCACCATTGGGATTAATGCAATTAATGATAAATAATAAGCGAAATTAAAAATTCGCTTTTTCAGAATTAATGCATTACATTTTTGGGTTCCGGGTGGGTACTGGTCTATCAGACGAAACATCGTATAATTATGATTAAACTTCACACAGGTAAGTTCGTTTAATCTTCAATTATACTTCTGTTTCGTCTGATAAACCAGTAAGTAAATACATGTAGATCTTGAGAGATTGGTCGTGAAATTATGAATAATACAATTAAAGGAACAAGTGAAGAGTTTAATATTATTAACATACTTTTAAATTTTTATTGTTAACTTGAAATATTTTCATAAACAAAAACATTTTTTCATATTTAATTAGAAAAAAATTAATAAAAAGGAAAAAAAAATTATAAATTAATTAAGCAAATATTATTTAATGGCATAGGTACTAAAAAGTTGATTAGAGATGATTAAAAATTAATCAATATTAATAATTAATAATAAACTTATAAAAATAAATAGAAGGAAAAAATTATGAATTCATTGATTAATCTGAATTAAATACAGATATTGCAAAATTTTCTAAATTTTCACTTTCCACGATAGGAACATTATAAAATTTAGCAAAGGTTTCAGATGATCCGCTCCATCCAGCAGTTTTTTTTTATTAAACTTAAATTGATACCCAATTTTTTGGCTTTCGAGGTAGCCGCATGCTTAGTAGAATGTGCAGAAAAAATTTCAGTATCGATTCCGCTCTGTTTTAATATATCTTTAATCCACCGTCCAATTGTTTGGGCAGATACTTGCTTAAATGGCTTCTTAAAGCTTATAAATAGATTTTCTGAATTTCTCAATTTCCTTGTTAATTCTAAATAATCAATGAGCGTTTTTGCCGGACAAATTGTTATTTTGTTTTCAAAAAATGGCAAAATTAAATTTGGATGATTTTGTCCAACTCTAGATGTTTTAATTAAATCTGTAATCCTTATTTGGATCGTATTATGAAGAATTTTTATATTATTGACTTTAATTAAACTAATTGTTTGCATACGATGTGCAGTAGCTAAGGCTAATAAGGTGGCTAACTTTTTAGAAATAATTTCTAAACTTAAGCTTTCATTAGGATACAATCCGGACAAGAAATTTAAGACCACTGATGGATTCCATGTAACATCGTATCAAGGACCTGGTGGTTTTATTCGATATAAACTTTTAAAGAATCTTTTTACTTGATCATTTTGAGCTGATCGAAATGTATTAAGAGAGCTGTAGTTATAACCTGACTTAAACATTTCTGTTAAGAATTCTATGACATTTAATATAGAATTTTCATATAGACAAAAAGCATGGTCTAAACAAAATTGATACCATTTTTTCAATGCTACATCATATTGCTTCAAGGTACTTGCTGATAATGATGCTATTAATATTTCAGCTGCAGAAGATGACATGCCTGTGCTTAATAAGCCATTCCAGATAATAAACCTGCCACCAGGGTAATTTTCAAATGTTTTTTCCCTTTGCTGGAAAGTGATAAAATCAAATCATTAGTGGGTTTGAATTCAATTGGTTCAGTAATTAACAATTTCTTGAAAAAAGGATACCAAGGCTGTGTTGGCCACAAAGGTACTACTAAAATTCCTTTTGCCTTATCAGTAACAATTTTATGTAAAACCTTCAGTATTATTGCAAATGGTGGAAAAGCATAAAAATAATATCCTGACCAAGGCACAGTAAAGGCATTTATCGTTACTGCATCCGGATCACGAAACCAAGATATGTATTCTTTACATTTATAATTAAGTCGAGAAGCAAATAAGTCAATATCAGGCATACCCCACTTATCTACGATTATATTAAACGCATACTGTGCTAATGACCACTCAACACTGTTTTCTTTCGAAGAAATGTATGAAGCATGAATAAAGATTTTTCTCTCTTCACAACATTGCCAAATATTTTTTGTAATTCTATTTAAATAAGGAAATCGAATGCCACCCATTCTATTAATGTATGAAATGGCAACATTATTATCAATGCGTAATAAAATTTGACTGGAATAAATATCTTTAGCAAAAATCTTTAAACCGAAAAAAGAAGCCAAAAGCTCTAAATAGTTTATATGATTTTTACATTCCTCATTACTCCACATACCGCTTGCAGTTTCGTTTCTACATGATATTCCCCAACCAGTATTGAATGCATCTGAAAAAAGTTTCGAATACGTAAGAATCATCTTTAATCTTACTTATACCGCGGTCTATTTTAGTAATCCACCATTCTAAATCATCTTGAATCGAACATGGTAAACTCATATTATGGTCATAATCAGAAAGACCGGAAAGATTAAGAAATTTTTGGCGTTCCAAATTTTTTGTATAAAGCCATCCGTAATCAATTGCAATACATGCTGATACTAACAGGCCAATCATTGCCGCAAATTTTCTTATTTTGCAGTATTTCAAATTTTTAAAACGAATAAGCTCTTTTTTAATTTTTATGCGTTTATTAAGTGGTAATGAAATTGAAAAAACTTCAGTGTTAATAATTACTCCGAGGAATTTACAAGATTTACTTGGTAGTAAACGACTTTTCTCGTAATTGATTATGAAACCGAGTGATTCTAATAATTTAATTGTTTCTTTAACATTAAATTCACATTCTAGATAAGTTTGTCCCAATAAACAAATATCATCTAGATAAATACATGAAATTAAACCCTTTTCTCTAAATACTTTAACAACTGGTTTCATTAGCTTCGTAAAAACGTATGGAGCAGTGCATAATCCAAACGGTAAGACATTAAATTCATACAATTGGTTCTGCCAACAAAATCGTAAGTATTTGCGACTTTCTGGATGAATGCTTACTAAAAAATAAGCATCCTTTAAATCAATATTAGCAATAAAACCATCCTTTTTTATAAGTTTTATTACTGTTCTTAAATCTTCAATTTTAAAATGGCTAATTTCCATGAACTTATTTAATTGTTTTAAATTTAAAATAAATCTATCTTTACCATCTGATTTAGGAACTAAAAAGAAGCTTGATAAAAACTGAGCAGTGCAAGGTACACACTTAGATACGGCATTTTTTGTTAAAAGTGTCTCAATAGCTTGGTTCATCCAGATAATTTCTGAAGGAGAAAATTTGAGTGCAGATACCTTGTAATTTTGAACAACAGGTTTGATAAAGGGAATTTTATATCCTTTTATCCAAGATCAAATGCACGTATCATTAGAAATTTTTGACCACTGGTCATAAAAGAAAGGCAATCTACCAGTAGTAAAAATGCAAATTACCGAAATTATTTCCGATTGTAAGGGTATCGTTGTCGGTACTGTTGATAATTCGCTTGCCGAAACTGTTGCTGATTCGATAAAGTTCTCTTTTGAGTCGATGTTGATGTCAAAGTTCGGGCCCCCCTCTGAGCTGTCTTTCTCACTGGGAAAGAAAGGGGGGCTTTCCAGTTTGAAGACGACTGTACTGTAATTTTTGAAAATCTATTTGTAGTTTTATTGATAACCCAGTGACTGTTATCTTGAAACTCTTTAAGAATGGACTCTGGTAAGTTCTCCATATCACGGATGTGAATTGCGACCCACCTTGCATAGTTCTGATGATTAAGAACGAAGAACCATGGAACTAAAACCTTTAGAGTTTCTATATACAAAGAG
This sequence comes from Brachynemurus nebulosus, assembly GCA_035578155.1. Classification (NCBI taxonomy): domain Eukaryota; kingdom Metazoa; phylum Arthropoda; class Insecta; order Neuroptera; family Myrmeleontidae; genus Brachynemurus; species Brachynemurus nebulosus. The sequence continues at coordinate 2,750,068 of JAPWDM010000033.1, read as the reverse complement.
AAATTCCCCTCACGATGAGATCTTACGAACATAAGCCCCAGTAACTCTATATTTAAAACTGTATTCCAGTATTGAAATGTAGGACTTATTTGTGACATACGTAATGCCCATGCTTCCCTTTCTTTACCATTGTTATGGGCTTCTCTTGTTGTCTGGAAGGTTTCACTCATCTCTTGTATATTGTCGCTGTTATTTCGTTTTTGAAAAGCCTCATCCTGAAGTTTCGCAAGAGCCAGTGGAGTTATCTGATGTGCATGTCTTGTTCTAGTCAGATGAGATACTTTAAGAAAGGAATCAGCTGTACCAGCAGAGGCAACTTCAGAAGCTATGAGCACGTTATTCCATCCAGAACCTTGTAGAAAGTCACCAAACGTCCTCCACATTCCCATTTCAATGTGTAATCCTCCCAGCATTACAATAAACTTATCCTCACCATACGTGTTGGGCCAGCTCCATTGAATAAATTTAGCAAGAGCAAATAGTGGTTCATCGCAGGTTATTACTGGTAACTGTCCGGGATTCAAAAATTCGGTACCCCAACGAACTGTATTCATGCCATGCTTAACCATAGCTGCGGTGGCGGCCTTTTCGTAAAAAAGTGGTAAGAGTTGAGTGAGCACTGTGTGTATACTATCTGATGAATTTTGTTTAGAAGCGTGAAATGTTGACCATGCGATAACTGAAGTTTTCTCAAGCTGCTCTGTGTTCATAAGCTCTATAGCATGTTTCAGCCAAGCCTTCTCATTTTCTTCTTCAGAATGTAGTTGCGCTGGCTTTGATTGGGAACAATTTGTAGATTCGCTTATATGTACATTTGCTGTTTTTAAAATAACATCAGGAATTGTGGTATAATAATCTGGCAAATTATAGTTGTTGGAGGTTCCAGCAGCAGAAATGAGGGCGACAGATTGTTTTTCACCTAAGTTTGATGATGTGAGAAACTGAAAAAGACTAATCCCAGTACCATGGAACGATCCAGTGGCTGTCGTACTCGAAGGATTGTGATCTAAATTGTCTAAAGCACCAACAGTGAAAAGTCCACGACGTAACTGAGCAGGAACTACGGCTCCTTTTTGTCTGAAGTTTTCACAGACTGATGTTGCAAGTTGACTCTCAACCTGGAGAACTCTGTCGTAACTTATAGAAAGACCTAGTTCATTTAATTGATTAATAAGCTTCTTTGACCCTGTTTCTGTGTGAATCTTCATGCCAATGTACAGTGGTAAAGGTGGTTCTGCATTTTTCACATGACGTAGGTTAGAAGCTGATCCTACACGTTTCTTAAAATTGAATAACACTAACTGCGATATGGTTAAAGTAGCTTGCGGATTAATTGATTCTTGTTCTGATAAATCAGAACCATATAGTAACATACTAATAAGAGTTATAAGATTCTGAGGAAGTGAGTCTTCCTGACAACCAAAATCGAAACTTCCATTGAAGTTGAAACCAGCATGGGATAGAATTTCTTTACGCACAATCGTTACTGCCTTAACAAATGTCAGTGCTTCGTCCTCATAATCACAATCCATTGTTTCTTGCAACAATTTCTGCATGCCTGGCTTAAATATAATAATTGTGGCTTTACCATCACTTTGTTCCTGTACATCCGGAAAGTATTCCAAAATCTTCAACTTCAGTCGAGTCCTGTTTATACCTTTATCAAATCCTAATTCTTTTAGACGATTTTCATAGAGTTGATGCAACGTTGACAATTTAAAGCAATAAGTTTGATTCTCGACACAGTTGTCAATGTATGTATAGAGCTCAACAAGCGCTCTTGCCTTGATTCTATTTTCTTCTGATGATTCCTTTACATCTTGATTTTGCTGCCGTAACACGGATCTATAGCGATTCCTGAACATTGTTAGACACTGAAAATGATATTTAGCTTCCTGGGCTATAACATCCTCCGATAGCACTAAAATCAATAAATTTTCTTCATTTAATACTTTTGCCATTCTTTTAATTGTTTCAGCAGCATCAACTGTAGATATTTGATGTAAGTGGCCATTCTGTTCTTGACAAAAAATACAAGACATTTTGTTGAAGGGCGCACGTCTTGGCCGTTTCGCTGCAGAAGAAATGTTATTATCAGTTTCCGTTTTTACTCGCTTTTTGATTGCTCTATCAAGCTTGGATTTGTGGAATTTGTCATGGCAAGATTTGTGCCACGAAGCACGATTTCTGTTCAGAACATCGACAGTAATATCAGTAATGTTAAGCTGCACGGGCAGTGCTCCTAGAGAATTAAATGCCAAAGCGTTTTCCATAAATTTCTCATATGCTACCAAAACACTTCCACTTCTCTTTTTGACATTTAATGGACATCTTATATTTTCTGATGTATTTTTCTGACATATAACGCACAAATTCCAATCCATTTTAATATATAACAAAGAAAATGCACTTAAAAATACAGTAAAAGTTGCCGATAAATAATCAATAAACCCTACGAGACACAAATAAACATTTAAGTAAAAATAAACAAATGAAATAATACAGGTATCTTAATCTATTTCACTTAAATTTAAGCATCATTTATCACTTAAAAATTTAAGGAATTCCCGTTTTCTTGGCTTTATCTCTTTCATTATTGTACTTACGCAAATTTTAAAATTGCAGTTTGTTTTTAGAAAAAAATAGAAGATTGATTTGTTTCGAATATAAGATTTATTTAATTTTTTAACGATGGTACATGCTCAATCGTATTTGAAACGGGACATATTATTATTTAATGCACAAAAAAAAAACTTTTACAATAACACATTTATCTATACATATAATAAAACTGTAATGAAACCAGTAGGTAGGCTATGGGGGAACGACAGCATGTATGTACGACAGCACACTGCGCATCAAAAGTATAGACCCCCATAATGGGTGTCCGAATAATTTTGTGTCGTACTGTACTTGGTTTTATCAGACTTCCGGCGGCTAATTGGTCTGTATAGTTATTATCAGCGTGCGATAAGTCGTTGTTGTTTGTTGAGTCAGTTAATTGGTCTGTGTGTGATAAACCGTTGTTGCTTGATGGAGTTAATTGGTCTGTGTGTGGGTTTTTTATGTTCACTAAAGTTAATTGGCTAGTTTTTTAAACGTTGCCCTCTCATTAAAGTTAATTGGTGCTGATAAGACACTCCGGACTTCGGAAATGTGATATCATAAATATTTTTTAGAATCCAACCAATTAAGTTAATTGGCTAGTTTTTTGAACGTTGCGCGCTCATTAAAGTTAATTGGCGCTGATAAGACATTCCGGACTTCGGAATTGTGATATCATAGCTATTTTTAGAATTATTGTCCACACGCATGTTACAACTTGTTAGCGGAATGCTTAATCGGAAATCAGTTTCTATTTTTAGCACACACGTTAAGACTTGTTATGAGACCGCGGGATCGGAAATCTGCTTCTACTTTTAGCATATAACAATTGTCTGCAAACGTACACAATCGAGAAATCTGTTTCTACAACGCCGCCAGCTCTAGGTATTTTTCCATGCTTTCATTCATTATACAAAGTGTGCATTTAAACAGACCGAAGTTAATGTATGCATGCTGTATTACAATAGATATCAAATTTATTGTAGGCTCGGGGTATACATACATATTAATTTTATCAACAGATAAGAATAAAAATAATTTTATAACAAAAAGAATTAAAAGAGATAAGTATATTATGCCTATTTATATAATATGTAAGTTTAGGCTTTACGGTTTGTCTAGTAGTATAATAAATAGTGTTCATTGGTCTGTGTTATCAACATATTTTGAGAACTTTAAGTTGCTTTAAACACTAAATTTATCTATTATATAAAAGAGAAATACCACTCATTCACTCACTCATCTATATAGAAATCTCCAAAACTAAAATAGCTACAAACTTGAAATTTGGCATGTAGGTCTCTATTGGGTCGTAGGCGCTCGCTAAGAACGGGTTTTGCAAAATTTTTTGTCTAACCGTCGAAATTTACGAAAAACCGTAAGATATTAATTTTTTATTACTGTAATACAGCAGTCTGTGGCCAATTTATCAAAAAATCGTAAAAATTTTAGATAGTTGCTAAGTAATTGTAATTTGAGATTTTTGTATATAAGTATTAATAAATATTCCTAGAGATACTATCAATAATATTTTTACCTGTGACTACTATGAAATTACTTATTTACTGTGCAAAATACTATTTGTATCCAATATGGTTTTATTGGGATATTGTAATAATCTAAAATTTTGTAACCAAATATTTTACTAATTTATCATAAAAGATGAAGGATTAAAAATAATAATTCAACATTCTTCCGTAGAATAAATTGTTTCTTTATTTTCTCTATAAAAGATACCGAAAAATTTTTGGAAAAAAGAGAAAATAAAGAAGCAGTTTATTCTACGGAAGAATGTAGAATTATTAATTTTAAACCTTCATCTCCTATGATAAGTTAGTAAAATACTTGGGAATCTTAGGTTTAAAAATTTCAAACTATTTGTATCCTTTAAAGAAAATAGACAACTGGACTGTCCAGTTATCATCAATTGGCATGTGTGTCTGCTCTTCTCAGCAAATTCCATAAAGATGAAATTTCCATCGGGCCGGGCTCGGTCATCCTGATATTAAAAATGAAATATGGACTTTACTTATCTGTCTTCAGTAGTTTCGAGAAAACGGTAGCAGGTATCAAAAAAATGATATAACAAAACTATAGGTAAAATAGGTATAAGAATCCAAAAAAAAGACGATCAAAGTTGAAGTTATCCTGTAGGACCTGAGAACCCCCAAGAAAGCCTAAAGTAAGCAACTGGACGTATCGTTACCAAATTTTTGGCTCTCCAAAGAAACCCAAAATAAATGGCTGAACGAATCTTGACAAAATTTTTCTCAAATAGTACTGAGTTTCTGAAAAACGACATGAGGATAAAAGCCCCCCCGTGAGCTTTGCGGACCCAAAAAACCCTCCAAATAAACGACCAAACGGATCTTATCCAAATTTTTCTGAAATATTACAGAGATTCCGAAATAAATTAATGTGAATTCTGAAATATTCTCCAGACCCTGGGATCTCAAAATTTCTCACAAATTACAGTTCTCTTGAAATTGTCACTATGCATATCTAACTACCTACGATAAGATCTCAAGGTATGGAAATTAGACATGTTATTGAAATATGAATATAGCCAATTCAGAATATTTGATTTGAAATTAAGGTGAAGTTGGAATGAATCATCCAGCGTCATGGAATTAAACAACTCTATACTCTAATTAAACCACTTGACTCATTTTGATAAAATTTTATGAAAATTAGACGTACTATAAAAATATCAATATGACTTGAAAATATGAATAATATTTTTGTGTCGTCGAGCGAGCGAAGCGAAGCACATAAGTAACTGATTTTGTACAAAATTTCAAAATATCAAATTTAAATGGACATGTGGTCACATTGTCCGTCAGTTACATCAAACAGAGAGCGAATTAAAAAACTGAAGAAATTTGACAATTTTTACTCAAGTACTGTTGAGATCTCTGTGAAAGATGAAACTGACGTTAAAATGATTTCCTGGGGCCTTGGTGCCTTGAAGGGCTTAAAATAGAAGCAATTCTAAGACTGTTGGTATAGTAACTATACTAAGTTCTTACGGTGCGGAAATTAGCCATGCTAATAAAATATGAAGATAGTCATTTTAGAGTCATTGGGCGAGCAGGGTCAAGTGCTATAAATAATTGATTTTGCACAGAATTTTGGAATATATGATTGAATTGACCTATATAAATTTTACCTATAATTCAGATAATTTTATGCAAGTGAAACCGCGGGTCTCAGCTATATGCATATATATCTATTTTAAGATCATTGGACGAACGGAGCGAAACACTAGAAGAAACTGATTTTATAAAGAAATTTAGAATATTTAATTTAAATGTAAAGTGACATCAAAATTAACCCCCAGCACTATCTAATAGAATTAAGATTAAACGGTTGGATTTTGAAAATATTTTATGAAAATTAAATATGCTATGGAAATATGAATACGGTTAATTTAGGGTTATTAGGCGAAAATTATGCTCAGAATTTTAGAATATCAAATTTGAATGAACCTCGAGGTCAGAATTGTCCGTCAAGGCCATCAAATAAGCCCCAAATTAATTGTGATATTAAAATTGTCCCCTGCTATCTTGGTGTCCCAAGCAAGGCTTAAAATGGGAATACTCCTAAAACTACCTATTGATACGGGTATCTAGCTACATAAGGGTGCGGAATTTAGCCATGCTATTGAAATATGCAGATTGCTACTTTAGAATCGTTTGACGAGCGGAGCCAGGTATTATTTCCGAATATCTAATTTAAAATTGATCATTTGACCAATAGTTAAGATAATTTTACGTGGGTGAAACCACGGGTCACAGCTAGTTAATAATATTTTGTATTGAGATATCCAATTGAATATATGAATATTATCAGAAAAGTTATACAAATTAAGTATATTTAGGTAGAACAGTCTTAGTAATTTATAATCTAATGTTCTTAGTGGTATAAACAACAAATTATAAAAAATTTGTAGCCCTCCAATTATCCAGATATACTCATAAAATTCACAGAAAATTGTATTTTATATTATTTAAGTGAAGATCAGTGATATACATGGATGGCCAACTATGTATCTATTTTTGAAGCAAGTATGTTGTAAACAAATGCTATCTATCACAACAAAAACTCCAACATAAACAATTGATAGGAGTGTGACAACACGACATTAAAGGTATATGTATCTTTTTTATTCCTGACTCAAAGTTAGCATTCCTTTAACAAATATATTTTGTCATTTATTAGATAAAGATAAAATATAGTATAGAAATACAAATAACTGCTGTCATCTTTTTCTTTAATGACTATTTAACTTTTCAAACGATGTTTTAAGTTGTCTCTCCATGTATCTCTATGGTGAAGATATAAGTTAATTGGCATAGTTCCCATGATTTCTTCCATCAACAGACTCAATTTTAAAATTATTAGAAAACAAGCACACATATCATTTGAGTTTTAATAAACAAGAATTTAATTTCTTTGAAATTACTAGTAAAGATATTCGCTATGTTAATTTCATATCAAAAATCTCCTAAGAATATATCGAATATGTAAATTTGTAAGCCATTTAACACCACCTGAAATTTTTGTGATATTTAACTAATTAATAATTATCAAAATAGCCGTCTGTTATATAAAGATATCTCCATTATGAATAAAATAATGTTTTCTGATACAATTATGTAAAGGAAATAAAAATATATAGTATATGAAATCTGAATGAAGCGGCATACAACAATAATAATAATATACCGGATGTTTACAAAGTATATATGTTCTTCACAAAATACAGGGTGTATATAGTAAATATAGCTTGTTCCATTAAAATTCGAATTTAGACAAGTAAATGGGCCAATATTTGGGAACAAGTATTGCTCTTGGTTGTGGTGGGGCTACTTGAGAATGAACTATGTAAATTGATACTTCCATATTTTGTATATAACTATTCATTCATGAACTAATCAATATTAATCAATAGAATGTATTTCCAACTCAACTTGCCATAATATTGAGAAACACATCATCAACTTAAACACATTTGGGGTTTAGTATTTGTTAAGTGTTCGCAAGAACTTTAATTAATTGACAAATAGTTTCCAAGCGTCCAGAATTGAGAAATCTGTTTTGTATCTCAGCTCTAGGCAGTTTTAGTTCATTCAATCGGTTTATTATCAAAAGAAAAAAATCGATTGTTGGTTAAGAAATATTCTTATATTTCTTAAACATCATACCTGAAATTGTAAGATATATTACATACTCGAGTAAGTAATATTACATACCTGAAATTCTGAGAAGTTGTAGGTGAAAAATAAATAAAAAATTGTTTTATTAATTACATATTTATTTATTTAAATTGGTATATACATAGTTGAAATATTGTAAATTTTAGCACATTATAAACAGTTTGATAATTTGAGCTCATTAGTATATTATTGAGTGGGTTGTGGGTTGTGGCAGGTGGCGGGTGGTGGCAGGCGGTGGTGGTGGTGGTAGCGGTGGTGGCAGGTCACGGGTGGTGACAGATGGTGGTGGGGGAATTAAGCAACTTATGGGGACACTATTCGTTGAATGAAATAAATACTGGTTCAGCTTCAACTTCAGCTTAAACACTCAAAAACAATGTCGTCCTCATCATCATCATCATCATCATCGTCAGCCTACTGGAAGCGTTTACAAGTGTTTTCAAGTGAATTGGATAAATTACGCAAACGAATTGATACATATGAAAAAATGGTTGATGCAATTGTGAAAATTCAAAATTTGGATCTATCATCTGAACCGATGGATTTTGATGAAATAGATATGCCAATTGGTGAATTTTTCGAAAAAGAGCCAACGTTAATAAACGAGTTGACTTTGAGCACATTTCTACAAATCTATAAATACATCAATTTGAATGTATTGAAAAGTTATGGTGCAAAAATCATACGTCGCGCATGGATTTGGTTACCGGCTGACTATCAAAAAATATTTCAAGATTGTGAACCATGCTTTGAACACTACAATCGACCGTGGCAGCAAGATCATATTGATGGTCCGCCAAGTTTAAAACAACATTGTCAAATGTGTAAAAATGGCGTTAAAATGGAGGAAGATTTTCAACCACCCGCTGGTCAACCGCTAACATTTACCACACAAATTTTACGAATCGAAGATATATTTTTATTACAACCTGATTTGTATATACATGTTAACAATTTAAATTTATTATTGTATTTAACTATAAAATTAATGAACTATGATATTTGGATAAAACATTTATATATGTATGATTATATTAAGCCAGATTATGCTAAAAGAATTTGTGCAGTTTGGGATCAGTTACCTGAAAATGTAAAAAAATCACGTTCTGGGGTAATAGAACATATACGCAAATTATATAATTTTTAATATTTATTTATTGTAAAATATTTCTGTATACATACTTATAACATTTAAAATAAAAAATTATTAAACATAATTGTGAGTTTTTTTATTTTAAACACTGTGTATATTACACATATATTATTTTGTTATCTAAATACATCCGTATAAATAGTTATAAATATATACTTTGTTTTTTGCTTTATTCACACTAATTTAGTAAGAGTCTTAGTTAATCAGTTAATCGCAAATAAATTTGAAAACTTAAACCTCATAACTGCTATATTCATCACTTAGCAGATATTTCTTTATCACAAGCGACGGTTCAATAATGTTAGCTTTTTCCAACCCATCGATTATTGAAAATATTTCTCGACCCACATTAGTATTTTTCAGCCTATTAATGCTCTTAAGTAAATCGCCGTGATTTTTTATATAATAACTAAATGTAGCCGGTTGCAAAGAATCACCTTCAGCTTCTCTTATACTTAAACTGCGTAAAATATCCAACATTTCTTGTCCAGTTGCTGTGGTGGTAATTAGTTCTAGTAACTTATACATAGTTTTTGGAATGCGCCAATTATTAACATACTCCAAGTTTTCAGTATTGCTATGATGATCCATAGCGTTGGTGTACTTGAACTGTTTAGTTGGTACTTCTGTTTCAACATATTCATTTGAACTAGATATTCTTTGACGCTTCAGACTTGCTGGTTTGACTGAACCAGAAGTTTGTTCGTCATCTTTTCTGCATGTGTTTTCAAGCTCTTTGATCATTAAAATATCTAGAGCAGTTTCTAAAAGGTTAGTTAATTTAGGAAATAAGGATGCTTCATTAGTAATAGATGTTAAATTATTTTCTCGCTCGTTTTCATTAGCCAAACCATCCTTTTCGTTCATCAATTACAAAGAGTTTTGTGATTTCTTTAAGGAATCAAATTTAGCTTTAATTGATTCAGTTGCAGCTGTCATTCTTTGATCAAAAGGATTCATGGTGCAATCAATATTATTTGCTGAGCTATTTTTAATTAGGCATGATGTATTTTCTTTATCATTCATTGTTTTATTACTGTAAGAGTTATCAGAAGAATCAGAATCATCATTCTCACGAACATTTTGATGAAATGGGTATTTATTTCCCTCATCAATATTTTTTGAATTATAAGTATAATCATCACCAAAAGCATCGCCATCATAATTAGACGTAGAGCCATCATCCTGTACTGATAAAGATGTATTTGATAAGGCAACATCTTTGAATTTATTCGCTTCAGTCGTAGCACCATTAACGTAATTTAACGAATGATGTTGAGTATGTAAATGTCGAGAAAGATTGAACTTTCTTGTAAATGCTCTCCCACAAAATTCGCAAGTATACATAGCTTAACAGTGTAACTTGTTTGCGAGTAACTTAGCAACTGACTAGAAATTCGTTGTGCGCCAATACTTATATACTCCTGCTTCTACTCTTTCTTAAACAACAAAAGAACAGCTAGAGTTAGATAAAAGTAAGAGATGAGTCTAAAATACAATGTCCCGGTCGACCGGAACATCGGTTGAGTCGACTACAACATCAGTTGAATCGACTAGAACATCAGTTGGGTTGATTGAAACATTAGTTGGGTCGATTGAAACATTAGTTGGGTCGATCGAAACATTATTTGAGTCGACTGGAATCAAATTTTGAGTTAAACATAATTTTGAGGGTGACTCTTTCTGGTGTGAGTCTTTTAGAGTGGCTCATTTTGTTGCACCAAATGACTCATTTGGCTCTACTGAGGGACTCATTTGCTCCACTGAGTGACTCTTCTTGAGTAATTCTTCTAGAGTAGCTCATTTTGCTGCACCGAATGACTCATTCAGCTCTACTGAGGGACTCATTTGCTCCACTGAGTGACTCTTCTGGAGTGAGTCACTCGTACATGCTCCTAAATATAGGCAATTACTTTGCGTTGCCAAGTGGCCCCATACGTAAATAGAGTTTCCGGTTAACCCGAACAAAATTTCATTCAAAAATTCAAACAATTTGAACTTGGATTTTTCTGAAGGTGAATTTAATGTATACACGCTGTATTTCATATAACACAGTAGACGCACTGTATTATTTTATATAGACTTCTGATAATATATATGTGATAATACTGATAATTAACAACACTGCACTATAGTAATTATTGTCTAACATTTGAGATAAAATTTATATTTAGGACATAGTTTTATAGTAAAAAACGACCTTTCTGAGGGTCGCTAAAAATAATTCATTTTTATTTATATTATAAAAGATATTAATTAATAAATGTCAATTAACATTTTGCATCACTAATTGATCTGAATAAAAATATTGTTTTTAAACCGTATTGTTCTTGCTTTTTGTCGCAGAATGTGGGTGATATAAAATCCGTTTGGTAGTTCTACACATTGTTTTATAAAACACATCTTTAACGCTATTGGGACCCACCACCTCGCTTAATTTGCATTACTCCAAGTCGAAATGGAGTTTGAGTTGGCTGAAACAGTATCCTCAAGCCGTTTGAATAACTAATTCTACTATAAATTACTCACTTTGCTCGCATGAGTAATCCATTTAATCATTTACACGTCTGAGTTCAATTTTAATGAGGCAAAGCTATATTTACTATATACACCCAGTATTTTGTGAAGAACATATATGCTCTATAAACACACAGGGTATATTATGCTTACAATATGATATTTCTGTTTTTTAGATATTAGATAATTTTTAACTCCTTGTAATAAATGCAATAGATAACGATATTTTATTCATAGTCAAGATATTTTTATATAACTGACATCTAGATTGATAATAAAATTGTTAGATATTACTAAAATTTCAGGTGGTGTTAAACAATTAGAGGATTATCTCTAGTCGATTTATTCTTAGGATATATGAAATTAATCCTATAAAGTATGTAATTGCATACACATTATGGTTCAAGAACAGCAGCTGAAGCGAAAAATTTCAAATGTAGCTAAATCCAGATGTGCTGAATATCGCACACTGAAAGATATTGATCTTGAACGAGAAAAATATTTACAAGAATCATTTAAAACAATTACTGAATCATTTAAGGAACTAGCTGTTGAAATAAAATATGATTCAATAAAAGTTTATTGCTTAAGGACGAAAAAATCGATGCATCCTAAAATTAAATAACCACATCTTTTCGTTGATTCTAATACTAGTATAAAACAGCGCTTTCTTACAGCCACTGACACACAACTACCACCACCGCAACACAACTACCACCTTTGGTTTACTCAATTTCCAGTCAGGTGGAACGAAATTTGATTCAGCGAGAACAAAATTTCAATCAAAAAATTCAAACAATTTGAAATTGGATTTTTCTGAAGTTGAATTTAATGATAACACGCTGTATTTCATATATCTCTCTATATTATACTGTGATGAAAAACTGGACGCCCTGTAACAAAACAAATACCATAAAATAATATTCCGATAACACTCACCATAAAATTTATACTCCTACCCTTTCTTTTTATTCCTATCATTATATAACTTATTTTTTCCGTTCCGGTGACTGGTATCTACAGGAGAAGAATCGAGGAAGAATCTCTCTCTTATATTTTGGACTTGGACGAAAGAACATCTCGGCTCCACAAGTTGTAATTATTTAAAACATCTTTTAATTGTTGTAAAGTGTTGTGTAGATTAAATCGCTTATAGTTATAATTTGATCTTTTCTTATTTATTATCATTATTATTTGAATTCATCCTGTATTCTGCTGTGATTCCGGTTAATGGAGTCATCGAATCAATGTCTGTAAAGATTTAAATTTTCCTTAAAAAGAAGGAAATAAATTGATTCAAATTTGGGCTTACCATTTTGATGCTGTGAATTCACCACGTGTATAGGAATTTCAAATCGGATCTAACCACCAATTTCCAAGCAATAAGGGAAGGACAAATATAACAACTAAAGCACAATTTTAATACCATAATTTGGTGAGTTAAATAAGAATAAATAAATAAATAAATAAACCAACACAAATTTCATTTGGAAAAATAATCAATTTATTGAAGATCCAATAAACAAATTTATTAGAATTGTCGATTGATTTACAATTTGAATCATATCTGACAACTTCAAATATAAACAATACAATTGTAGAGTATATAAGGAATTGCCTCTATAAGTACTCACAACTACTCTTTCATTTACATAGTCTGTGGTACGTATTTATGGTGTTTGTTGCAAACATCATATCAACACCAATCCATACGTATGTCAGACCACAGATCGAAGGAGTTAATCATTTCTGTTTGTGGTGAGGTTTCCATCGCGCACCCTTTCCTGCAAATTTCGTGACTGTCACAATTTTAATCACGCAAAGCGAAACCCACACCACAATTGGTAGCAGAGCGCTAAAATTTTTTTGAATATTTTTTCATAATAATTACCATATAAGTATTATTTACCATATATATAAAAAAAAAAAAAATTAAAATTAAAATTAAAGTTGATTTATTTGTTAACAATTTATCAAAATACTATTACTTCTACAAAAAGCAAACAGATACTGCCCCCTTTTTCTTTCAAATTTTACAGATTTTTCATTCATCCATACATCAGTTACCACAGCCATGCCTAATACCACAGCACCGAACACTGCTGCAACAACATATACTTCATCTACCAACACTGGCTCTGTACCTTCGGAAAACGCAGCCGCTGACACCTACGTTCCTATGCGTAACACCGGCGCCATTCCTAAACAAACAAGTCATAGTCAACAATTCAAACTTTCGACTGACACATGCACAACACCAGCAAACAGAGATCCAGTCACCTACCCTCCCCAATTCCACAACATTTCCCCACAACCTGCATATATCCTCCAGCATAATCAGCCTCCATTCTAACAATTTAAACCACCACTTGCACATTACCCTCGTGAACAATATTTCATTCTTGACCCATACCTCACTCAACCAGTCCCCCCACCACAACCACAAGCAAAAATTCTAGCCCCCGAACATACCCCCATTCTTCATTCTACAATAGCGAAAACAAAAATCAATTTCGATCAAAATATATCAGCCACCTCGATACCTCACACACAAGATCCACACATACAATCAACCACAATCTCCACTCAGCAACTACCACATTCACAAAATTCTCAAAATACAACAAATGATTCTACTCACCTATCCAACTTAACACAACTTAACATCCTGAACACACAACTTTTACAACAAATTACAACAAGTTTAGCTACAATATCTACCAGCAAGGACCTTGGTTTGAAACATCATCAAATTTCAAAATTTTTCGCCTCTCTTCCGGACCCAACGATTCTAAATGGTGATGACCCAGACAAAACCCTTTCTCTAATAGTCACCATCGATGAATTGCAGCAATTGGAAATCGCCTCTATTAACACCATCTTCCGACTCCTAATAACTTCGACTTCTGGTGATTTAAGACAATTCTTCGCATCGCACTGTAATACCAACCAATCTTGGAAGGAATTAAAGGGAGAACTATGGAATAATTTTGCATCTAAAACACAGATGGCAACATTAATTCAAAAGCACTTATTCAGGTATCAAAAAACCAATGAAAATCTCACCCAATTCGCAAATGATATAGAAAAAAAAGCTCTAGCATTAAATTACCATGACACTTCACAACTAATTGCTCATTGTGCTACTGCACTATTGCCATCTTACATGGAACACTTTGATCCCATGTTTAAATATTATGAAAAATTTTTATCCAATTAAATAAAAATTATGAATTTAAGCCAAGATAATGGTTGAAGCACAACTCCCACCACCTCGCTTAATTACAACCAAGGGAGTATCCCTTAATATTTTCCGATAGAAAAATTTCGTGTGTAAATTTTACCAACCATAATTTTAGTACACCCTGTCTCATTTAGGTGTTAACGATAGCGATTTTACTTACAATTTTAAGTAAAATAACTTCCAAACTAGTTGAGGTACGTCAGCATATTGTAGGAATTTTTACTATGATTTAAACTTTTATTATAATGGTAGATAAGAAAATAAAGTAGGTATTTATAATTTATTTATTTATATTTGAAAAATTTTATATAACATTTAGATAACAAAATATGGTACACTCAGATAACAAAATATGGTACACATATGTGTAGTATAATTTGTTTTAAATATATTGGTCCAGATGATGGGTTCAAATTTTGAATTTTCGCAATTGCATCAACCATTTTGTCATATGTGTCAATTCGTTTGCGCAATTTATCCAGTTTCCTTGAGAACGCTTGTAAACGCTTCCAGTGGGCTGATGATGACCTTGTTTTTAGGTGTTTAAGCTGAAGTTGAAGATGTGCCAGTATTTATTTCATTCAGCGAATAGTGTCCCCACGCAAGCGTATCGGTTTCCCCTTCCACAATATGACGTTTCATATCATACGGACTGAGTTCTATTTTCTTTTGCGTCACACTGGCCACATTATGATTTTTAGATCGAATCATATTCTGTAGGCGAGTTAGTATGATGCAATTTTTCAAACATTCTACATAATCATTAAATGTGATGGTCTTCTTCACAACAGATGTTTTTACACCTTTCGCTTTTTTGCAATGATCCTCACCATCCACTTGGCAGCTATACATCTTAGCGCGTAGACCAACAAATTTTGTTAAAATCCGTCCGCAAAGTTCATCTTTCATGAGCCCGGGAATTTTTTTATTCACAAGCTCTATGTTATATCGGTTGGTGGGTGGGTAATCCGAGGTGTCGAAGAATCTGATATCACGTTTCATTATCACATAGATATCTGGACATTATATCTGGTAAATCAACGAATCCGTGTCAGTGTATAATAATTTACAATTATTTCCGAATGTTGGACTCATGTAACCGTAGTGAAAATCGTAAACGCATGTCTTGGAAATATCAAGAATCGCCTGACCCACATATATTGGTTTATTCATTATAACTTCAGTCTTGCGTAACTCAAGAGCGATAAGATTTTCGGCAAATATTGTACAGCTATGAAAATTTGGTCTCGCAAACATAGTTTCAGCCCCATAACGACCATACCATTGGGTTAGCAATTTGACGATTGAATGTTTGCGTACATTTTTCATCGTTTTCCCGAAAACGGCGTTGTTCAAGAGCTTGTATAGGTTTTTCTCGAATTCGTTAGTTACCTTCTTTCTTAACTCCGTATTCAAATCAATATATGATTTCAACCAGGGCTTTTGCTCGAACTGTAGTACTCGATGAATTTTAGTCAATTTCATACCATGTCGCAAACATTGCTTTAAATTACGATAATGAATTATATATTTTTCTTTATTGTATAGCGTAGCTAACAACATTTATTGTTTGCTACCCGGTGGATACATTCTCTCCGGACACATCGGTAAGTCATTATGTTTATCATGGAGTTCACGCGGATATTCCAAATCAACTTCAACAAGTAACCGATCGGTGAATCATCTGGCACATGGCTAACATCGATGTTTACATTTTCGAGCCATTTAAATTTTCCCGTTGGTAGATACTGAGACATTGCCCAACCATACAAGTTATTAACATCATAATACATGAGATATTTTGTCTCATCGTTTGGATCATACGTTTCCATGTACTTGTTATTTGCTTCCGCATATCGATTACTACATTGTAATAAACCACCGCGTATACCTCGTTCGACGAAAAGTAGCTGGTCAATATCCGATATCAACTCCAATTCAACTTTCGTATGCTTCAAGGCCGCATGCCAAGTCAAACCGGGCGTCGTGTAATAGTGTGCGGGGTCCAATCGGGGAGCGCTTTATTGATGAGTCGTATGTTTGTATTGCAATGTTTGACCCAGCGTTCCAATTCCTCAGCATTCTCCGTTTCATTTAAATTTATTAGTGCTTGACGAATATTTTCCACCATTTTAGATGTAATTTCATTTATTTCCGCCATAATTGTAGCAATAGCAAACAGAAGTAATATACCAATAGCAAAGTAACAACACTTAGCGAGTATGCTCACGAAATGTATAAGCATGAGTGGTATGAGTGCGTTTTCGCGTCTCATTTATATACACGCTCTAGCTGACGTCACACATTAATTAAAATTCCAATGCGGCGAGATTAAAAGTTATCGACATCCCGCGCATATGTCAATTAACTTAATTAGCTTCTAAAAAATATTTATGATATCACATTTCCGAAGTCCGGAGTGTCTTATCAGCGCCAATTAACTTTAATGAGAGCGCAACGTTTAAAAAACTAGCCAATTAACTTTAATGGACATAAAAAACCCACACACAGACCAATTAACTCAATCAAACAACAACGGTCTATCACACACAGACCAATTAACTGACTCAACAAACAACAACGACTTATCGCACACTGATAATAACTATACAGACCAATTAGCCGCCGGAAGTCTGATAAAACCAAGTACAGTACGACAGAAAATTATTCGGACACCCATTATGGGGGTCTATACTTTTGATGCGCAGTGTGCTGTCGTTCCCCCATAGCCTACCTACTGAAACCGTGTCTGTAGATGGAATATTTTTTAACAATTCTAATATGGTGGTCTAGATAGTAAGTTATCAATATACTCGTAGATACCAATCCAGTAATTTTTGAATTTTTTGTTTGTTTGCGTGTTTGTCTAACGCAAAAACTACTGGACGGATTTTGATGAAATTTCGTACAGTGGTAATCTATTACTTGAGTCGAAATATAGGATACATTTAACTTCAGTAAAATGTATTGTTTCGATAGAAAATTCAAAAATTAGTTCGAGCATGTGCACACATCACGCAAAAACTATCAGACGGATTTTGATGAAATTTAGTATGGTGATTACTTATTACCTGTGTCAACATACTGGATACGTTACTTACTGGGGGAAGATGTCTCTTTCTTACAGGAAAATAACCGAAACTCGCTCAATCAAAAATTAGGTGAAAATTTTATAAATAAGGTACTACCAGTGAGTGAAGTTGAGAAAAAAGACTCTTTTTAAATAATTTTTTTAAGTGAAAATATTAATTTTAGGGCAAAATTTTTTTTACATATGATAACTTAGGATCTACATTTTGTAAAAAATTATATGGCATAGTCATATGTAATTGTGCATTCCCCCACCAAAACCGGAAGTAAAGCGTTTTTTCGAAAAATTGCGCGTATTTGAAAAAAATGTTTTAAAAATAGCCCCATTTTTCCGTACTTTTAAGTGTCTGAACGGAAAAAAAGTAAAAAAAAAAAAACACGAGGTCGGTGAGGGGATGCGCAAAAGGTATAATAATAAATAAAATGAGCCGAGTTTTATTAAAATCGGATAAGAAGTTTTTGAGCTAGGATTTGCGCAAATTTTAAAAATGTCGTTTTAAGCAAAACACATTTAAAGTTTTTTTTAAAAATAAATTTTTGCTTATATAAAAAATTTAGAGATATATTAATAACTAATCAGCCAACGCGGGACCGTATAGTAATCCATAAGCAATCTCAAATTCTTCCTCCTGTAGTTTCCTATCCTAATTTTTCTTTGTATGGCCTCCCGGTTTTACGGAACGTCGTTAAAACATGACTTTACAAAAATCGGTCTAACTTTTTTTCTACTTTGAATTTTGACTTGAAATTTTAAATACATATTCTCGGGACATTTGTAGACCCTTTTATAAAAAAAAAAAAGAAAAAAAAAAAACATTTCGAAAAAAAAATTTTTATTTCAATAATAGTACCTTAAATGCAATCACTATAAACAGTATACTTGCAACAATGTATTCAAATATGCATATAATTTGATACGTTAGCAACGTTTATGTATTTCTATGCAGAAACCGAGCGAATAACCTCACGGACACAGCTAGTAAATGTATAAATGATTTACTTGCTAATGACATTACAGGTTCTGTAGAACGTTATTCAAGATGGCCGCCTTGTAGGTGTCGGAATTAAGTGGATCCTACTCAAAAATTAAAGATTATATCTTAGCCAATATGTAAACCAAAATTGGTGCTTTTGTCCGGCGTGTCCACATCTAACCAAAATTTTGCATTAATCTGCCTAACTATGCTAGAAATATATCATCCACATATTTGAAAAAAATCGGTACAGTAAAATCCAATCTGTCCAAACATTCATCCTTCCAGTCAGTAACTATGCTTCCAGTCGGCATATTTTGCCGATTGAAGTTTTTCACACATTTGTCTGTTTTTATTATACAAATATTTCGATCAAACTCAGATATTTTAGTATCACATTTTAGTTTACTTTTTTGTGCAGAATATGCTGATTTAATTTTTGTTTTTACCGGAAAAATTTTCAGTGAATAATGTTCTGACCTAACGTTCGTCTAAATTAAAATATATATATCTAATTAACAGTAACAGTTAAAGCGGATGGCCAAAACTATCCATTATTTAAATGGATAAAATTGTTTAAATTGTTTAAATTATATGGTTTAAATTGTTTAAATTGAATGGTTTAAATTGTGTAAATTATAAGATTAAATTCAAAAAGAGCTGTTAATTTTTTCTTTATCAGCGTCCATATTTTGAAATTAAAATAAATTATATTTTAATAACAATAATTAGACGATGCCCTCAAAAAACTAAAAAAATAAAGTCCTGGGTCAGACGGCGTTTATTTACAAATGATTGAAAACATACATCCTTCAGGAAAAGAGTTTATCCTCCACTTATACAATAAAATATGGACCACACACTACATACCACGGAAGGAATCGCTAATCATCCCAATAGCAAAATCTAACAGAAATAAACTACAAATTGGTAACTACAGACCAATTTCACTAGGAAATCATCTATCCAAAATACTAGAACGAATCGTTTTTAAACGCTTACAATAGGAAATCGAGAAAAGAAACTTAACTATTCCACAGCAATACGGCTTTACTCGAAATAAATCGACTATTGATTTCCTAACCATCTTGGATAACGATATAAAAAATGCTTTTATTACAAACCAAAATCTAAATGCCATATGCATTGACTTAGAGAAAGCTTTTGATACGATACAGAAACATAAAATTATAAACCAATTAATCACTTGGAACTTCAGAGGAAATTTGCTAAAATATATTGACCAGTTCCTTTCAAATCGTACATTCAAAGTAAAAATCGGAAACCACCTCTCATCTACCTACAAGCTTTCAATTGGAATACCCCAAGGCTCCGTGCTTTCAACTATATTATTCAACGTCGGAATAAATGATATAAAACAGGAGATCCCCCATCCCGTTAAGATCATCCTGTTCGCAGACGACATAATAGATTATGCACGTACGTCCAATGAAAACCATGCACAAAATTGGCTTTAACAAACAGTGACAAGAATACACGAATGGTGTAATAAGAATGGATTACGTATATTCATTAACAAACCAAAATACATGTCTTTCCAGAAAAACAGAAGTAAAAAACACAACTTTGAGAGGAAATTTTTGTGGTCCACCATGGAACATATAGATGTATGTATTTCTTAAAAAGATATATTTTTGAGGTATACATTCGTTGACTGCTGTTTTTATTTTTTGATATAGTAGATCTAAATTTTGTTCTATATTCAGTATTGGGCAAAATGTAATCAAATTGCAGATTACAAATTACGATTACAGAATGTAAACTGCGATTTTTGATTACAAATTTTGTAATTTGTATTCAGATTGCAAATTACATTTACAAAATGTAATCGAAGATTTTTGATTACAATTACATTTTGTAATCGTAATTTGTAATCGTTTCTGGATTACAAAAAAAGTAATCGTTTCAATAATTTGATTACAAAATTACGATTACTTTTGCTTAAGATATACGAATAAAATTGCTATAGTTAATACGAATTAAAAAAATTTGATAGTGAAAAAATTAGATAAAGGTAAGACCTCTAGCACACACTACGTCGTCAAAAGTATGGAGACACCTTAACCCAGCGGGAGGGGGTACCCACACTTTTGACGCGGTACTGTACTTAACGTTGCAGTGCACAGCCATGTTAAAAGTGTGGGCACCCTCTCCCCTGGGTTAAGGTGTCCCCATACTTTTGACGACGTAGTGCGTCGAGAACCCGCTAACCGGCTCAACCCTGCTACTGCCACACGAGTGAAGCCGCGGGTAAATGCTAGTATGTCTTTCAAAACTATTTGGACGCTATCTTATAATATACATGGACACATATGCACACGTATATTATACATAAGCTATAAAAAAACTCCTTTAGGAACCCGTTTGTTCGGACCAATGTCCGCACTCGAATTATCCACATGGCTAACTAACTACCTACCTACCCTCCTACAAGGTTTTTTACGAATTATATCCAAAACAGTTTTTCAATACCTTACGAGTATTAGGAGAACAGAAATACTTATCCATATTTATGTGCTTATTGGTTACTAGTAAAAGTAATTTGTAATTTGATTACAAGTAATCACGAGATTGGACATACAAGTAATTGGATTACATGTAATCGTGATTACATTAAAGAAATGTAATCGTAATAAAATGTAATTACGATTACATCTAATCTGATTACAAGTAATCGATTGCGCCCAACGCTGTCTATATTAGTATATTTTGTTTATTTTGTTTAGCATATGAATCTGTTCTGCAAAACAGAGAAAGAAATATAGTGTTCATTCCAGGTGTTCATATTCCAAACAAAATAAAAAGCTATATATAGGTATATAGGTATATATTATATAGGTATATATACCTATGAACACCATATTTCCTTCTCTGTTTTGCAGAACAGATTCATATGCTAAACACAATAAACAAAATATACCTATATCATATCCAGGTTAAATCTTATGAGGTTTCGATAAGTATTCCAATCGACACAGTCGAACTGGAATTTTATTATTGGGGTTAATGGAGTATTTAAGAATGAAATTGTAATTATAATAGGGTAGTGGTCTAGTTGAGTTGGAGTGCTATACTGCCTCGACCATAGTTCCTCGTAAGTGTTCCAGTTGAGTTGGAGTGTTATACTGGAACTAGCAATTGAAATATATATATCGCTGATTGTGTACCGTTCGTTAAGTTGTAGTGGGTTGGATTTCCGTTATTTAAAATTATTAGATCATCGTTTTGGGCAATTAATCGTTCGATTATTTTACCACGAGTGTCTGTTCTTTCACTACCTATTAGTAGCGTGTACGTGTTCAGATCACCTACTATTATGAAAGGTTTCGGAAGCTGCTGAATTATATTTTCCAAGTTGTGTATTGTGAAATCGGCATTAGGTGGTATGTATGCATTACAAATAGTTAATTTAAGTGAGTTATTTAATTGTACTTCAGTTGTTGTTAATTGTAAATTAGTGTTTATGTTTTTCGAATGGATACTATTGTGCACGAAGGTAGTTACACCCCCGCTTGCAATATTACCTTCAGTGTAACCGTGCCTATATGTTATGTAATTACTTAGGCCTGCATTATGTTTGTCTAATAAATGGGTTTCCTGTAGGCAGATTATTTTTGGTTGATTTGTTCAGGTTCAAAAAGTTGTTTCAGTTCAGGTTGTCGTCTATAGAATCCATTCCATTGGAGGATTGTGTTATTCATTTTAATCTTCTTCCGAGCTACTAGCTCCTACGGGGTTGTTTTTTATTTTTTTTATTAACTTTGTTAAGCTTTCTTTGGTTAAAGAGTCCTTTAGAATGTAATAAATTTGTTCTAACGTATTAATTATTAATTCCTTAGTTATTAAGTATTTTTTCCACGCTGGACTTCCCTTGTGACTCAATTATGAGACACTTCACTTGATCAAAAGTTATAGGGTAATTATCAAATTCGTGATTTATGTGTTCTTTTGGGTTTTCAATTGCGTCCAGAAGGGTGTGTTTTCTCTCAACTGATTGTAAAGGAGTAGATTCTATAGTTTGATCAATATTTGTTTTTTCTGATGCTACTTGTCTTAACTGGCTGTTATTTGTTTGATGTTTTTTAGCTTTATCAAGATCTGAATTTTCGGAACCTGAGCTAAAAGTTTTTTCGTAGAATTTTTTATTTCGGTGTGTTTGTGGGTAAGATTTGAAGATAAATTTGTGGTGGTCGTGTTTTCTTTTGTGGTTTCTTTTGTCGAGGTTGGTTGTGTATGGGCGTTGGAATGATCCATAGGTATAATTACTGTAATTGTATGTGATTGAGTTTGTTCAAGGGTATATTCAGTATGAACATATAATGCTTCATCATTATGCTGGGGTATTGTCTTATTGCTATTTTCCGTTTCAAGTGTTCCTAAAGGTTGTTTGCATCTTTGGGTAGAGTGGACATTTTGCGTTTATTTTCCTCAACTTATAAATAAAAAGTATAGGATTCACCGTCGGCTACCATTTTTATAAACTCCGGAACAATTTCATCGTCATTAATATCTATGTATACCTGTCTACGATTCGTAAGTATATGATGGGCTCCAGGTAGTTTCGATGATATGGTAATATCAGTTACAGGTGAGACTAGTTTAAAATTTATTGATTTAAAAAAAATTATCTATATCCTCGTTTTCAGTTACAGGATGTACACCGTGTATAATCAACCTTTTCGCATTGAAAATGAGAGTTCGTGTAGGAGCCCATTTGTTTTGAACTTTAATTTGTGGGTTTGATTGTACAAATGATTTTGCTAAGTCCTTGGTTTTAAAATAGACTATTATTCGTCTTTGTGAAGAGAGGAATATTGATACTATGTGAAGCGGATTTATTTTTTGTGTGATTACTGCTAAGTATTCACTTTCCATATTTCTCCATTCTGTATTTTCTATCATAGGAATTACGATTGCACATTCTTTTGTCAGTTTTTGTGATTTTTTAGTAATGTTTGCGTAGGATGGGTTATTATTTTGTGTTTGTGTTTGAATTTGAGTCATGGTTTGGTTTTAGTTTGAATTCATTTGAGTAGTTTTAGTTTTGGTTAGCTTTTACTGATCTGTATAAATATGAACTTATTGACAATAATTTTTGTTTTAACATATTTGGGTACTCGCCCTATAAGCGAGTACGTTCGTCTATATTGTATTCACTTCAATGCACAATGATATTATTAGTGATTTAGATATAAATTTAAAAATAAGTTAGGTAACACAAATATAACAATATTAAATGTAATTATGAAATAAATAATTAATTTTAATTAATTGTTGATGATTACTCGATCACGATTTAAACATAACTCCAAACATGTTTGCTTTGAAACACGGAGGGGTGCCATTATACACATCTTATGTGATGACGTAATTATTAAATGAGAGCGTGCGTCATAGGAGCTTGCTATGTATCTAGTAATGGTTCCTAACCAGAGCTGAATCTGAAATATCCACGAAAAACTAACTACACTTAACCAATTCGCTGCAGGCTGTTATAACTGAAGGGAGAGAAGACCAGACCGGTGTCCACTCCCCAATGCCCACTATCTATGCCTATCCTTCTTGCCTTAGAATGTTGTTCATCACTGAACAGACACGAGACCCCTCTCGACCTGGCCCGCTCATCTTTTAAAATTAAACAACAAATAGCGCTGCTATTTATGAGCCTCTAAATTCCATGAATTAAAAATTTTGAGTTCAGCCTCTCGGTACACTGAGCAAGAATTTAATATTTTTAGTGGGGGAGGGATGCTAAGTGGCGTTCTACTCAACCTCCTACCACTTAAAAATAAAAATTTTAAAATTAAAAACTATTTATGAGCTTTTGAACAAGTCAAATTTCGATTTCTGATCTCATCCTCATAGTTTCCAACTTAATTGATGAAATTTGAAAAAGAAGTAGATACTTGAAAAATAAAAAATACATTCTTTTTTATGTTTAAGAATAAAGCTTTAAAATACGTGCATTCTAATTATTCAACCATATTAAAACCTTATAAAAACCACTGCGTATCTCTTCGACATACAAGAAAACTATTTTATATTTTCGGATTTGGGATATCAAGAAAACGAAATAAACGAAAACACAGCAGTTTTACAATATTTTATCTGTTTTTTTATTTAACAAAACAACACATTTTATTTTGTTTTAATTACGCCAGCTACGTATCTCTCGCTCAATTTAAATTATTTAAATTACATGTATATATATATGTATACCTTATTTCAAATACAATTGGTCATGAATCAAAGTTAAAAAATTAAATCTTATATTCAAAACAAATCAATCTTCTATTCTTTTCTAAAAAGAAACTGCAATTTTAAAATTTACGTAAGTGTAATAATGAAAGAGATAAAGCCAAGAAAACGGAAATTATTTAAATTGATAAGTGATGAAGCATAGTTAAATTTAACTGAAATGGACCATATATTTTATCATAGATATGTCGGCCTATTCTGACGCGGCATTCTCCTCAATGTCACAGAGGAAATCAGGATCATAATCTGTCAAGAATAACTTTTCATTTTCTTCTTGAGCATTATATTGAATCCAACGCTTAATTCTTTCGGATGGCAAAACAGCTCTATACGGTTTTTGACTGACTTTTTATCCAGGTATATCTGATATTAGATACCTATTATCGTCTAAAACGATTTCAGTGCGATACAATGACATCTTTCGATGACATCTTCTTACTTGCATCACTCACAAGTAACATTACCCAGCAGTCAGAAACCGATTTGCCTGAAACATTTCAGAGACTTAATATTGACGAGAACATATAACCTATAACTGTCTAATAATTGTTCAAATGAATTTGGGCCGCTATAAATAGTTATAGGTTATATGTTTTCGTTAATACAAAGTCTCTGCAAAGTCCCAAGCAAATCGATTTCTAATCGTTGGGTAGTGTTACTTGTCAAATATCAACATTTGGTGAAAACTTCTGGATCAAAATGTATTCACCTTCTTTAAAACGTACATGTGGTTTACGATTTCTATCATACCGACGCTTCGAATATTCCTGGGTTTTCAAAATATTTCCAGAAGACGATTTAGATTACGCTCTTCATTATATATAAAACGAATTAACTCTGTCTGAATTTCCGAAGCTATTTCATCTGAATTTGATCCTCAAATTTGATATTTAAACATTAACTTAGATGGTGATAGTTTTGTAGAATCCTGTACGGTACAATTTAGCGATAGTTGGACCTGACGTACATAGTCACACCAGTCTTCTCCCGCAGGGGTGAGTTTTAGTAACGTAGACAATATCGTTGCATTATATCGTTCGATCTGATCGTTTGCTCGGATAGTTTTCACAGCAATTGTGACATATTTGATACTTCTATCTTCGCAAAATTTCTTGAACGCATCCGACGTAAATGCGGCACCTGGATGAGAATTTATACGATCTGGATAACCAAAAATTTTTAAAATAACATTCAGTACTTGAATTGTTTCTTGACTCGTCGTAGTTTTGACTGGTTCTATGAAAATGAATTTTGTAAACACATCAGTTATACACAGAAGGAGCGGCAAGCTTCAAAATTAATTATCACATGTTTGAGTAAATATTTTTGAGTACACAATTATTGTTAATAAGTTATGAATTAATGAGGAATTAAAAATTTTTAATTTAATTATTCTTTCTAGGTTAATCTAAATAATTTTTGTTAACATTTAATTTATTTCTAATGTATTTTATGCAAACTGTGGACAAAAAATGCCGGAACCAATCAGCGGTTAGCACACATGTCACGACTCTATTTTTTATAGGGACTCTATATAGAACTAGAGTCCCTATAATAAATAGAGTCGTGACATGTCATCCATTTTGTATCCAAAACAGAGCGGGAAGCTTCAAAATTAATTATTACATGTTTGAGTAAATATTTTTGAGTACATAATTATTGTTAATAAGTTATGAATTAATGAACAATTAAAATTTTTTAATTTAATTATTCTTTCTAAGTTAAACTAAATGATTTTTGTTAACATTTAATTTATTTGCAATGTATTTTACGAAAACTTTGGATAGAAAATGCCGGAACCAATCAGCGTTCAGCACACGTCACCATTCTATTTATTATAGGCACTCTATATAGAATCGGCTTGCAGTGCCATCTAGGAAAGAAAAAGGGATTTAGACCACCCGGTCGGATGGTAAAACAGGCAGTATTAATCGACGGTCAAGAGAGATGACATTCATTTTGGTTGGTTGTTGTTTTTTTTAAAACAAAAAATATTTAAATAGTTAAAAAAACGCATATTACACTATGGTAATATAATTTAACTAAGGTCGACGATTGAATATTGAAAAGTAATATTTTTAAAACAAACAAAAGAAGATTGGAAGTGTTCAAGGAGTGTGGTAGAGTGTTGAATTTGGAGCTTCATTGGCGAAGAAGCACGAGTACAGAGGTACCTCGAATAAAGACATTTAAGTGATTAAAAATTTATGTACAATCGTAAATTCATTACGTATTTAGTACGTATTCTTTTTTTGTATCATTATTTTTTGTTTCTCACTTTTTGTGTAAAAGTATCATTTATATAATAAAACTATTGCAATTGGTACCAATAAATTCTTTTGAATAAGTTTCTGTATGTACTCTTTCATATTCCTGAAATAATATTTTTCTTTAATACGTTCCAAAAATTTTTAATACCGGCGAACTTGTTAATATATCTTTTAATTCATTAATCGTAGCAATTTCTCGCAGTCATGGGCACCTATACTCGGGGGCAGGGAGGGCACCCCCTAGCTTTTCAAGTTAATGATGTATATCAAAATTTCGGGTCAAAAAGGAAGCTGAAGTAGACAAAACACCGTTTTTTTTGCTCGTCAGTAGTATTTTT
Source organism: Brachynemurus nebulosus (assembly GCA_035578155.1). Classification (NCBI taxonomy): domain Eukaryota; kingdom Metazoa; phylum Arthropoda; class Insecta; order Neuroptera; family Myrmeleontidae; genus Brachynemurus; species Brachynemurus nebulosus. The sequence continues at coordinate 2,722,380 of JAPWDM010000033.1, read as the reverse complement.
CTGGAAAATATTGAAATTGGGGATCTGCGGACCACCCTAAATGTTTAAGAGAGTCCGGCAGGAGGGAAACGACTTTTTTTTCCGTCGGTACAATTTTTTGGGGAAAGATCGAAATTTTTATGGCTGCTTCCAAAATATTGGATATATTCCTTTTCCCCTAGTTATAGCCCTCCTCCCTACAAATCATCATATGGGTGCCCATGCTCGCAGCGTAATAATAAACGGCACATCTCTATGCAACAACCGCTTTAAGGACTTCGAAATAATCGCGTAATTCTTAATAAATCTTAAAAAGTATCCGATCAAGCCTAAAAATGATCTCATTTTGTTCACGCTTTTCGGAATCGCTTTTCGTTCACAAATTTCATAACCCAAATACGTAATACTTTCTTTGCACAAACTCGCATTTATCTAAACTCATCTTTAAACCATATTCGTTAATTTGTTGAACACATTTTTTAAGTAGTAACAAATGATCGTCTAACGTTTTAGTAATTAATTTGGCTTCAATAAATGAGCAAATAGTTATCTCTGGTCATACTATATTATCACAGTGTAAATAAAAGATTATTACTATAGACAATAACGAAACGCATTTTCTATCCTTTTTTGATATAAGTGCAAACAATTAAACATGTCCTTTTTTGCTTATGTTACTGTATGTGTTTATACATGTGAAATTTAGGGTTGATAATGGTCATGTTAAATTATATGAACAACTAAAAACAACTTTTTTCAAAATGAATTGAGCGAACGCGAAATTGATGACAGTATTCAACACGAGAATTTAGATTGTCACGACCTATTAGTACCAACCACTGTCGAAATCTAAAATATTAACTGAATTGTTATAAAATATTAATTATTATCATTTAACGTATATTTATTTTTACACAAGCATCCAAACTATAAAATAATACTTACAAATCCAGATCAGACGGCACTCAGAAGAAACTTAAATTGAAATTGTCTTTTGAATGATTTAAACAAAATTTAGCAGCACAAGAGTTATCACCAGACATTCCAAGCCACTATAATAATTAAATATAAGAAATATCTGAAAGATCACAAAACACACTAAAATTTCAAAAAAATATCAAAAATAACTAATGACAAGCTTTAAATAATAAAAATTGAATGATAGTTAATATTGCATTGCCAACGTTATTAAAATTTTAAAAAAATCGTGAAAATTACACAAAGTGAATAATTTACATAATTATTTGTAATAATTATCAATTGTAAATTTTCACAAAATAATTTGACCTGCTTTGTTTTTCTAAATTAAATATACTTTAGTGATGATATTTTCACTGCATTATTATATATAATGTTATGCATTATTTACATAACATGGATAACCCTTGGAATTTTTTAATTCCAAACGTACACTCTTAGGTTATCTCGTTTCGTAACTGTTTATGAAGCAAATTATTATTTAAGGGGAGGTTTACTTGAGAGTCGTTAAAAAAAAATCGATTTTTTTTTTTGCTGAAATTGGTAGCTAATTATGTGTAGAATATGTTCCCAAAGTGATTTTACTGAAAATAATTTAAAAACAAGATTCTTGCATATTAACCGAATCCAGCTTTCTATAAAAAAAAAATTCAAAAAACGTAGTTCACGCAATAATGAGTATTAAATATGAAATTTTGAAAATACGTTTCCTTATACAATATATATTTGATAATATCTCGGAACTACGTTTTTGAAACTGGTGGACACGATAACTCAAAAACTATTCGATGGATCCTTTTTTTAAATTTTTTATTTTAAAGATAATTCAATTCTTCGGCACCTCTACCTAAGTTCGATACACTTTCAATATTTTTTTATTTTTAAATTTACTTTAAAGAGCGAAAAATAAGACAAAAATCGTAATCAAAAGTTCAAACATCCGCCATTTTTTTTTTCAGCAATTTATTGATATTATAGGTAGAGGTGCCGGTACTCTTCATATATTTTATAAATCTTTTTTATTTTTGGATTTCGGTGGTTTATTACCGGCGCTAGGATGTCCACCAACAACTAACAAGGCATTGGATTTTCGGATCGTCACACTGCACTATCTATAAAATGGACACTTTTTTATATTTTTCCTTGAAAAATTTTTTTGTGTAGTTTAATACTCAATAAATATGTGCACAAAATTTTAAATTGATATTTACTTCCGTTCTTGAGAAAAAAATTCTAGAAAAATACATAATTTTTAAGGATTCTCGAGTAAACCTTCCCTTAAACTGTGATATTATTTATATACCATGTGAGTTTTTTGAGAATTGCCATTTCTATTACAACCAAATTCTTATGATAGAAATGGTACTATAAAAAGGTTCTTTTCTTGGATGTAATGGAAATGTAACCAAGAAAAGTACTACCGGTTGAAGTAGCATGAATGCCATATGCATATTTTTACCGCTTAACTGATAAATTAAAGAAAAATTAAAAATTTAAACTTGGGTAAAAAAATTTTTTTTACTCATTCATGTTGTTAATTAATGCATTAGATCAGTTTTATCGAAAAATTAATATATAGTCTCATTTAAAAATCTATAAGTTTGTATCGTAGCTCGAAAACCATAAGAGCTATAAAGCTCCTGACCATAGCAATCGGTTGCCCCCCGTCGATATCTACAACTCTTATTTGAACAATTTTTCGATTAAATAAACGGTTTGGCTGTAATAAAAATGGCAACTCTCAAAAAACTCACACAGTATATGATGTATTATATACTCTGAGAGTCAAAAATAGAAGATATTAAAATATGTATATGTATGTATATTTCAAAGAAATGTTACTAAAAAATTAAAACAATTTTTTTGTCCTCGTCAGGGGTTTTTAAAAGCTGGCAACCCTAATCGATACATATTTTCTTTAGATTTGTTTATAGATTTCGTTAAATTAGGAAACATTAAGGAATCCATGTATTTGTTGAAATGTTACATTGTAAAATTGAAATTGTTTGAAACTAATTTATTAAGTTGATTTAATTGTAGAACCATAAAATTAAAAGCTTGGTGATGTGTTCTTACAATCTTATTATGTTTTTATCAAGTCAATATATTTTTCAATATTATAATGAGGTACAACATGCCATCAATCCCTTTCGTTTACGTGATATTTTTCTCATATGAGGATAAGTTTTTAACGAAGTTGTATTTTATTTTATTTTATTTGACAATTTGCTTTTATATTTGACTCGTTACCGGAATGGTTTAACTTAATACTAGCGAGTTCCGAAATATTCTCCAGAACTCTCAGACTTCAAAGATGGTCCGAAAATAAAATACTCCTAAAATTATCAATATGGGTATTTACCGAAAGGTCTCAAGGCATGAAAATTAAATACACTTTTCAAATATGAATGTATCTACTTTAGAGTCGTTGGGCGAGCGGAGCGGAACACTATAAGAAACTGGTTTTATAAAGAAATTCAGAAAATCGAATTTAAATGTAAAGCGAGTTCAAAATTGACCCCCAGCACTATCGAATAGAATTAAAATTAAACAGTTGGATTTTAATAATATTTTATAAATATTAGATATGCTACTATATTTTAACCCTAGAACGACAAGGCTATGTTATGGGACTTTAGCAAGTGAGTTTCATATACGAAATCTATAAATTTTTTTTTATTTTCAAATTAATTACCGGTTCTAGTGTGTCAAATCGATATTTAATTGATGTCAGTGTTAATGTCTATCTGCCTAGATGGTTTTCAAATTTTTACTAAAAAAGAAATTTGTTACGTTATCATCAATTTGTACATTATCAAAAGTTATACCGCTGAAACAAAAAATGTAGGTGTCATATATGACACCGACTTGTCGTTCTAGGGTTAATATACAGTCGACTCTCGTTAATTCGAAACTCAAGGGACTCTTAAAATATTACGAATTATCGAGTGTTTGAAATATCAAATGGTTCAAATGATTCAAAATCAATCATAATGTACTTACAATCTATCTGTCTCTTTCTCTCTGCAACTTTGATTTATCGAATGTTTGATGCCGATAAGTTCGAATTAACGCGTCGTTTTGTTACGTAGCAATGATTTTTTCGTTCGAATTACCAAGTGCATAAAAATGTATTGATTTAGTTCGAAATATAAAGAGATTTTGTAGGGAACTGAATTATAGAGAGGTTCGAATTATCGCAGATTTGAATTAACGAGAGTCGACTGTAGTTAATTTAGAATCGTTAGGTGAGCGAAGCGAAACACTATAAAGAACTAGTTTTGTACAAAATTTCAGAATATCAAATTTAAATGAACCTGTGATCAAAATTGTCCGTCAATGCCATCAACTAGGACCCGAATTTATTAAAAAGCTGCAGGAATTTTGGCAAAATGTTGCTCAAATATTTTGGCAAAATGTTGCTGAAATCTCTGGAAAAAATTAATCTGAAGTTAAAATAGTCCTCTAGGGCCTTGGTGCCTAAAAAAAGGCCCAAAATAGAAGTACTTCTAAAACTATTGATACGGTTATCTACATAACGGTGCGGAAATTAGCCATGCTTCTGAAATATGAAAATGACTACTTTAGGGTCGTTTGATGAGCGAGCCAGACTAAATAAATAATTGATTTTTTACAAAATTTCTAAATATTTAACCGAATCCGTGCCATTGGCATATTAACATGCCAAAGGAAGCAAAGAGAGAAATATATCTGACAACAAAAAACAACACTATCTTTCGAAAGCCATAAATCTAATAATTTTGACATTTTTATCTAAGCATCATCCGAATTGTTTAGATTGCAAGATATTGTTTTTCAGTTCCATAAAAAATTAAATTAGTAGCACACTAGAAATCCACGCTAGGGTTATTTTTCTAATAAAAATTTTTTCTTAGCAAATGTTAAATTAACGATAAATTGATACCTTTCTAGTTGCCCAGCTTGCTTTAAAATGAAAAATAATAATAAAAAAATAATATTGTCAATAATTTAACATTTAGATATTTACGAAAATATATAAAAGTTGCTTATAATTTATTGAATGTTTTAACATAATTGAATTTATAGTGTACTACATATGTGAGGTAAGTTTGTTTATTATTGTTATTTATTGTTAGCAAAAATTTTTTCGATGACTTGATCAATGATCATCAACACTCAGTGTCAGCTATTGTAAAAAAAACGCCGTGAGCAGCGGGGCCCCATCACGGAACTCGAATTTTTCTCTTCGTCTTCGGTATTGAATGTCTACAAGCGAAATGTGATTGAAAGTCTACAAGCGATTTGTCATTTTAATGGTTTCAAAACTGATGATGAGTGTCCGGCTGATCGGGGCTTTAAAAAAAGATTTTAAGTTTTTAAGGGCTGAATGAATCTCATTGTCAGTAAATTTCAATTTGGTGCCGATAGCAGTTAGCAGGAAAAAAGCCAACACAATTCGTACGAGGGCATTCCCACCCATGCTTATCCGCCAATTGCCTTCATGTTTTATTTCTTAAATATTAAAAAAGGACCTTAAATAATAAACTGAAAGGCCTTTATGAAGATATTTTTTCTTTCCAAAAAAATCCAGTATTTCTATTTTATAAATAAAAATCAAAAATTCCTACTTTATAAATATAAACAGTGACTTTAATAGCATTTTAAATTACTTAATACGTATGTATTGCATTTGTTACAAAAGTAAGTTCATTTTTTTAAAAATTTTAAATTTACTATTCGCCTACTTGTCTTATAGTATACATATAAAGCATTTTAAACACATTTAACAATGCCATTGAATTCCGATGTAAAAATGGGAGAAGTGGTGGGAAAAGTAATGTGGAATCCCTAAAAGGCATTAACTGAATACTAACTCAATACATGTACAAAATTTCAACTCTCTACGTTTACTCAGAGAATCTCTAGACGTGTTAAAAAAAAGGCAAAAAAATCAAGGAAATATTGGCGTAAAAATCGTGGGGGTAAGGGTTAAAAGTTGAAACCTCCAAAAAGTAGTGGCTGCCTATTAAATTAACCTATACACAAAATTTCAGCCCTCTAGGTTTATTTGGGGAGATTTTGACCCGAACGAAATTGTCAAAAAACAAGAAAAATCATGTTCTTTTTGGTATAAAAATGTTGGGGGTAAGGGTTAAAGGTTGAGACCCCCAAAAGGCACCCCCTTGATACTAACTCAATCCGAATACAAAATTTCAGTCCTCTAGGTTTCTTTTGGGTGACCTGTGCGAGTGGAACAAACTTCGAAAACGTCAAAAAAGCATGCAATTGTAGCTTAAAAATGGTGGGGGTGGGGGTAAGATATTAAAACCACGAAAAAGCACAACCTAGATACGAACTTTATCAACACACCAAACTTCAACCCTCCACGTTAATTCTGGGGGGCTGTGGGCGTGTTAGATCCAGCCAAAATCCTTTTCCCCCCTCTACTCCCTCCAAATCATCATTGGAAGTTGAATTTTGGATATGCTGTAGATAATCGTTGGGAATGTTGTAGATAAACATTATTTCCAACCGGTTTGGAAAAGTTTTATTGTTTTGTTGCCCCCCCCCCCCCTAAAGTTTGGGTCGGATCCAAAATTTGCCAAAAATTTGACCCCACTTTAATAGTATGAGGTGCATCGGAAATGAATCCCACTTACCAAATTTCAGCTCTTAACTTCCATAGGGGGGCTCTACACATATTAAAAGTAGCGGGAATATATATATATATATATATATATATATATATATATATATATATATATATATATATATATATATATATATACTGTAACGCGATGGGGGGGGGGGGGGGAGCAGCCTTTATTAGATAGATGTAAAATGTCTATTGATGTGAGAATGTATTATTTTATCTGTTCATAGGTTCGGCTTCGGAACCCCTAACCACCGCGTGTACAGTTTACGATGATGTTGAACTCGACGTTCACCTTATTTTGTTCCCTGTTTTATTGCGCGCAGAAGATGCAACATGAGTCCGGATAGGTTATAAAACAAAACACATTTTTACGACCGCAAAACACTTTATTGATTGTAAAACTTGAATTAATTTATTTTTTGCGTAATACAAATACATAACGGCCCAAACAATGAATTTTGGTTACATTTATGTGTATAATATAGTAAAACCTGATGTGTCATTAAATAAATAAATTTACTAAAAGATTTTAATAAAATAGAACGAAAGTAAAGTTAAACGAATCGGATTCGACACATCCTCATATATGGAAACAAGCTTCAAACAAAACGACTTGCTTGTTCCATTACTAAAACCCGATTAAAGTTCCACCCTGCCTACGACAACAACCACACCACATCAAGCCCGCTCGACCCCCACTCTCTCGTCATGATCGAGTGGTGTCGACTCGCTGATCTAGGTTAATACGCGGTAAAGTCGATGGGGTGGCGCCATATAAAAGGTAGGCAGTGACCAGAACATAGTTGTAGTGTCGTTTGTCTATCTTGACACGTAATGAACCTTACGGTTACACGATATATATATATATATATATATATATATATATATATATATATATATATATATATATATATATATATATATATATATTTCTACAGAATCGACATTAGACATTTTCTGTTCCTACAGAATCGTGTTCTACGGGTCCGAAAACAGATAGCGCCCCTACTCTCGCCTCTCACCGTTCTTATCGTATAGGCTGTATAAGTCTAATTTTTTTCAAGGAAAAATTCGACTAAAAAATATGTATGTCTTACATGTACACACACACATATAGATACGTATCGGATCTATGTGTGCGTAGTAGAACGTTATATGATAACATTGATAACAATTTATTAACTATACCTCGTTTCAGATACAATTGATCATGAGTTTTCGTTAAAAAATTAAATAATTCTTATATTCGAAACAAATCAATCTTCTATTCTTTTCTAAAAATAAACTGCAAATTTAAAATTTACATAAATGCAATAATAAAAGGGATAAAGCCAAGAAAACGGAAATTATTTAAATTCAAAGTGACGAAGCATGGTTAAATTTAACTGAAATGAACTATATTTAAATTTATAAGGAGGTATGTACATAAGTAATTTTAGGATATGTACACTATAACAAAAACTGAAATGTAAAAGATTTGTTATGGTATAATCAAATTGTAATACACATGGTAACTGAAATCTGATTAGCACGTTTACGGTCGTAACTTATAATGACAAAACGACCAGTTAGTACACTATTTTAACAATTAGTTAATACATTTTATATGGAATTATTGACGCGGTACAGTGTCGTGTGGCAGTTAGTCAAGTTTCACTTGGCGCTTTGTAGCATCCACGACTATTAACGTGTTAATAATTATTCTGTTTTTCAAGAAATTTAAAATTTTAAAACGCTAATTTAATACTGACTATATTTTTTTTTTAATTTTAATGTTTATTTTTGTTATATGAAGAAGGCAATAAGAAAATTCCTAAACTAAAAATATTAAAGGAGATCTGTATGTGAACAATTGCCCCCTTTTTTTTTAATATTCATATGCTTGTCTTTTACTTACAGTAATACAAATTTTATAATAGTTCAGCGGCCAAACTCATGTACCATGTAATAAGCTTTTTATAATTAGTGATTTTCTAATTGTCTTTTTAAAGTTTATAGACGATAAGTACTTCACATATTCAGGCAGTTTGTTATATAATAAAATACCTAAATAATTACTATGATAAATTGAACTACTTCCTGCAAAAATTGTAAAATCAAATAACCAACGTCGTAAATCACAAAATATGAGCTACAGATACGTATGGTAAAGAATCAAGTGCTCATAGCAAAAATAAAATAAAATAAAAATGAAAATAAAATCGAAAATATAATTTTAAAGAATCATCTTACATGTTTCGGTCAAAATAACCATTATCAAAGATCATAGCGAAAAAGAAAAGAAAATCAAAAAAACAAAAAATCATGTCGAAAAGCATAGAAAAATCAAACGAATTCAAAAGAATTCGAAGTCGAGAAAAAATTTTTGTAAAAAGCTTGTCAAAAACAAGGCACACCCAGTTGGTGAAAACAACGGGAACAAAGAAAAACACCATGTGTAACAAACACAAAATGACATGAAGGTCAAAATTGTTCTTTGTTCTTTGAAATTATATTTTCGATTTTATTTTCATTTTTATTTTATTTTATTTTTGCTATGAGCACTTGATTTTTTACCATACGTATATGTAGCTCATATTTTGTGATTTACGACGTTGGTTATTTGATTTTACAATTTTTGCAGGAAGTCGTTCAATTTATCATAGTATTTATTTCACCTGCAGTTGAATTTTCTAAGTTACCTAAATAATTAATTGACTGTTGGGTTTTTTAATTCAATGATTCGGTACACACATAATATTATTCTTATTTCTAGGGTTGTAGTCATGGATATTAGCATGGGTAATCCACATACATATGTTTTTCTCGTGTACATACATATAAAGGGCCCCACACACGTCGTTCAAAACTGGCAGTTTTGAACGACGGTTAAAACCGTCGTTCAAAACTGTCGTCTAAAACTGTTGTTGTACTTCGCCACACACGTCGTTTTTTTCCAACAGTTTTACCCGTCAAAGTAATAAAACTGTTGAAAAGATATATAAAGCAGACCTAGTAGCGCATAGGATTTAGTTATACAGTTATATTGTTAGTCAAATATACAATATAATTACTTTATTGATGTTCCGATCTGTCCTCACACTAGATGATTTTATTCAATTTGCACGTATCTTTTACAGGTGATGTTTATTGCTGGTATTTCCAATTTTTAATGGATTTTATTATCTTATTGTACCTTTAACAAGGAACTTCTTTTTGTTGAATACAATATTCGTATATAAAAATTTTACAATTTGCAATTTCATAATTTTTTGAAATAATAAAATATAATATCATTTCAATTATGTATAAAATATTTTTTCATTCGTTTTTTCCCATTAGTTTTGGTAACTAAAACCCAGACTGCTTCAAAAACCTCGCCCGAACGTTCCCCGGACGCCCTCAAAAAGAGGACAAATCCGGGGAAACCCGGGCGGATGGCAACTCTATCTTAACCCTGTACGGATACAGGATTGTGGAGAGAAATGGCAGACCCCAAGAATAAAGCACATCTTTTATTAATAATTTATCGCCGAAAAAATGAGTTAGTCGATTCTGATTAGTTAAGGGTGACGTTTTCAAAAAAATTTTTTTTGCATGTTTCGATAATCTATAGTTCTATACCTTTAAAAATGACATACTAAAATTTAAAGTGCATATTTCAAATCGTTTTTGAGTTACAGCCATCCGAAGAGTGGATTCTGATTTTCATTGTTAACTTTGAGGTATTGAGGAAGAAATGTATGAAGGTTGATAGTTTGGGAGTTTCTGGACGTGGCTGCCAGTCACATGCGGAGTAGCTAGACCCTGGCACATTTAAACAACTCATCTAGTTTTACTATAACCGTTATAGTAAGTACATCGTAAATAATTTTAATAAAAATTCTCAGTGATTAAAACTAAAAGGTAAAATTACGAAAAACAACATTTTTCAAATTTGCTGCAGTTATAACTCGAAGGCAAATCATTCGATCGATTTGATTCTTATTGCAGCTTCTTTTATATATATTTCTACGTACCATGAACCTCCAGTTTTCCGATCGAATAAAAAATGTAATTTTCGCAAGCCAAAAACCATCAAATTTTCGTGAAACTTTTTTAAAAATTCCGCCATTTTGTTAAATTTCACCTTTTTTTTCGATTGAGGCTCACGGCACGGACCACACCTTTAAGTTTAATAGGTTTTTTGTTTTTTTTGATTTCAGGCAGTGTGAAGGCCGCTATCACTGCAGCAGTGGGGTAACTTTTTTTTTGGAGTCTTGGGAGATCTCGAATAACCCACTGAATTGTCAATTTTTTGGTCCAAAAATGTTATCATGAATTTACTATATATATCAACGAATATATCCGGCAAATATTAAAACATTCCATATAGTAGTTTTCTTTAAAAATGTTCCCAAAAATCACCTTTTTTTCAGGCGATTACACTAGTGGTCCCCCAATAGCTTAAATATTTAGCTTAGATTCTAAAAGTTACACTAGATTTTAACCTGGTGTAACTTTTAGAAAATCTTTGCAAATATGACTTAATTTGACGACGTAATTTTAAATAATGATCAAAATTAAAATGTCGGTTGATTTCGGCCAAAAACACCATTTTCAAGGCAAAAAATATAGGTATAAAATAACTTTTCAGTTCAGATCAAAAGGCCAGAAAAATAAAATAAAATTAATTATAACAACCACTTCATTGTAAAACTATTGTAATCCATGAATATCATCTTAAAATTTAAATGTAAAATATAAAAACATAAATTTTATCAATTGTTTAATTTTGGCAAAAACTAAAGGAGAATTTAATTACTGTTGTAACATTTGCACGTTGAATTTTTTTTTAGTCGAATTTTCTCCGAAAAATTAGACTTATACAGTCTATACGATAAGAGCTGCGAGAGGCGAGACCAGGGGCGCTATCCGTTTTCGGACCCGTAGAACACGATTATGTAAAAAAAAAAGATGTCTGATATATATATATATATATATATATATATTTTCCCGCAACCTTTTAATATGTGTAGGGCCCCCCTATGGAAGTTAAGAGATGAAATTTGGTAAGTGGGGCTTATTCCGATGCACAACAATACTATCAAAGTGGGGTCAAATTTTGGGCAAATTTTTTTTCGGACCCGACCTTTAAGGGGGTGGTGGGGGGCGGAAAAGCAATAAAACTTTTCCAAACCGGTTTTAAATAATGTTTCGGTCAATTATCTACAACATATCCAAAATTCAGCTTCCTAGGATGATATGGTGGGAGTAGAGGGGGGAAAAACGATTTCCGCTGGATCTAACAGGCCCCCAGCCCCCCAGAATTAACGTAGAGGGTTGAAATTTGGTGTGTTGATAAAGTTCGTACCTAGGTTGTGCTTTTTGGAGGTTTTAATATTTTACCCCCACCCCCCTCATTTTTAAGCTACAATTTCATGCATTTTCGACGTTTTCGAAGTTTGTACCACTCGCACAGGTCACCCGAATAAACCTAGAAGGCTGAAATTTTGTATTCGGATTGAGTTAGTATCAAGGGGGTGCCTTTTGGGGGTCTCGACTTTTAACCCCTACCCCCACCATTTTTATACCCAAAAGAACATGATTTTTCTTGTTTTTTAACAGTTTCGTTCGGGTCAAAATCTCCCCAAATAAACCTAGAGGGCTGAAATTTGGTGTACAGGTTAAGCTAATAGCCAGACACTGTTTTTTGGAGGTTTCAACTTTTAACCCTTACCCCCACGATTTTTACGCCAATATTTCCTTAATTTTTTTGCTTGTTTTCTAACACGTCTAGAGACTCCATAAGGAAACCTAGAGGGCTGAAATTTTGTACGTGTATTCAGTTAGTATCCAGCTAGTACCTTGTAGGGAGTCCACATCACTTTTCCCCCCACTTCTCCCATTTTTACATCGGAATTGAATGCTATTGTTAAATGTGTTTTAAAAGCATTATGTTTATTCTAAATACAAGTAGGCGAATAGTAATTTTAAAAAATTTAAAAAAAAGTGAATACAATTTTTTAACAAATGAAATACATACATATTAAGTAATTTGCAAATGTTATTAAAGTCACTGTTTATTTATTTATTTAATTATTATTTAGGAATTTTGGATTTTTATTATTTATAAAATAGAAATTTTGGATTTTTTTGGAAAGAAAAAATATCTTCATAAAAGCCTTCCAGTTTACTATTTAAGTTCCTTTTTTAATATTTAAAAGTAAAACACAAAGGCAATTGGCGGATAAGCATGGATAGAAATGCCCTCGTACGAATTGTTTTGGCTTTTTCCCTGTTAACTTCTATCGGCACAAAATTGAAATTTACTGAGATTCAGCCCTTAAAAACTTAAAATCTTTTTATAAAGCCCCGATCAACCGGACACTCATTATCAGTTTTGAAACCACCAAAATTACAAATCGCTTGTGTAGTTTCAATTATATTTCGCTTGTAGACACTCAATACCGAAGAAATAATTTTTTTATTTTTTTTATTTTTTATTTTTTATTTTTATTTTTTTTTTTTTTTTGAATGAAAAAATATCTTTATAAAGGCCTTCCAGTTTACTATTTAAGGTCCTTTTTTAATATTTAAAACTAAAACATAAAGGCAATTAGCGGATAAACATGGGCAGGAATGCCCTCGTACGAATTGTGTTGGTTTTTTTTTCTGCTACCTGTTTTCGGCACAAAATTGAAATTTACTGAGATACAACCCTTAAATACTTAAAACCTTTTTTTAAAGCCTCGATCAGCCGAACACTCATCACCAGTTTTGAAACCAACAAAATGACAATTCGGTTGTAGACTTTCAATCACATTTCGCTTGTAAACATTCAATACCGAAGATGAAGGGGGAAATTCGACTACCGTGATGGGGCCCCGCTGCTCACGGCGTTTTTTTTTATACTGTCAATATTAATTAACATAAAAATATTTAATTTCAATATATTGTACATAATCATTTTCAAATAAAATATATGGATGCATATAGACATGTATGAATTGAAGTGCACACATATAAATATTTCGTATTGTACATAGGTATTCTACAATCATAGATTCTACAACCATTTTCATACAAAATATAAAATATGCGTATGCATATACATATACATGTATGGATTGAAGCACACACATACAAATATTTCATATATGTGTATAAAAAAACGACAGTTTTAACTGTCGAAATCAAATCAAGACAGATTTTTTTTAACGCGGGCAAACACGACGGTTTTCACCCACACACGGCAGTTTTAGACGACAGTTTTACCCGTCGTCTAAAACTGTTGAACAAAAACGTCGTGTGTGGCCACATCGTTCCAAAAAAACTGTCACCGACTTTTGGGAACGCCCACAAAAAAGTCGGTTGTCGCCACACACGTCGTTCAAAACCGGCAGTTTTGAACGACATCGTTCAAAACTGCCAGTTTTGAACGACGTGTGTGGGGGCCCATAAGAATATGGTATACAAAGATACAATATAGTGTCAGAATTTCTAAATTTATAAATAAATCTTTGCACGGATATCTTGCTAGCTTGTTGCAAATGCATCTAATAACTTTTTTTTTAATTTTAAGTAACTTATCTATAGCGTTTGAAGATCCCCATAGAATTATTCCATAGGAAGCTACGCTATAAAAACTACTGTAATATAATGTTTTTAATATCTCTTGATTAACAGTTTTCGATAATCTACATATTTGATAGTAAAACTATTTAATTTAGTTGCTATATATCGTCGCCGTTACTTCAAAACGTCAAAAAAAGACATTTGTCAGAAATTAAAAAAAGCTGTTTTATTCTTGACACTGCAATTCTTTTTGGTTGCTTTGTTTATTGAATTATCAAGGATTTTTGGTGATGTGTTATTAGTGTTATTTATTGTTTATTAATGTGTCTGTATTTTTAAAGCACCGTACAACATACGACGCATTGCCAAATAAAAATGGCGATATACGAAATATTTTCAAGTGCGCATTCTTTGTTTCACTGTAGTCCTAGGCATTAGAGATGATCGATATATCGATAACTGTTATTTTGTAACTAGTATAGAAAGATAACAGTTATCGTGAATAACTGGAATACCCAGTAACTGGTTACTTAAGTAACATAGGTCATCGATAACATAGGTCAATATTAATATATTCGAAAGCAAGGACCACAATAATTTATTTTAACCACCTACGGAGAATTTCAAAATAATAACGCCCCAGGCAAGTTACACATTTTCTATTGTAGCACATTTAAAAAACCCTTAAAAATGAACTATTGTCTATTGTACAGTTATCTATTTGTATTTGTAATTTTGTATCCATAAAATTGTTAAAATTGTGTATATAAAGCCTAAATCCTTGTATAGACAAGTATTTGAACAGATATTGCAGATTAGTCAGTACCCGTCAGTATTATAGATCTGTGCATATATCACTAACAGAACCATTTATACGCATATCGAATATCTTACAATATGTTAAAATATCCAAATACCATACCAGTTATTATAATAACTGTTATAAATAACAGTTATTTTTCAGTAACTGTTATTGCAATAACAGTTATTAGAAAATAACCGTTTAGCTCACCTCTACTAGGCATTGGATTTTTGGCTATTGTATAGAAAAGATGATTTTGATTACTATAGCATTGTTAACAGAAAATGACATATTTTTGACATACGACATATTGAAGTAACGGCGACGATATTCTATATGACTGTTCCACATTAAATTAAAGTCAATTTTTATTTCTAGAAAATTCACAGAAGAATTGTTAGTACTTTTGTCATTAAATGATATTAGCTGTGTTTTATTTGGGTTCATAAATAATTTATTTCTTTGAAACCAGTTCTCTGCATCATTTAGTACCTCTTGTTGTTTATTTACAAGTTCGTAAAAGTTATTTGCTACTGTTAAAAAACTGGTATCATCCGCAAAAAGGGGGACTGGTACTTGCGTTAGGCTAGAGGGTAAATCATTTATAAATAAGATAAATAGAACTCTGTGTAGATAAATATAATATATAAAATAATCGTCTGTACTTATTACTTAAAATGTTAGCTACTTCTTGAATAAACAAACAAGTCAATAATTTTTGTGTGTACATATTCCCTAACATTCGCTGCAGCATCCTAGTGTAATTATTAATTAATTATTTCATCCGTTATTCTTATTAGTCTCTTCTTATTCGGTTATTTAAACAAACTAATAAGTAGTCGCGGTACTTTTAATAATTAAAACCAATGGGTCGATTCTGTAACTACATTATTACAGACTGTTATTTTGCAGTACAGCGCTCTGTAAAATTGTTTTTAACAGAATGTTAAAAATTTGGTATTCTGTAAGACACTATGTTAAGATGCCAATTACATTTTATATATTCTACTGTTGTTGAACTATTTATGTTAAATTACCATGGATTTGTGTATATAAAATGTAAAAAATTAATTCTTTTATAGCGATTTATGTTAAATGGAGAGATAAATTATATGTATTACCCATGTATATTAAACTCACGTAAAATCATCATGATTATGGATTAAGCTATTTCAAAATTAGATATTCGGGAATTCTCTAGACAACCAGTTCCTTATTATGGTATAATATTTCAGGCCACTCGTCAAATGGTAAAATAGGCATATGTACCTATAATGCTATAATTTTCGATATCTAGTTTACACACATCAGAGCTTTCCGTAGATATCGATACCGATAGTTTTAGTAATACTTCAAGTCCACCAAGTCTCTGGGGAAAATTTTTCATAAACTATTGACACGTTTATAGGTAATAATTTTTTTTAAAAAACAGGTAAACTAAGGAGCGCTTATTCACTATCAAAAGACAATGCATTGTGTATTAAATACGTAGACAACAAAATAAGAATTAGCAATACTATGAATAAGAATACTTGATGAAATACATTAAATAACTGAAGCACTGTCGAGGAAAGGTAAAACGCTTCATGTGGACAAATTGTGTCAGTGCGATTTTGTCCCGAAAACATTCACTGTTTATAAAAAAATATAATTCATAATAAATTTATTTTATTTGAAATTACATCCTATCCGATTTAAGAACACTGCACTATTTCCTTAACAGTCTTCTTACTACAAAAAATACTTCATGATTACATACTTACGGATATCAAATAATTCAAAAAATGACAAAACGTCAAAATATTGAATTTATAAAAAAATGCAAAAATCAAAATGATCAATATTTAATAATATCCATAGTAATTAGCCTATTTAACAGCTCTGTAAAGTTTATAGAGAGTGTTTTGAGTGCTGTAAAGTTTACAGAGAAATAACAGAATGTTAGCTAATATTTCTATTAAAAATTGCGTACAGAATACCATTTTTTAACATTCTGTAATTTAACAGTCTAACAGCGGTTCTACAGACTGTTAATAGTTACAGAATAGACCAAATAATCTCTTAAAAGCGAAATCATGTGAATGACCCGTATAGCTGACAAATGGGTCGATTCTGTAACTTATATTTAACAGTCTGTAAAAATAACATAATGTTATGATCAACCCTCTGTTAGAAAACATTTTACAGTCTGTTAAAAATATGCATATTTTGGTATTCTGTATGTCGTTCTGTTATACCCACTGTTAGGTGAATTATTACTATTGAAAAACATACACTGTAACTTCAGGATAATTACCTTGGTTACATCTAAGCTGAGATACTTTCATTGATATCTTTGGAATGTTTCGAAAGTATTATCGGTGTCAATCTCTAATGTATACAAATAGATAGGGATATCATATTGTAAACTAAGCAGGCGTTCAATGGAGAAGTTTACCAATTTTTTTTTATGAATGAAAATAAAAATTAAAGCAAAATTAACGAAAAGTGTAAAAAAAAATTAAGATATCTCAACAACTAACAAAGTTATGAGACTTTAAAGTTGCACTTTACACAAATAGTTCTATTTCATTTTATCGGGATGTGTGACGTCATTTATCCTACAGAATTGTAAATAGAGCGTCGAGCTCTTTCTATTCTGAAAACAACAAAATATTGGATAATGATATTAACTGTCAAAACGTATTAAAACATTATAGTGCCTACAATTTTTTTTTCATGTTAAATATTCTTGTTCTTACATATTTGTTTCCAACATATTTATTTTGTTGTTTGAGTGTTTACAATGAGTGAACTTAAAAAAAGCTGCTATAAATATTGTATTGTGCCTGACTGTACTAGCACAACGATTAGAACACCAAAGAAAATTTTTTTTTTCGTCCCCATGCAAAAAGATAAGAGAGAGAAATGGTGCAAGGTAATGAAGCGTGGTTTAATTGGACCTAAAAGCATAAAATATGTGTGTGAAGATCATTTTGATGTAAGTATAATATCAATAAATAAATAAACTTTTATAATAATTTATTCATAGTGTTACTACTTTAATTACAGCTGGAAAAAGATACAGAAAATTTTGTTAAATATAAATTAGTTGGTGGAAGATTAAAGTTGAAAACAGATGTATGTCCTCATAAGTTTAACTATCAAAATCTAGTGAAACCTGTTCTAGAAAGAGGAGTAGCTGCTGAAAATTTATTAAAGAACGACGTTCCATCGACTTCCTCTGATCAACATTTCGAAGTCATTGATTGTGATTCAATAGCAAGTTATGAAAACGTATCTATACCAGAGGATCCGCTATCTGGAGACTGCACGGTGCATATACCAGATAATCGTAAGAAATGCAAACGCGTGCAAATTAATATCAAAGTTACACAAAAAGACAAACAGGTTCAAACAATTGTGAAAAGAAGGAAAATGCATGATATAGAAAATAAGCGCACTGACACCATGCCTGAATCACCCAGTAGTTCTCCTTCAAGATTATCAATATCTTCTCTAAGTAGCGAAAGTTCAGTTAGTACGGCTTTAAATACGATCAAACCTGAATATTGCGAAGATACAATAACTAAAATGTCTACAAATGTTGGTTTTTATTTGGGTTTACCAAAAGACATTTATTTTCTCATAAAAGTATTATCTGAAAGCGTTGCTAGCCCAATAAAACACATTTTAATATCATTAAAAAAAATTCGTCTAAACGATTCCAACATACGCTTGGGTATAGATTTCGAATTAAGTAAATGTTCAATTAGTAAAATCTTTAGTGAAACTATTCCATTAATAGCTAACCGTATGAAACAATTAATTTTTTTTCCGCCTGTAGAAAAAATTTATGAAAAGTTACCAATATCTTTCAGGAAAAGATATTCTAAAACAGTAAGTATTTTAGATTGCTTTGAAATACGAATAGAAAAACCTACAAGTGCAATGAAACAAGCCTTGACATGGTCTGAGTACAAACATTGCAACACCATTAAATATTTGATTTCCATTACACCTGACGGACTTATCAACTTTGTTTCGGATGGTTATGGTGGGAGGGCTAGTGATACGACAATATTTGAAGATTGTGATTTTTTGCAAAATTTGACACCAGGATGCTCTATTATGGCTGACAGGGGATTCAAAAACATATCCTATTTGTTAGAAGCAAAAGGATGCCATCTCATACGACCTCCAAGCGTAACCTCAGGAAAAGCTTGTTCGAAATTAGAAGTAATGGAAACAAAACGTATAGCAGCGCTTCGTATTAACGTTGAGAGAACAATAGGTAGATTAAGGAATTTTTCTATGGTAGCACCGCACGCTTGCGTCGACACTAAACTAATTTACTTATTAGATTTCGTCGTTGTGATTGCAAGTGGAATAGTAAATGTTCAAAATAAATTAATAAAGATGTAATTAAAAAAAAATTGTTTTATTTACATGCCCGTCATCGATTTAAAAACATGTGTCCAAAACAATGAACATTCTTTAATTAAATTTTTACAATATTCTTCATCATAAAATATTTCATAAATATCAACTTTTTTCGATGCTTCGAAATCTTCATGGCCTATGCAAAACAAAGCTTTCTTTTTATTTGCAAAGTGCATTTGCAGTTGTACCTGAGCTTGGTATTTTGTTGTTAATTTATTTAAGTTTATGTATTTTATAATATTTTTGTTTTTCAATGGGCACTTTATTTCAACGACGTGTTCTTCAGTAACACCGTCCGGAGACGCACCTAATATAGGATGGTCTTTTAATATAAAAAGTCCGCACTTCTTAATATTGATGTTTTTTATTTTCTCGACTTCTGCTCTAACATCAGCTTCTAAAAATCTTCCTAAAACAGTTAATTAACAATACATATATACATTTTGATATTATTACCAACATTATCAAACAGATATTAATTAAATTACCTCTTTTTATAGCTACCGGTTCTTTAAACTGGTAAGCTCCTAAAATTTTTTCTACTAACGTTCCGTCTAGAGTATGACATTTTGATGCTTCATAAGCAATGGAAGCCGTAATTCTCCCGTACCGGAGCTCATACCATAACGGAGAAGAAGCCTGTTCTTTAGTTGCTTTTTGAACTAGCATTAACTGTTCTTCGGTTATGTTATTTATACAAAATTTAATAAAATCATCCGCATTGCATGAATCAGTTCCATTTTTATATTTAGAAAAAAGGTAGTGGAGTGAAACTTTCATTTCTGTATTTATATCCCCGAAATATGTCATAATTTGGGCATCATGAACATTTTCTTTTCTACACTCATTTATAAAATTATTTAAAAAATTTTGATCGTCTGAAACTTCTGGAAGTTTTTCTTCTTGTTTGAAGTCTTTAGCTTTAATAAATTTTATATTACTATAGTATATACCAACTTTAGTAAGTGCTATGGCTTTATCCAATAACACTTTACTGAGGTAGTTGCCGGTTCCTCGCTTCTTTTAAACAGCCATATTAAAAAGGCCACTGTGTGCTTGCATCCACCTTGATTCGCAGCACAATCATGGCAAACAACACTTTCGATCTTTTCTTCTTGTTCATCGCAAATCAATGTACATTGATAGGGCTTGCTCTTTACTTTATGCTCAGGTGCAACTCTGCATTTTACAACGCATCTTGTGCCCTCACGTTTCACCTGAACATATCCAATAGCCTCATCACGGTAAGATTCTCTGGCTGCCCTGAAAAGAATATCAATAAAATTAATATTGCTTTGATCAAACCTATTTATGTATTCCACCATTTGACAATAAATTTCAATAAAACACATATCTCGGAAACCATGCGAGTTATCAAAAAAATTTTATTCTTCATTTTCGTCTTATTTCAAAGTGTTTTATCGAAATTCAAGGTTGAGAAACATTGTAATAGAATGAGCAGTTTTTTCGAGACAGAATTTGCATATTTAGGTTGAAAAACACTGCTCTAGTGCATTCAATTCTTGAAATGCAAATATAAAAGCATATACTTACTTTGAAAGTTTGATTCCTTTTATTTCAGCGTCCATGACTGTATATATATCAATTTTGGGCAAATTATCACTTTGCGCCTTTACAAATCCGTCTTCCATTATAAAGAAAAAATGAACACTGCAGTGACTTAAACGACAATATTATATTTAATGGAAAAAATGAAATTAGTCCAATTGCAAAAATTAATATTTTGACGTTTTAAAATGTCATTTTTTGAATTTTAGAAAATTTATAAACAGAAATTAAAAAAAATTTTATTTTTAATATTATATCCATGGTAATTTAATATAATTTAATTAAAAAGATATAGTATAAAAGACACTCGGTGTTCAATTGTGCGGATATTTGACGTCACAAATGAATAAGAAATGAATCGTTTCATTTTGAACTTTGATCTTCTATTTCTCTATTATTTGTTGACGGATTTAAGAAATTTTTTCACCGATATATTAGTTTTAGCCTATATTTTAGTTAAATGTAACTATGCATTACATTATCCACACTACGAAACTTCTCCATTTTGATGTTGCATTTTTTTATTTACGTTTGCTTACTGTTATTTGGCGTTTGGGACGTTTTGTAGTTTTGTGTTTTTCTGTAAAGTACGTGAATCAAAAGCAAATGGAAAGTCAGGATTTCAGTCAGAGTTTACTGGCATTTGGACCTAGTCCAATTTTAAATAAAAGCCGCAAAAGGCTACAGAAAACTAGTACCGAGCAGTACGAAATTTATATAAAACAAATGGAAAACGACGACATATTTAGAACCGGTATCATTAATCCTACCGTAAATTCAAATTATATTGAAAAACTTTGGAATAAGCTCTGTTGAGTTGAATGCAGTCGGTAGTGGACCAGTGTTGAAAGTCAGCGAGTGGAAAAAAGTAAGTACAAAATTAAAGTGATTTATAAAAATGTAGCAAATTGATTATAAAATAATATTATTTTACAGAGATTCAATGATTGGAAGAATTCCACTCGCTCGAAATATTGCCGACTGCATGAAGAGAGTCAGAGAACGGGAGGCGGGCCTTCTTCCAGACTCAAATTATCCGACTTAGAAGAGAGAGCGTTAAGTGTTTGGGGAAAGGCTGCAGTGACTGGCATCTCTACCGTTAATGTTACAGGAGGACTGCAGTCTCCACACCAAGAAAAATCTACAAATGAAAATTTAGGAAATATTATCACCAAAAATGTTACCACCGAAAAAAATGAAACTAATGAATTGACAGAGGATGTGCTTGATTTGGTAGAGAATAGAGACGAAAGCGAAGCCACTAACTCAAAGAGGCTGCCTGAGGATAGGAAAAGAAAACGGCAGTCAAAAAACACAGTAAAGGATATAGGAGAAAGGTTATTAGACGTGTATGAAAAAGATATTAAAAATGAAAAGAAATTGGAATTCGAAGAAAGAAGGTTGGGATTAGAAGAAAAAAAGCTAGCATTAGAGGAAAAAAGGCTAAACCTTGAAGAAAAAAAATTGCAATTTGAAATTTGTAAATATAAACACTAAAATCATGATTTTATTTTTTAACAAGTAAATAATAAAAAATGTAAATAGTAGAAAAATATTTTATTGTGATTAGTATTATGTTTATAAATAAAATTTTTTAGAATATTTATTGCCGCATTATATTTATTCTGATATACTCCCGTCGAGCTGCTTGTCCTAAATTATAATCATCCATTTGTTCTAAAAAATATTCATAAATATTTAAATTACTAAGTAATTGTACTAAATAAATACTCGTAAAATTATACCATTATCAAAAATTTGTTCATCATTATTTTCTTCAATTTCGTTGTAAACTATTTCATCCGGCAACTGATTATTACGTCTTAGCGCAATATTATGTAAAATTATTCCGGTATATATTATTCTTGCAGCTGCGTCTGGCGTATAATGTAAAACTCGATGCTGTAAAAGGCATCAAAAACGTGCTTTTAAAATCCCATTTGTTCTTTCAACCACATTTCTAGCCGATGTCACTAATTGATTAAACGATGCTTCAGGTGTTCCCTCAATAACAACATGAAACGGCGTAAAAAGCCATGGTTCTAGTGCGTAACCACTGTCACCTATCAACAATTAATTACATATTATTAAGGACTTTTTTAAGTGAATTTCAATTTAGGTAATATTGAATATTGAAGAACAAAACACTATACTTACCAATTAACCGAGTTACTTTATCTCCATTTTCATAGCTGGTTCTTAAAAAAATTTTTATATCTGACATACGCCATATAGCTGCGTCATGGACTGACCCTGGGAAACGAGCATTGCATGCCGTTATTAAATTATTTGAATCACATACCTAAAACAAACATTTTGATTATTTTTATAATGATAATAAAAAGTCTTTACAAGCAGTACAAGTAATTAAAAAAGTTTTTTTTTTACTAACAAGCATCACATTAATTGAATATCGGCCCTTTCGATTTATAAAAATATGAGGGGGATTATTTATATCTGTCATAGACGGTGCCATAATTTCCACATGCGTCCCGTCAATAGCACCAACCACCCCACGGAATCCGAATTTTTCAAAGAAACTGCAAACCAGGAAAACAGTTTTAAAATATACAAACAGCGATTTTTTAATCAATTACGTTTTACCCTTGTTTAACTCTATTTTTTTCAATTTCTGTTTGGGGAAACCGGACCCATATAGGCATTAAAATATTAGTTATTAGTCGTGTAATTTCTGATACGGATCTGCTTACATACGTCTGACTGACAGACATCCATGCAGAATGGTCTACACAATGTTGGTAGGAACCATGTCCCAAGAAATTTAATGTTATGAATATCTGTAAAAAAAAAAAAAAAAAAAAAAAAAAAAAAAAAAAAAAAAAGGTTTTATAATATTCTAATAAAGAACAATTTACTGCACAGATTTTGATAAATAATAATAATATTGACTTTCTTTCATATTTCCCAAGAAATACATACTTTTACAAAGAAAGGAATTCCCGACGTTCTAGTAACATTATTTGCATGAGGTTCCAAATCGTTAATCAGTGTTCTTACAGTTTCCTTGTCCAATCGAAACATTTTTAAAAATATTGGTCCCGGATTCTCAAATGGATTATAAGCGTCTCTTAAATTTCTCCTTTGAATCCTCATGTAATTTCTTGAAAAAAAAATAAATCAATAAAAAATACTTGTTAGCAATATGTATTTATACATACACAATATGCTTGTCAATTACCTCCTTTCGTGCTCTTCTAACAACATGTACATAAAGGCAGGAATGATCTGTTCCACACGTTGCATTTTATAAACGTCAAAATATTGAATTTATAAAAAACGCAAAAATCAAAATTATCAATATTTAATAATATCCATAGTAATTAGCCTATTTAACAGCTCTGTAAAGTTTATGGCGACTGTTTTAACTGCTGTAAAGTTTACAGAGAAATAACAGAATGTTAGCTAACATTCTGTTAAAAATTGCGTACAGAATACCATTTTTTAACATTCTGTAATTTAACAGTCTAACAGAGGTTTTACAGACTGTTAAAAGTTACAAAATCGACCAATAAATATGTAGTTCTCAGTTTTAAAACGCATTTATAATCATTATACATGTAGTTTACAAGAGCAAATACTGTGGTTTTAATTTTAAGTATTTTAACATCTATTTTGCATCTACCGCTTTCTGTTCGATTTAATGTTATTAAATTGTTCAAATGATACTCGAATATGTTTTACAAATAATTGATCTCAGAACAATTAAAATCATTTTAATCCTGTTAAAATCAAAATTCACCACTTAATATAAGGAAGGTCCTTATGAAGGGTAACCGAAAAATAAATACTTCATGTCGAATACATGTTTATATATGTATGTGTTACGCTCAAAGATCGAAATCGCTCGATCGAAAATAACCACGATGCGTTGTGATCACTTAAAATCATCCACAACGCGAAATTCGTGTTGTGGTACTTGTAAAAACAGCCGCAACTGGGTTTCATAAGATTTGACCACAACGCGACGTAATCATTTGAAAAAGCCATCACGCGTTCTGGACGGTTAGTTGATGTACCCGCACGATACGGGGGACAGGTTATTACTTGTCAACAGACGTATAGAGTTCAGAATGTTAACTAATAAAAGTGTTTCATTAAATTATTTATTCATTATGATTTCATGATCTTACATTTATAAATATAACAAAATTATTTCCCACATACTGAAATGCAAATTCGTTATTTTTAATCGATACGTAATCATGCATTAAAATATGTTTAATTAAGTGATCGAGGTGTCAGGATTTTCACCCTACTGCCCCAGTAGGAGGGTAATGTGTTTAGGAAGTATGTATGATAATACATATGTATGTATCTATGTATCCGACTATGTCTGTTTCGTGGTGCAACCTGCAACCTAAACAACTTGATGAATTTTGGTAAAGAAGGTGTCGTTGGATTCGTCTTAATCTCGGGAGTGCTATAGGCTACATAAAATGACAAAATTCATCCCCTAAATAGGGAATGAAAAATTTATATAAAAAACTTTTGGATTTAGAAACGTGAAATTTTGGATAGTGGTACTTTATGTACCGTAGGTGAGCAGCAGAAAGGAATTTTTGGAAATTCATCCCCTAGAGATATAAAATAGGAAATAAAATTTGTATAGCAAACCATTGACTCTAGAAACGTGAAATTTTGTACAGGGATCCCTTAGTAACGTAGGTGAATATAAAGAGGGAAAATTTTTGTAAAAATCTATCCACTAAAGGCCTAAAATAGGGGATGAAAATTTATATATAGAAACCGCTAGGTTCAGAATCGTGAAATTTTGCACAAGGTTTCTTTTAGTAAGCAAGTAAGCACCAAGAGAGGATTTTTGGAAATACTTCCTCTAAGGGGTTAAAATATGGGATGAAAATGTATATAGAAAACCGTTGGGTCTAGAAACGTAAAATTTTACACAGGTGTTTTTTATATAACACAGGTGAGCACTAAGAAGAGATTTTTGGAAGAAATCTGTCCTATAAGGGGAGATAGAATAGTGATTGAGAAATTGTATAAAAAATTGTTGGGTTTGAAAACGTGAAATTTTGAGGTGATGAAATAAGGGATGAAAATTTATATGGAAACTAACTTATGTTCACGAATTCATCTGAGTGAAATTGATAACGACATAGTATGTACAACTAGTCAAAAGCTATTTTATGATAAAAAAATTTTTTAATGTCAAATTCGTGGTAATTTAGACTGCAGCCCCTGTAATCTCGTATGCGCACCTATATATTTTTTCTTCTAAATAATTAAGCAACACTAAAAAGACCTAAATAAAAAAGTTAATTCAAAAAAATCAAAAACCCCAACTGCGCACAAAGTAAACTAAAACGATGGAAACAAGATGAAATAGGGAAAAAGAAAAAGGAACAAAAAAGTAAAGCAGTCGAAGGCTTACATGTTGTGCCAAGTTAAACAGAAATGTTTGATGCCTCCGACTACTTTACTTTTTTGTTAATTTTCTTTTTCTCTATTTCATCTTGTTTCCATCGTTTTAGTTTACTTTTTGCGCAGTAGGTTTTTTTAAATTTTTTTAATTAACTTTTTTATTAAAAACTTTATTAACAAACATTAGGATTATAATTTAAATTTTTAAAATCAAACAATGGGCGATGAGCATTCAATAAAAATGTACCTAAATGAAAAGTTCTGTTGCAATTTCAAGCTACTGAGCAGTATCAATATTTATTTAAAAAAAAAATAAATAAATAAATAAACACCTCGTGTTTGTTTGTGTCCGATGTTAATATGTGCCTTTTCAAAAATGTTATAGAGTTCATCAGCTTTACAAAAGTAAAGGATTTTTGAATCACAAATAGGTACTATCAAATCCATATTCAATCAATTTTTCAGTGTCACTAGTTTTTAAGACACCATATCGTTTAAGATGACGATACTGTTTTGAGAGTCTCTTTTGTTTCTTGAAGTAACGTTACGTATCGTTCGTTACTAATGAAAAAACTGCGATCGGTATTTGTTTTCATAAACTCATTCAATTTATCATAAAATATATTATTTTTATTGCCCATGATTAGCGCAGTAATATTCACACTTGGAAATAACAGTCAACAATGAGTACAAATTCAACAATATTTGGTTACAATGCGCCAATTGACAATTTGGCCGTCGTACCACGCATCAATTAACCGTCCAGAACGCGTTGTAGCTTTTCTAAATGACCACGTCGCGTTGTGCTCAAATCTTATGAAAGCCACGACGCGAATTTTGCGTTATGCTCTTTTTGCTTTCTGTTAGCCACAACACGTTGTGGCTGTTTTTACAAGTGCCACAACACGAATTTCGCGTTGTGGATGATTTTAAGTGACCACAAGGCGTTATGGTCGTTTTTTTCGCTAAATGAACGTTTTCGATCTTTGAACGTAACATATAGGTACATTCATACATAATATTATATACTCTCTGAAAATATATTATGTTGATACAAAGAGATAAAAGGCAAAAGCATTTACAACTTTTCAAATTAAAATTAATCGTTTGAAAATGTTAAATAAGATTTTTTTATTAAAAAAGCAATATTTTAATAAATATATAAATTTAGCCGGCAAAAACATATAAAAATAAATTATAATTTAAAAACATATCATCCGTGCAATAATTTTAATAAAACAAAATAATGCGTACATATTTTTATGGAATATTTTTGTTTTCAAATATTTAAAAAAAAAAAAAATAAATAAATAAATAAATAAATAAAAATAAAAAATAAAAAATAAAACCGAACGTTTCCATTTTTATTTTGTAAAACAAACGAACTAAATAACATTTAACGCATGAAAAGCATAAATTTGATTTACATGGGGTTCAAATGATATCTGGAAATGTAGGTATATATTCAAATATGTGAATGTGACTCAAATTATTGATCGCATCATCTGATCATCATTAAAACAAATGTAATGAAAATTGTTTTTATGGTTAACAAAGAATTAATTAAATTTTCATTTTGTGATTTGTAAAAATATATTTTTAATTAACAGATTCCAATTGAACAATTTTCTTTGGTTAAAAAATAAAATACTCCTGTCGTAGTATCCTGCAAACAGAGCGAATTTCCCAAACAACCTACTTCAGTACAAAAAATCAAATTTTTACAATGAGACAATAGTAATTGGCACTTTACTGCCCACGTTTTCGGCATCTGAAAATAATCAGAACCGCGATCAACCGCAACCAGTGATTACACATTATGTGTGCGATGTTACCATAAACAAGTTTTTACAAAAGCAAACACACTCTCATTACACATTATGTGTGTTGGTTTCTATAAACATTTTTAGAATAAACAAAACACTTAAAAATATTTATAAAAAATATTTTATATTATTACTGTTTGTTTTTTTTTAATATTTATTTTTACCAGTTTATTATCTTACTTCCTGTTATTGATTTTATTAAAAATATCATTGTATATGTACATATGTTTACACATGTTGAATCATTTTATGTATTTGTTTATATAAGGTTTCTTTAAAAATATTAACGGCCCCTAAAGAAGTTTACTGTGAAAGTACTCGGACTGTATAGTGTTAATAATAGTGTTTTCTGCTTCGGACTTTCGTCTAACCCAGACACAAACCACATCATTTCTTTTTACTTATAATATCATCAGCCTACAGAATTTATCAGGGTAGAAAAATAATTCAAATATCACTTAATACATTACTAGCTTACTAAACAAGATTCCACATGATGGATCAACTTTTCTTTTTTTTTGATTTTGCTCCAGGTTTGAGATTCCTCTCCACGAACCTGGCTTTTCATATCATCTAAAATAAACATAATTTTAAACTCTTTTAGTGGCTTATTTCCCCCCCCCCCTATCAATGTAAAATATGGTTTTTCCAGCTATTACCTTAAAAATTTTATTCAGCAAAAAAAAAATTTAATCAGTACGAAGAAAAATATCCCCATCTTTTTCTCTTCAACACCCTTTGTTTTACCATCGCCGCCTTAACCCATAGGAATGGATAGTTCTTTTAAGGAGTAACATTTGGAGGAGTCAGTGTCAAAGTAAACCAGGTCCATAATTATTGTAAGTTTTGAGAAAAATGCCTTTAAGGGCTGTGATTATTTACACATTATGTTTTTACATATTTGTACACTAAAATCATACTATCCCACGTCTAACTTACAAGTAAAGGTCTTAAAGTGATAATTCCCCATTTTGATGAAACTTGGTAGGTGTGTAGAACACAAAAAAAACAACAGACACGTATTTTTCTTTATCTGCCAAAAACGCCATTTAAGGGGTGAAATCCACCCCCAAAGTTGGGGTAAAAATTTAATTTTGTCAAATCACTCGAAAACTATAACAGATAGAAAAAAGTTTAAATTGACACAACCCTTCATTTTTAAAGGTCTTCCTATTGATGTACTCAAATCCAGGGTCGGACCTACTGGAGGGGCCTTGACTATAAAATTGGGGGTAAAATTTGAAATAGGGTGAATATGGTTGGACCAATCAAAATATTGATATCAAGTATGAAAACTACATCAAAAATACTAGTTTACCTGTTTTTGCTAAAAGCCGTTACGTTAAAGTTAAAAGCTCAAATATTAATCTAAAATCTTACATGTGCACTCAATATTTTACTTATAGTATCCATTTTACTTATAGTTCCAGTATTCCAGACGATGGGATCGTTATTAATTTTAATATGAATATTTGGTGTGTCACGCCTGAGTGCGAAGACTTTGACTTCGCATTTATCAGTATTTAGTCGTATGTGCGACTTCTTGAAATAGTTTGCCAGAATACTTAGGGCCGATTGGTTGTCCGTTATTGCTTTTGTTAAATTTTTATCCTATGTTATTATGCAGGTATCATCTGCATACATCCCTATTGTTACGTCCGTTATTTCTGGAATATCATGGACAAATTAATTATAGAGAGTGAGGCCCAGTATTGATCCCTGAGCTATTCCGGCTTTGATAGGGCGGGTTGATGATACCATATTGTTGATTGATACATAGAATTTCCGTTGATATAAAAATGAAGCTAGTATTCTTTGGAGGTAAAGTGGAAATTTGAGGTATTGAATTTTTTCCAGTAGGCCTTTATGCCATACTCTATCAAAGGCTTAAGAAAAGTCCGGGAATGTGGCAACATTGTATTTTTTCTCTTCAAAACCTTTCTCAATCGTATTAACGATTCGTAGCAGTTGATGAGTGGTCTAGAGTTGTTGCCTAAAGCCACATTGAAAATGTGGTATTATTTGATGATCATTAATGTGGTTGTGCAATCTAGTAAGAATGCATTTTTTTAGTATTTTAGATATACCACAGAGAAGACTAACTGGACGGTAACTGTTCAACTTATGTTGTTCCTTCCCTGGTGTGTGTAATACTATAAGTTTTGCGGTTTTCCATACATAGCCTGTGCTCAACCAACCGTTGATGATACTACACAGGTAAGTGATTCCTTTCTTAGGTAACTACTTAATCAACTGATTGGGTATATCGTCCGGACCTGGTACCCTGCTGCTGGGTAGCTTTTTTAGAATTGCCTTTATTTCTGAAGGTGAAGAAGGTTCTATATTTTTTGTTGTAAGGCTGAATGATACAAATTTGAATATATCATTATCTGCATCTGACAAGCCAAAAATATTTTCAAAGTGATTAGCTATGTGTTCAGCTTTGTCATTTTTAGATATGATAATGCTGAATCCAGATTTGAGCGGTGAGATGTTAGTTTTTGTTCGGAGTATTTTTCTTGTAGTAGACCACATGGTATGATCTCCTGGTATGAACTCTTCGATATAAGCCTGATATCGTTGGTATCTATAACTTTTCTAATTCAGCATTGACTTCATGAGTTAGCTGATTAAGATTCCTTTTTATGGAAGGGTCTTTTGTTTTTTGCCACAATCTTCTTAATTTGCTTTTTTCTTTTATAAGATTGAAGATGTATTTAGGTGGTACAAAACTAGTGTTAACTTTAGGTGGATTAAAGGTTTTGGTTGCCGAATTAGCTGAACTTATTGCTTCTGTTAAGTTATGGACAGTGTCGTCAATGTCAGATTTACTATAGGTTAATTGTGACTTCGATTGGCTGGTCTTCAGTCTCATTTGTCATTTGCTCATTCCCGTCTGATAAAATCGGGTCCCTCACTGTCACTTTTTCGATTTCTTCACCACTGAGCTGATTTTGGCTGCCCCCTTCCCACTTTGGTAGATTTACTATGTCCTCCTTATATGATTTTAGTCGGTTCACATGGACGACTACAGTATTATTCCCATAGACCTCCTTTATTTGATACGTAACTGGCCCTTTTATGTCGACTACACGATATGGCTCGATCCATGGTTTAGCGAGCTTCCTTCCTTGTTCAATCGCTGGTTGAAATAGGAGAACAAGTTCGCCTAGTTGAAACGCCGCTGGTTTTGACTTCTTTTCGTAGTAACTATTTTGTCATTGAACTGCTTCTTCGTTATTTTTCATAACCTTTTCGCATGCAATAGATAATCTTTGTAGAGTTTCGGTTACATAATTTTCGCTAACGTCATAATTCATACGTCTCGGCTTGATTATTTCGTCATACGGCATCCTCATGTCGCGCCCGTGTAATAAGAAGAAGACCGTCCCTCCCGTCCATCCCTATACGCCATTAAAATGTATGGAAGCCGGTCATCCCAATCCCGTTGATTATTTTTGATGAAGTGTGACAAAATATCTTTAATAACCCTATGACTTCTTTCAATGAGCCCATTTGACTGTAGATGGTAAGCAGTTGTGTGAATTTTCTTGATCTTTAATTTTTCACATATGTTTTTCGTCAGGCTTAATAAGAAATTTGTCCCTTGATCCGTGACAAAAATTCTCGGTGTACCGTGCCTAGCTACGACCGTTTCGACTAGCGCCCTCGCTATCGCGTCTGCTTTCTGATCAGGCAGAGCAACAGCTTGCAAATATCGCGTGAAGTAATCCTGAATTGTAAGGATAAATTTGTTTCCACGTAAGGTTATTGTTACAACACCCACAATATCCAGTGATTTTCGTTCAAATGATGCCCCTACTGTTGAAAATTTTTGAAGAGGGTGATTTACGATTCGGTTGTGTTTTTCTACGCGTGCATGAGATGCACTGATTTCAGTAACGCTTAACATCGAATGACATTAAAGACCAATAAAATTTTCTGCGTATTAAAAGCCAATTTTTTTGAAATACCCGAATGTGCGCAGAACGGTGAATCATGGTAGTCGCGTATCCCGTCGTCATCTAAATAATATTGACCAATTCTGGACCCATTTTCGATTTTTGATAGAATTGAAGTAAAATTTTTATCCCATCGTTGGTCTGCTTTTATCCACCCTAGATCTCAAAACGGTTCATAGACTGGTTTAACATCCGCCATTCCCACTGGTATTCAAGACAGCGCATCTGCATTTCCATTTTTGCATCCAGGACGGTATGTTACTTCAAAATCGTACTCACTAAGTATCAAAGCCCATCTGACAAGTCGTAAACTTGGGTCCTTTATCGACAGTAACCATTTTAACGGACGGTGATTTGTAATAACGGTGAATTTTCGACCAAAGAGATAACAACGGTAGTGCTTTATAACCCATACCAAAGCAAGACATCCACGTTCAGTCGCCGGATAATTCTTTTCCGCCTTTGTAAGTTGTCGACTGGCATAAGATACAGGTTTTTCGAGCCCATTTTCTTTTTGACTTAAGACAGCCCCTATCGCTGTGCCCGATGCATCTGTGGTTACGATGAATGGCTTTGTGAAATTAGGATATTTCAGCACTAGTGGTGTACAAAGTGCTACCTTTAAACTTTTAAAAGCCCGATCCGCTTCCTCACTCCATATGAAGGGTGTATTTTTCTGGGTAAGTTTTGTCAACGGTTTAGCGATCTTCGCAAAATTCCGGATGAACCTCCTGTAGAACCCAGAACGAATATCATTTTTTTCCTTCATTGTGTTGTTTAAATAGACCGCCTGAATCACGATAAATTCACGCATACGCGTAGTGGTTATGGTTATGAAAAAATTAAATATCAATATAAATAAGATCGAATAAACATTTTTTTTTATCAAACAAACAATAACTAATCAAAGTTGATGGAATAAAAACAAAAATACCGAAAAACTATTACATTAGGAGCCAACTTCAGGTCCATTTTTTTTTTTATAACAAAATGAACAACGAACAGATAATAAATTTGGTCAAACAATAACGAACAAACGACGAACAAACGATTTAACAAAAAAAAATAATTTAAAAATTAATTTTCCGCAGCTAACTTAAGACAGGCTACTTTCTGTGGTTCATAATTACATGCATAATTACATTAGATAAAAACAGCTAAAAGGTTAGTTTTGCAATAAAATTTTAAAAAATTTTTATCGTTTGTGAAAAAAGAAAGTACAAAAATCACTAAAATTTGGTTGGCATTACTTTTTCCCTATGCATTGTGTCGTTTGTGTTTTGCTAATGGAACACGATCTATATTAAGCAGACAGGATTAATTTTTTTTAAAATCTAGTAACATTGTTAGCTTAACGCATAGATAAAGTACACAAGAATTTCATTTCTGGAAGATAGCCAACTTCAATACATTTTTTGACCCTCTATTACCTCTCTATGGAACTGAGAACGGGAGGAAAGGGTATAGATGTCATCATTGTCGTTATCAATAAAAATTACAAATATGTTAAAATAGATAAATGTTTCCTTTTAATTTATTTTTAACTCTTTTTAAATGATTCACCTTAAAATTTTTTAATATTTCTTAATCGAAATTTCATAAAAGAATGTGTCAAAATTTAAAGAATTTTTTTTTTTTTTTGTTAAAAAAAAAAATGAATGTACAAAATTATTTAATACTATTATAATACTCTGTTTACACAATTCTAATCATAACTGTATTGTCAACTGGATAGAAAATTACGTAAAAATATTATTGTTTGAATATGATTTAACGTAATTTTTATGCGATTGTAGCAAACTCTTATTAATTTTACTAAGGTGTAAACATAATCTAAATTCTGATCATATCACATAAAAATCCGCACCGTGATTTTTTATCTCAAAAAAAATGGAATGGAAATACATTATAAAAACGTTTAACTGACAAAGAAAAAGAATATAGCCGAATCCTTAAATTGGATTAAAAAAAAATGACATGCTACTTATAAAGCGGTTTTTTTCGAATTTAGCTCGCAAAAAATGAGACAGAAAAAAAAAGAATGCGAGTGCGAGTGAAATAAAGAACGACATATTTCCTAATTTTTCTCGAAAAGTAAGTAATTTAGAGCAACGGTATAAAAACATTTTTTATGCATTTTACCTTTTACTATGGGTTGGTGTAAAAAAAATTTTGAAAAATTGCTTAATTCTGGCAAAAAACTCATTTTGTTGACAAAAAACGCCCGGAAAACCTACTTCTGGGCATCCGACGTGTCTGGCTAACGAACTCATCCAACGATTTGGAAAATCGAATTCGCACACAAAATTTCATAAGCATTAAACGTTTCGTTCGAGAGTTATCGCGCGGATATATATATATATATATATATATATATATATATATATATATATATATATATATATATATATATATATATATATATATATATATATATATATAAATTTTAGTGAATATCATTTTCGTATTCTAAGGACCTCAAAACATATTTCTGATATGGTCCCGGGCTTAGGTCGCACCATGACACCTGCTGTAAAGGCTGAATTTCCAGTTTTGGAAATTCACTAAAAATAGACGAATTTCTTATAAATAATTCGAAAAAAATGAAAAGGAGGTGGGTTGATAAGGGCCATTTTCCGCCCATCACATACTCGAAAAAAAAAGTTTCGATTCCTGACTATTATTGACTTCATTTGTACACTTAAAGACGTGTATTTTCTTATTATATAAGATTTCGCCATAAATAATATAATATACTTTAGAAATTATTGCGAAGAAAAAGAGTATTTAGCCCTTTTTGTGCATTTTTGTCATTTTTTTGATCTTTGAATTATTTTTTTTTTACGAAGCGTTCCATGAACCATCTTAACTTTGACGGTCAGTGATTCTGCTCATTATAAGCTTGTATATGAGTATTTATTTGTTTTGGTTCAGTGTGCGCGTCTATCCAATACGTAATATATTCCGTACGAGAGTGTGGGTCGCGTTGCAATCGGAACGTGTTCAAACATGTTTCTTCGCGCTCGGAAAGTATTTACGTAGTGAAGATATCAAAATTGTGTTCTGAAGCTGTTACTTTGAATGTTTATTGAAAAACTTAATAAAATAATAATGCCTGGAAGCCAGTGTGATTATTGCAAAACGTGGCGAAAAACAAATAGTGATTTTCGCACTTGCTCGAACAAAAGAATTGTCGCAATACTTAGAAAGTATAAAAACTGTGACCTACCGATTGGTTCTAAGTTATGTTGTAAATGCAGATCATATGCATTTCGTGTGGCTCAAGTTCAAAATACTCCTACTTCATCTTCTATAGGGACAACAAGAGTTCTTGCTTCAACAAGTACCACTGACGATACTAAAAATAAGGGACCTAATATACATTTATCAGTACCTCGTTGTCACAACTCGAATTCATGTTGTGTAATATGTAAAAGTAAAAACGGCCTCAGGACTGTACCAAAAGCAGCTCGAACTCAAGCTTTTATAGAAACTGGAATCTATATTTCATCGGGAAAACAATGCTACAAAACTCTTATTACTCAATCGGTATTCAGTGAGTTGGCGCTGCAAGCTTTACGCCCTGTAAGTGAGAATACATTAATGTATAAAAAAGATATTGAAAGTCTTTTAAATAATATTAGAAAGATCGCAAAAAAGAGAGGTCTCGATTTTGATACTCCGGCACAGCTTTCCGACTCCGATTATCATAGTCTCATGGGTATATCTATATCTGATTTTAACTATATTTTCGAACTTATAAAGCCCAAAATACGTTCCTCAAAAATGAGGTCAGCTCGTACTTGTTTGGCAGTGCTACTAGTAAAACTACGAACTGGTCTCTCTAATGGTGTTCTGTCCACATTATTCAATATCCGAAAAAGATTAATATCATCTTCTGTGCAATGTGCTCGCCAGGCTTTGATTGAAAACTTTGTGCCTCTACACCTTGGAACAGAACACGTCACGAGAAACCAGGTTATTGAAAAACATACGAGACCTTTAGCAATAAAATTATTCATTCTCGACGATGACAATGATGCAGTGATACTTGTTGCTGACGGCACGTATATTTACATTCAGAAGAGTGCGAATTATTCTTTTCAGAGACGATCTTACTCGTTACATAAAGGAAGACCTTTACTCAAGCCTATGATGTTGGTCACTACTTCGAGTTATATTTTAAACGTCTTCGGACCTTACTTGGCAGATTCAAAAAACAATGATGCTAACATACTCACATATATATTAAAAAAAGACGCAGATAATATCAGAAAGTGGCTGAAGCCAAACGATGTAATTATTGTTGATAGAGGCTTCCGCGATTGTTTGGAACTCCTGGCAGAAATGGGTCTCTTACATGAAATGCCTAGATTCCTGTGTCTATGAAGCTAGCCCCGCCAAGTCATAACCCCGAGATCCCACTTAGGCTATATTTTTTTGCTATTTTTTTGCTAATTTTTTACCAATGAATTGATTTTTTTGCCACAGCCGTTACCGAGATACAATGGCGGGGCTGACTTAAGTCTGAAGTCAGCCCCGCCTCCCCTATATCTGCGGACCTGCTGAACTTATTCAAATGAAATTTACGGGATATTGTTTTGCTATTTTTTTACCAACGAATTAATTTTTTGCCGCAGCCGTTACCGAGATACAATGGTGGGGCTGACTTGTATCTGAAGTCATCCCCGCCACTCCTATATCTCCGAACCTGCTGAACTTATTCAAATGAAATTTACGGGATATTTTTTTGCTATTTTTTTGCTATTTTTTACCTACGAATTAATTTTTTTGCCACAGTCGTTGCCAAGATACAATGGCGGAGCTTACTTAAGTCTGAGGTCAGCCCCGCCACTCCTATATCTCCGGACCTACTGAACTTATTCAAATGAAATTTACGGGATATTTTGTTGTTATTTGTTTACCAACGAACTGATTTTTTTGCCGCAGCCGTTGCCGAGGTACAATGGCGGGGCTGACTTAACTCTGATGTCAGCCCCACCACCAGTATGTCTCCGAACCTGCTGCACTTCTTCAAATGAGATTTACCGGATATTTTTTTACTAATTTTTTTGCTATTTTTTTGCCAACGAATTTATTTTTTTGCCACAGTCGTTGCTGAGAAACAATGGTGCTGCTGAGTTAAAACTGAAATCGGTGTAGCCACCACAATATCTCCTGATCTGTTGTACTATCTAAATGAAATTTGCGGGATATTTTTTACTAATTAGTTGCTATTCTAAAATAGTAAATGTAATCATAATCTTAGGAAGATCTTAGGAATATTTACAGCGTAGTAAGCGGATGAATATTTAAAAAATTTTTTTAAACAGAAATAGGCAGGTTTATTACGTACGTAATAAACGTATTTCGACGCGTTCAATCAAAATTTAAAGTCTCTTTAGCTTCATCAGGCCAAAAAATTTGGTTCGTAACACAAACATGGATATGAATTATACTAACGCATATAATGACGTTAATGATTACGTTTTACCTAGTTTTATTTGGTTTTATAGGTGATATGATCCTTTTCGAAATTTTTAACCAAAGTGAAGCAAATTTTGATTTTAAGCTATCAGAATTGTCAAAAACTTTGAGCAACCCGCTAAATGAGCAAGAAGAGTTGTTGCTTATTGGGACAGTTGCATATCATGGTATGGACGGTAGAAAACTGCAATGTGAAAATGAGAAATCATATGGAGCTTCTGGTCATTACACCGCTTTTGCATATCGAAGAGGTAACACTGGGTGGAAGGAATTTGACGATAATGCCATCCATTCACTATATAGGTCTGAAAAATTCAAGATCGTGCCTAGATTATTATTATATGTTAAAAATAGAAGAATAACTGTGTAACTTATAAGCTCTACCATTAAAATTTTTCTTTTATATGTATTTTTTTAAATACATAATTGAAATAAACCTCTTCCAATTCTCAATGAATTTAAAATTTATATATTTTACATCGCATTATATCAAATACGCAAGAAATAAATACTAATGCATTGTTTAAAAAATTGTTATAATAGTAAGTGTAATCATAATCTTAGGAAGATCATAAGAATATTTACAGCATAATAAGCGGATGAATATTTGGAAACTTCTTTTTAACAGAAATAAGCAGGTTTATTATGTACGTGATAAACGGATTTCGATGCGTTCAATCAAAATTTAAAGTCTCTTTAGCTTCATCTGGTTAAAAAATTTGGTTTGTAACACAAACATGGATATTAATTACTTTAGAATGAATTCTACAGACTCAAGTTACGTTTCAAAGATATAGTTAATCCGCCATCTTGTGTTGCCCACCAAATTGAATTTAAAATGACGGCACATAAGTAATTGTATTCTACTTGTAATATCCTTTTATTTGATATCCATATTAAGAGAGTTGCAAAAGAGGTAATCCGTCATTTGCCGTAATGGCCACCATGTTTGAATCCACCATAATACCGAAAGCACTACTTTGTACTGCCATTAATATCAAAGGTTTGTGCAAAATTTCAGCATAACCAGATATCGGTAAGTATTCGAGAATTAATTTTCAGATTTAGGCCGGATAGTTTTACTAAAAGCTTATAATAATACTTTACGGGAGTGGAATATAGCATACAAGGGAATGGAATTCGCAATGCAAAATCAACTGTTAGAATAGCAACTAATTAGTAAAAAAATATCCCCCAAATTTCATTTAGATAAGTTCAACAGATCCGGAAATATTGTGATGGCTACACCGGTTTCAGATTTAAGTCAGCAGCACCATTGTTTCTCAGCAACGACTGTGGCAAAAAAATAAATCTGTTGGCAAAAAGATAGCAAAAAAATTAGTAAAAAAATATCCGGAAAATCTCATTTGAAGAAGTGCAGCAGGTTCGGAGATATACTGGTGGCGGGGCTGACATCAGAGTTAAGTCAGCCCCACCATTGTATCTCGGTAACGGCTGTGGCAAAAAAATCAATTCAGTGGTAAAAAAATAGCAAAAAAATAGCAAAAAAATATCCCGTAAATTTCATTTGAATAAGTGCAGCAGGTCCGGAGATATAGGGGTGGCGGGGCTGACTTCAGATATAAGTCAGCCCCACCATTGTATCTCGGTAACGGCTGTGGCAAAAAAATCAATTCCTTGGTAAAAAATTAGCAACAAAATAGCAAAAAATTATCCCGTAAATTTCATTTGAATAGGTGCAGCAGGTCCGGAGATATAGGGGTGGCGGGGCTGACTTCAGATATAAGTCAGCCCCACCATTGTATCTTGGTAACGGCTGTGGCAAAAAAATCAATTCGGTGGTAAAAAAATAGCAAAAAAATAGCAAAAAAATATCCCGTAAATTTCATTTGAATAGGTGCAGCAGGTCCGGAGATATAGGGGTGGCGGGGCTGACTTCAGACTTAAGTCAGCCCCGCCATTGTATCTCGGTAACGGCTGTGGCAAAAAAATCAATTCATTGGTAAAAAATTAGCAAAAAAATAGCAAAAAAATATAGCCTAAGTGGGATCTCGGGGTTATGACTTGGCGGGGCTAGCTTCATAGACACTAGATTCCTAACTAAACGACGACAATTTTCAACAGATGATGCCAATAAGACGCGTCTTGTAACCAAAGTCAGGTGGGTCGTTGAAGCTGTTAATGGTCAGTTAAAAAACTGGAAAGCATTGGATAAAGTAATGCCAAACACACAAATTCCTTTCATTGGAGACTACGTGCGAATCATATGTGCTGTTGTCAATGCATTCTATCCTGCAAGGATTAGAGACACCGAAGATGACGAAATAATCGCACAACGGATGCTTGATTTAGTAAAAAATCCGAATTACTTACAACAGATGGTTGAGGAAAAAGGATGGGCAAGAAAAAAAGCAATCTGGACCAAGCTAACTGACAAAGATCTCCAAGATTTTCCACGCCTAACTTTAGACGAGCTGCGACAATTAACGCTAGGTATATATCAACTTAAGCAAAGCCAATCTTACACTCAAGAACACTTAAATGAAGAAGGTCTATACTCTCTTTATATATGTCGCGAGGACGATTCTGTTTTTCGAGTCCAGATACGATCACGGCATACAAGTTCCAAAAACTATAATATTTGGATAAAAACAGATCGAAACAACATCACACACATACAATGGTACGGTCAATGTAAAATAGGCGCAAGGGTTGTAGGGTGTTGTGCGCATGTTGCTTCTGTGTTATGGTTTCTGGCCTACTGGCGTCACAACTCAACCGAAGTCAAAAAACCAAGCCTTGAATATACCCATGCATTACAAGATGCCGCTGCTGAAGGATGGACCGATAGCGATTCGGATGAAGAAAATAAGAAAGATTAATAAAAAAAATATATATATATATAATTAAGTGTGTGAAAAACTGACTATTTTCGATTACTGGTTAATAAACGTATATAATACCTAGATAATTATTTGATTTATTTATACCACAAATTTCAGTATTCATTTAATAATTATGTTTTCTTCTTTGTTATGGAGTATACACTTAATAAATATACATGTCATATCAATTGGCTGATGGGCGAAAAATGGCCCTTATCAGCCCACCTCCTTTCCTGATAGAAGTTTTTGTAATTGTTACTATAGAAATGTTACAAAATGGTATATTGTACAATAAGTGGGAAAAGAGGCTTATTTCTCACGAATATGAGTTTGTTGCGCGCGCCCGCAGGGCGAGTGCAACAATTCATTTGAGTGAGAAATAAGCTTTTCCCACGTATTTTACACTATACTTTTTCTACGAATTTATAAAAAACACAAAAATCAAAATTATCAATATTTAATAATATCTATAGTAATTAGCTTATTTAACAGCTCTGTAAAGTTTATGGCAAGTGTTTTAGTGCTGTAAAGTTTACAGAGCAATAACAGAATGTTAGCTACCATTTCTCTTAAAAATCGCGTACAGAATACCATTTTTTAACATTCTGTAATTTAACAGTCTAACAAAGGTTTTACAGACTGTTAATAGTTACAGAATCGACCAATAAATTCCTATTTCAATTTATAGTACAGTACCTATAATGTATAAAATTTGAAAACCTCGGAACCCAGGGACAGTGGATGGATTTTGATGGAACCCTTTCGATTGTATTATTGACAAGCTATATTAAAATATTTACAACTTTAAAATTTTCGATCGTTGCTTGTTTAATTACTATATTAATTTTACGAAGGCCAATGGTAACGATTACAGATTTGTTCGAAATATCTCATCTTCTATTGACCGGAGACCAATTATAGTTATTATGAAAGTTATAGATTAGAGTATACTTTTACTTTTTAATACTATTAGAGTATTAGATTAGATTATACTATAGTTTTTTTATAGATTAGAGTATACTCTACAAAAAAGGTTCTAGCCATTTTCTATGTAGGAGTTACACATTTCGAAATATTATCGTTTAAAAAACAAAATTAATATTTTCAAGATTTCTACGGATTTGAGGGTAATAAAATGATATTTGGACAAAAAAACTGCTAACACATATCGCTTTACTGCACAATAAATGGTATTGTTATTTAAACAAAAGTATTTCATACAATTTGACTCATGATTGCCAGAAAACTGTACATAAACTTTCGCTCAAATTGCTATGATTTGTTACTTGTTTAATAGGTCATAAAGTAGTATAGTAGCCAAAAATAAAAGTCAAGTCCTTTTCCCGAAATTTTCACCTAAACATAAATATTTCCTACAGATAATTGTTTTTATTACTACAAAAAAAGTAATTTAACTCGTGATTGCCAGAAAACTGTATATAAAATTTCGGTCAAAGTTCTATGAGTTGTTTGTTACTTGTTTAATAAGCCATAAAATGGTATAGTAGCCAAATATAAAAGCCAAGTCCTTTTCCCGAAATTTTCACCTAAACATAAATATTTCATACAGATAGTTATTTTTATTGATATCATACAAACGAAAAAAAAATTTAGCTGGTAATCCTCTCACCTAGTTTACGTAAATAAATGTTCACGAGCCTTTTTTCATTTTTTTTTCTTGTATTTTGAAACTGAGTTTTAAAATGTTTATTATTTAAAATAATTTGATATTTGTTTACTTAATAGTTTGTTAATGATTCATTTATACTGGTTGTAATATTTTTTGTTCCTGGAGGCGCAAATAACTTATTACTGGTATTTTTGGAGTTAGAAAAAATAGGTTCAAGATCTAAAATAAAAAATTCTTAATAAACGGAGATAATTTGACAGACAGAAACTTAATAATTCCTAACGATTAATGCAAAAAATGTTTTCATCATTGATACAAAACTACATTAACGCAATGATATTTTTTATCGATTGTCGTTATCTCCGTCTTCAACCTCATCAATTCGTATAATAAGAGAAGCGTTTAAGCAACTATCACCACTGCACTCCAAACAAGTTATGCTGCAACGTAATCCATGCTTCCTGCATCCACAAGCCACTCCACATCCTGTCGTACATGAACAGAAAATAGTCTTTAATAAATATTGGGGGGGGGGGGGCTGGAGGTTGATTCATAGTTGTCGGTCTCAATGATCCTTGATCATATTTCCATCCCCATTCAATTGGCGTAACATCATTTCCCAGCCATAACTGTACTTGTAAGTACACTCTTTTTAAATGTTCGAAAACTGCGTCAAGAGTAGGCACCAATGACGCTAGTCGTACGCAGCTATTTTTAGTTGTAGATTTAACAAAGGAACTGTATCTTAATATGGTCTCTTTGAGGTTCCGGACCTCTAAAAATCAATTTTACACTCACGCTAATTTTTTTCTGAGTTTCAGTAACATTTCAGTCAAATCTGGTTCAGATCCATCTAGTACTTTATTTTTTACCCTTTCTGGGGTCCAAGAGTCCTGGGGTCCATTTTGATCTCATATTCATTTCTCTCAGATCTCAGAAATATTTGAACAAAATTTGGGCAAAACCCATCCAATTGATTATTTGGGGCACATTTTTGGGATTCTCGAACCCTGAGGGTCAATTTTAGCAGCCCATTAATTTTTTTCAGTATCTCAATATTATTTAAGCAAAATTTGATGAAGATCAGTTAAGTGGTTTTAGGTCCTTTTTGGCACCCTAGGACCCTAGGGATCAATTTTAACTTAACATCCATATTTTCCCGGTTCTGAATAGTATTTGAGCAAAATTTGGTAACAATCCGTCCAGCCGTTT
This sequence comes from Brachynemurus nebulosus, assembly GCA_035578155.1. NCBI lineage: Eukaryota > Metazoa > Arthropoda > Insecta > Neuroptera > Myrmeleontidae > Brachynemurus > Brachynemurus nebulosus. The sequence goes on along the minus strand of JAPWDM010000033.1, from coordinate 2,679,090 downwards.
GCTTTGGATCCTTTTTTGACCCCTAGGATCCTGAGGGGGCAAAAGCGAGAAAAATTAACTTATAAACATTTTAGTATATAATATCAAAAATTGACTTAAAAAGAAAAAAGAAAAAAATGATCACTGTCAATGTGTTCCGAGGTATAAAGCTAACAACACTCCACTATTATTACATATATTTTTCTATAATTTTAGCAATTTTTTTTCAAACGAAGTCCACACCAGCGACTTATGCCTTTTAATATAAGGACCTAAAATAACTTTTCCAAGTTGCACACAGAAAGGCATAAATGCGAAAATGATTTCAGTTTACCTATGTTTTTCTGCAACTTTATGACTTATGCCTTCTTTTCTACCACATTTGCATCTTATGCCAATTTCATTTATGCATGCAATAGATGTATGTATGCAATTTATCATAATATATCATTTATATTATATGAATACAATTTATCATAAACTTCATATAGTTTCAGAGACATAAGTGCGAAAATCACGGCAAACCGCCTGAAATTTCTGCAAAATTTTCCATCACGTAATCACACTTAGCCATGCCAGCGACTTATGCCAATTTTTTTAATAAGCGTTTCATGATGATAACTTTCTAACATGTAGATTTTCGGGTTCTAGAGGCTCCAAAAGAAATTTCTGCCATAGTCCCGGACTTAGGTCTTACCATAAGAGCTGCTGTAATAACTGAATTTTCAGAATGAAAATTCGCTAAAATGTGTAAAATTTGTTTCTTTTAACGTAATCGTAATGATACATGATGTTAATTGCCATGACAGTGTTGCCAGAACAATTTTAATAAAACCTGCCGATGAGAGGCGCTCGAGTAGCCCAAAAGTAGCCCATTCCGGAAGGAAGTGCACTTATATATTTTTTGAATTTTATTTTCGATGAAATTACACGAACTTTAATGACGTTTAATAAAACTTTATATTAATAATGATTGTTTAAAAAAATTTTATTTTTTATTAAATTTAATAAACAGGCAATGCAAACTATTTAAATAGTCCAAGCTCCGATATCACAAAATCATACCGGATAAAACACCTCAAATTAAAAAAGCTAAACCGATAGTAACTAATGCCGACAATAGAAAATGCCCGCCAGACCTTTAAATTTTTGTAAAATTATATTTTTAAAAAATTTTTGAAATGGCCGAGAAAAACGTCAAATCTACCTCACATAACACCTCGCTGAAATTTATATATGTTATAGGAAATTATATATATTTTATTGAAGAATCGGTCTGTCTGGCATATTTTGTTAATTAATGTCTGACAGACCTATTTTAATTGGTGAAAATTTTAGGTAAACTTACCCTCACATAACACCTCGTTGAATTTCACATATGTTATATCAATCAAATTATACAGGGTGGAAACAGATTTATCGAAGGTAGGACAAATACAATGGGGAATTTTTCTCAGGATCAATGTGATCTCTGACACATTCTAATCAATAATGTTTCGTTTTTAAATCATGTTACCATGGATTTACAATATTTTGATATTTGTTAAACTAAATATCAAATTTACTGCGAATTTATCTATTGAAAGAAAACTAAAATTAAAAATTAAGGTTTATTATACTACCAAAGAAAAAATTCAGCGTGTCTCATGGTTTTTGGTGGGCAATAGTTATCGTAAAACACGTGATTTATTTAGTGTGCCTTACGAAAATAGACAAGTCCCCAGTATAAGTACTGTAAAACACATTGTAGACCAATTTCGTACCACGGGTTGTGTAAATTGTGCTTGTTTAAGACAACAAAATGAGGCAAGAAAAAATGGTAAGATTTTTTAAATCAGCATTTTCAAAATGCATTGATTGGACGTGGGGGCGCAATTGAGTGGCTCCCACGTTCTCCAATCTATCGCCAAATGATTTCTTCCTTTGAGGTCACTTAAAAAGCAAAATTTATACTTCAAAGTCCCACCCAAATACGCAATCTTCGCAAGAGATTATCGTGGCAGCCTGTTTTAATATTACTCCCAACATGCTACAAAATGTTCGGAATGAATTTTACAATAGATTAGGATATTGTTTAGCGGTTAATGGAGAAAAGTTTGAACATTTAATTTAATAAAAATAATAAAAGTATTTATAACAATTTGTTTGATCACTTTTAATTTTTAAAAATGTCAATATTATTTTTATTTCAATATACTATAAATAAAATATATCTGTCATTTTATTCTAATAAACGGCATTACTATAGAAATACACAATTACAATGTTTTTTAACGGTAACATACTACATTGATCCATACAAAATTTTTCCATTATATTTGCCCTATGTTCGATAAATCTGTTTCCACCCTGTATATATTTTACAAAGGAATCGGTCTGTCTGGTATATTTTGTTAATTAATGTCTGACAGAACTATTTTAATTGGTGAAAATTTTAGGTAGACTTACTCTCACATCACACCTCGTTGAATTTCACATATGTTATAGCAGATTATATATATTTTACTAGGGGATCGGTCTGTCTGGCATATTTTGTTAATTAATGTCTGACAGACTTCTTTTAATTAGTGAAAATTTTAGGCAAACTTACCCTCACATAACACTTTAATTTTTTTTTTAAATAAAACTTTTAGATATTACCAATCTATTGAAATTCGTCTGTCTGGCAAATTTTGTTAACTAATGCCTAAAAAAAATAATACCCGGAATAATTTAATAATACTTTTAACAAATATTATTATGTATATGATTTCTCTGAGCGGACAACTAAGTTATATCCGACAAAAACAGATATTTGGGACTATCTGTAAAAAATGGCGCCAAGAATATTATGTATTTGTATCTAAGAAAAAAAATAAAGCTTTAAAAAATAACTGAAATCCATTGCTATGCCAAGAACAGATATAATTATAATAACTAAGCTTACGTACAGATGGTATTTAAAAAAATAATCTAAAAAATATTAATACTGTAGTGATGTGATATTTCAGTTTTAAAGATTGTTAATTTTTTCCTTTTTAAACAAAAATATTCAATTCACTACTAAATTATTTTTTTATTATTTATTTATGCAATGGAAAAAGACAATGATTAGCACAAATTGATTATATTTAACATATTATTTTCAATTACAAAAAATATATTAAAATTTTATGCGTGCGTCTTATTACAAAAATATATCTTGACTGTTTTTTTTAACAAAAGCCAAAAAGTACATAGTTTCAAAAATTAGACATGGCCTACATTAAAATCATAACGCGCTACAATACTAATTTTCGGAATAAAAACTTTTGTTGTACTTGGCTCAAGATTTTTTGTTTTGTTTATTAATATCAAGTTAAATCTTGAGCCAAGTGCAACAAAAGTTTTTATTCCGAAAATTAGTATTAATTTTTTTTAGATTATTTTTTTAAATACCATCTGTACGTAAGCTTAGTTATTATAATTATATCTGTTCTTGGCATAGCAATGGATTTCAGTTATTTTTTAAAGCTTTATTTTTTTTCTTAGATACAAATACATAATATTCTTGGCGCCATTTTTTACAGATATTCCCAGATATCTGTTTTTGTCGGATTTCACATATTTTTGAACTATGGACAGTGTTCCGTGCGCCAGTCTAATTAGTCCTTAATACCTATATTCCAGTAGTTTATGTCTACTAACAATCAGTTCGTATTTGGTGGATATAGTACAGCTAAATCTTCTATGCGCCTTTTTTTTGTGCGACTTTTTTATGCGATTTTTTATACGGTTTTTAAAAAAATAAAATCCACAATGTGAATCAAAATCAAGAGACAGTCAGAAACTTAGACATTAACTATCATTAAGTTTTTTTATAGATGTAGGTATTTTTCACAATTTTCCTAATATAATAAAAATGAAATAAAATGTTCTCATATGTAAATTAATGGTTTATCTTTTTTAGGAAAGCAACTAAGGAAATCATGAGGTTTTGAGTGTTACCTGTAATTTTTAAAATCTAATGTTTTTTGTCGTTACCTCTAAGTTTTTTTTTTTCACTGACAAAACCATGTTCAAACCGACTGTTAACTGTTTAGTGTTAGGGGGTAATATCACCTTGTATTCACTAAATTTCATGTGAAAGGAAAGAGATAGAGATATGAAGTTTTGTGCATATGAAAGTAGGGTAGACCGGGGTTAGTTGGGTACAGAGGTAAGTTGAACATGTAAAAATTACCCCACACAAAAGATATGGTCAAATTACCACACTTAAATAAATCAGTCTTATCCAATTAACGACATTACAGAGGTAAGTTGAACATATAAAAATTACACCACACAAAAGATATGACAAAATTACGGTTATTTGGATAAGGGTGACTTAAATAAGTTAGGGTAGACCGGGGTTAGTTGGGTACAGAGGTAAGTTGAACATGTAAAAATTACCCCACACAAAAGATATGGTCAAATTACCACACTTAAATAAATCAGTCTTATCCAATTAACGACATTACAGAGGTAAGTTGAACATATAAAAATTACACCACACAAAAGATATGACAAAATTACGGTTATTTGGATAAGGGTGACTTAAATAAGTTAGGGTAGACCGGGGTTAGTTGGGTACAGAGGTAAGTTGAACATGTAAAAATTACCCCACACAAAAGATATGGTCAAATTACCACACTTAAATAAATCAGTCTTATCCAATTAACGACATTACAGAGGTAAGTTGAACATATAAAAATTACACCACACAAAAGATATGACAAAATTACGGTTATTTGGATAAGGGTGACTTAAATAAGTTAGGGTAGACCGGGGTTAGTTGGGTACAGAGGTAAGTTGAACATGTAAAAATTACCCCACACAAAAGATATGGTCAAATTACCACACTTAAATAAATCAGTCTTATCCAATTAACGACATTACAGAGGTAAGTTGAACATATAAAAATTTCACCACACAAAAGATATGACAAAATTACGGTTATTTGGATAAGGGTGACTTAAATAAGTTACCCTTATCCAATTAACCATATTAAAGAAATTTGTATCATTTATAAATAATTTTTTTGAAATATTTATATGGAAATATTATCACAATTAATACATATATATGTATCACTAGTATTAGGTACGCAATTAATATGCGCCCAATTTTTGCACAACTGACATTCAATCCACGTTTCTTTGGGGCTACACTTTGAAAATAGTTCATTGCATATTAAGCAAGAAATCCTTGGTAATAATATTAAGCAATTACTATTAATACAAATATTAATTTTTTTAGTAACTTTTTTACACTTTTTTTTTATATTTTGTTCTTTCTCTAATGTTTTTATTTCTATTGAATCGGTTAAAACACTAGATTTTCTTTTCCTCTTGGTTTGACCCTGTTCTTTTGAAGCAGCCCTTGGGTACGGTCGAACTATTTCTGGAGAAAATATTGTAGGTGATGATGTTAAAATTTGCGATTCTGGGGGATCAGTTACGAATGACGGAGCGAAATCATCTTGAGTAAAAATATTTTCATTATATGGAAATATTCCAGTCTTTTTAAATCCTTTTATGATATTTGTATTAGTTGTAGCTAATGGTAATGAATCTGCTACTATTTTTGGGATATCATATATTGTTATTTTTTCACCTGGATTATTTCTTAACCATAAATCTTGTGCAGTTGAAGCATATTTCTTAAATGGTCCATACACAGCCACATCAAGTGGTTGTAATTTATGGCTACAATGTGGTGGAAAGGATAACATTACGATCCCATTATTTTTCGCTAAGTTTAAGGTTGGTACATGTAAATGTGAGGAATGATTATCTAATAAGAGTAATACTGGATTATTAATAGATGGTTTAACGTGTGCGATGAAATGCTGCATGTACATAAAAAATTCTTCATTTGTTACCCAACCGCTAGAATTTCCTGCACCAATAGAACCTTTTGGTCCATTATTAATAAAATGATTTTTATATTTTTTTCGTGGAAATACAAACATAGGAGGCACTGTATTTCCGTTTGCAGAAACAGCACATATTAGTGTGACATTAGTGCCCCGTTCAGCAGAAGTTATGGAGCCAACATTTTTTTTACCTTTGGCAGCAATTATTTTAGGAGGTTTTAATACAGTACTAATTGAGGTTTCATCAACATTATAAATATTTGATGCGGTAAATTGATATTTATTCTTAACTTCAGCTAATTTTGTGAAAAATGGTTTTACATTTTGAACATTAAATGATGTCGCTCGTCCGATACTTGTTGCTTCTGGTTTTCTAATTGATAATTCTCGATTCCTTTTTAGAAAACTAGTAAGCCACTCTTTGCCAGCTATTTTATTAATTTTCCATATTTCAGGCATTTTAATATTAAATTTTTCAGCACACTCATAAGCAAGCTGGCGAACATTTTTCGGAGTCAATCCATAAAATATCGAAGCCATTTGTAGTAAATAATCTTTTAATGCAATTTCCTGGTCCTTAGAAAATACTTGTCTAGGTTTTTTATAACCAATTGTCGGTAAATCTTGCGTTTCCTTATTTTTATATGCTTTTAACTTAATTATATAACGTGATAGTGTCGTACGTTTAATATTAAATTCCTTTGAAGCAGCATTGATACTTCGGTTTCCAGAAATTATTGTTCTTGCGGCATCATTAAATGTTTCGATAGATATAAAACCTCTTTCAGTTTTACGTTTATAATTTCTCATATCTAATAGAAATAAAAAACAAATATATAATAAAAGAAAATCTTAATCATAGTTTTGTTAATGAAAAAAATTTTACTTACTTGTTATTTGTAAATGATACAAATTGATAATTGAAACTGATGTATTTTGTTAAGATAAATCTATTACTGTTTTATATTAAAAATTTATATATTTGAAGAAAATTTCAATTTTTGTAAAATGAGTGTACATTATAATATATAAAATAGCATTGTGAAATAAAAGCACATAATATATGAAGGTATATGCACTTAAACTTTGTAATTAAACAATTACGGTCACATACAAAAAGTAGTCACAAACGCCACAAACTTCACAAACACAAATCGTTCACATTTTTATATGTAAAATTTATAATTTTGAAGAAAATTTCAATTTTTGTAAAATTAATATATATTAAAACCACTTTTTAAGTAATAGTTTAAAAAAATAGAAACAAGTTCGCATTTACATGTATTTTGTTAAAAGTAACACAATTCGTTCACTTTTATTATATATAAAATTTATACTTTTGGAAAAAATTACAAATTTTTTTAAAATTAATAATGGTTGTAACCACTTGTAAGAATAATTGAAAAAAATAATAAAAACAAGTTCACAAAAAACAATGTTTAAGTACATATAACAACACATATTATGTGCTTTAACTTCACGACGGTGTATTGTACACTAAACTTTTTATGTTTCCTATCATTTAATATATTCTGGTTTATAAAAAAGAGGGAAACATCACAAACACATACATGCTACTAAACATATATATGATATATGTGGTATGTTATTATGTATGTTTTAATATTTAAACAAGGGTGCCACCCCAACACATCTTACTGAATATATATATATATATATATATATATATATATATATATATATATATATATATATATATATATATATATATATATATATATATATGTATGTAATATGTGTTATGTATATGTAGTTAAAATACACATGAATATATGTAAAACTTTTTATGTTTCCTATCATTTAATATATTCTGGTTTATAAAAAAGAGGGAAACATCACAAACACATACATGCTACTAAACATATATATGATATATGTGGTATGTTATTATGTATGTTTTAATATTTAAACAAGGGTGCCACCCCAACACATCTTACTGAATATATATATATATATATATATATATATATATATATATATATATATATATATATATATATATATATATATATGTATGTAATATGTGTTATGTATATGTAGTTAAAATACACATGAATATATGTAAAACTTTTTATGTTTCCTATCATTTAATATATTCTGGTTTATAAAAAAGAGGGAAACATCACAAACACATACATGCTACTAAACATATATATGATATATGTGGTATGTTATTATGTATGTTTTAATATTTAAACAAGGGTGCCACCCCAACACATCTTACTGAATATATATATATATATATATATATATATATATATATATATATATATATATATATATATATATATATATATATATATATGTATGTAATATGTGTTATGTATATGTAGTTAAAATACAAATATTGATTTTTATTTTTCTTACGTATTTAGAAAGGTTTTTTATATGATATTGTATGTATACAGTATTGAAATGGCTTTTTATCTTATGATAATGTATGAAAAATGTAGATTTAAAATACTAATGGAAGTAAGATATTGTAATACGTTAACAAAAGTCAGTTGAATGTATAATATTTTAACCAAAAGTAAGTTAAAGTATTGAAATATTGGTATATGTGAATGTTTTATTATGATTTTTCTAACTATTCATAAAAGTTGATAAAACGTACATCATAAATAACAAATTATAAATTTACTCTTAAACTATTATTTTTACATAAAAAATACTTATCCACATTTGTTTATTTTAAGAAAATACATGATAATTTTAAAAAAAGTTTTAATATTTATGAATTTTTAATAGTTTTGTATCTTATGATAATGTATGAAAAATGTACATTTAAAATACTAATGGAAGTAAGATATTGTAATACGTTAACAAAAGTCAGGTGAATGTATAATATTTTAACCAAAAGTAAGTTAAAGTATTGAAATATTGGTATATGTGAATGTTTTATTATGATTTTTCTAACTATTCATAAAAGTTGATAAAACGTACATCATAAATAACAAATTATAAATTTACTCTTAAACTATTATTTTTACATAAAAAATACTTATCCACATTTGTTTATTTTAAGAAAATACATGATAATTTTAAAAAAAGTTTTAATATTTATGAATTTTTAATAGTTTTGTATCTTATGATAATGTATGAAAAATGTACATTTAAAATACTAATGGAAGTAAGATATTGTAATACATTAACAAAAGTCAGGTGAATGTATAATATTTTAACCAAAAGTAAGTTAAAGTATTGAAATATTGGTATATGTGAATGTTTTATTATGATTTTTCTAACTATTCATAAAAGTTGATAAAACGTACATCATAAATAACAAATTATAAATTTACTCTTAAACTATTATTTTTACATAAAAAATACTTATCCACATTTGTTTATTTTAAGAAAATACATGATAATTTTAAAAAAAGTTTTAATATTTATGAATTTTTAATAGTTTTGTATCTTATGATAATGTATGAAAAATGTACATTTAAAATACTAATGGAAGTAAGATATTGTAATACGTTAATAAAAGTCAGGTGAATGTATAATATTTTAACCAAAAGTAAGTTAAAGTATTGAAATATTGGTATATGTGAATGTTTTATTATGATTTTTCTAACTATTCATAAAAGTTGATAAAACGTACATCATAAATAACAAATTATAAATTTACTCTTAAACTATTATTTTTACATAAAAAATACTTATCCACATTTGTTTATTTTAAGAAAATACATGATAATTTTAAAAAAAGTTTTAATATTTATGAATTTTTAATAGTTTTATATCTTATGATAATGTATGAAAAATGTACATTTAAAATACTAATGGAAGTAAGATATTGTAATACGTTAACAAAAGTCAGGTGAATGTATAATATTTTAACCAAAAGTAAGTTAAAGTATTGAAATATTGGTATATGTGAATGTTTTATTATGATTTTTCTAACTATTCATAAAAGTTGATAAAACGTACATCATAAATAACAAATTATAAATTTACTCTTAAACTATTATTTTTACATAAAAAATACTTATCCACATTTGTTTATTTTAAGAAAATACATGATAATTTTAAAAAAAGTTTTAATATTTATGAATTTTTAATAGTTTTATATCTTATGATAATGTATGAAAAATGTACATTTAAAATACTAATGGAAGTAAGATATTGTAATACGTTAACAAAAGTCAGGTGAATGTATAATATTTTAACCAAAAGTAAGTTAAAGTATTGAAATATTGGTATATGTGAATGTTTTATTATGATTTTTCTAACTATTCATAAAAGTTGATAAAACGTACATCATAAATAACAAATTATAAATTTACTCTTAAACTATTATTTTTACATAAAAAATACTTATCCACATTTGTTTATTTTAAGAAAATACATGATAATTTTAAAAAAAGTTTTAAAATATATGAATTCTTAAAAATTTTGTATCATTTACTATTAATATGTAAAAATTTTTTCTAAGTTCAAATATACATTGATTTTGTATGTAAGCGATGTTGTTGCAGTCATCTGAATTATATTGAGTACAAACATCGTCTTACGATGTGTGTTGTTACTGTACTATGTTTTATGTGTCTATATAAAAATCAAAAAAACTGAAAAAAAAATGAAAAATTTTAAAAAAAATTCTTATATTTTAATATAAACTTTAAAAAACTTCATTAATAATTATATATTTTATAGTTTTTATCATTTTTATAACAAATTAAAACAAAAAAATATAAAAAAAAAGTAAAATTTACCACGCTGCAAAATCCAAAACTTATATATGATGATGGTACCTTTTTAAATATCGATGTGTGTAGTTGACTTAAACATTATGAACGGTTCGGTCAAAGTATATATAGCTATTATGTATGTGTGTAAGACCATTACATTAATAGTTTTATTTTGACTAAGTTCTGTTCTTTTGAAAATATTATTTTTTGTTAAGTTGATATTTTCAAATAATTTTTATTTACTACAGTAACATCGTAAAGGTACTTCATCGAAAAATTATGAAAATATATAAAGTAAGTGTTTTGGTATTAAAAAAAATATGTGTTTTTATTTATTAAAAATTTTTATGATTTTTATTAATAATTCACATATATTTTTATTAACCCAAAACCATTTATATATAATTTTTATAATTTTTTAATATTATCCTATATTATGTCAAAGCAAGTCCATGGGCTATAGGTGTTAAGCCTTAGGCTCTTATGTGGACAAACAATTTTATAAAATAAATTTTTTAATAAATTTATAATGCAGAAACTCACTACATACCAAGCGCGAATGAAGTGTGTTATTCGAACGTTAAATAAATATATATTTTATATATTTAAAAATTGTCGCATACAATCTAGCGAAGAGTTATGAGCAAATGTTTGAATTATTTCAATAAAACTATATTACTTAAAATATATGGTAATAGTTTTTATTCAAATATGAATATTTTCAAAAAAGAATTTTTTTATTTTTTTAAATATTAAAAATTTTAGAAAATATTTTTTATATAAAAAGTAACAAAAGAAATAAATTTATTTTTATTTCAATTTTTGTTATAATTTTTATATGTTTATATCAGTTTATGAAGAAATTTCATACTGATTAATAAATGAAAAACTTTTTAAAATATTTCTTTTTTTTTTTTAAATTGGAATAATTTTATTAAGTTTGGAACATACAGTTCCCTGGTTGATCCTGCCAGTAGTCATATGCTTGTCTCAAAGATTAAGCCATGCATGTCTCAGTACAAGCCATATTAAGGTGAAACCGCGAAAGGCTCATTATATCAGTTATGGTTCCTTAGATCGTACATACATTTACTTGGATAACTGTGGTAATTCTAGAGCTAATACATGCAAACAGAGTTCCGACCAGAGATGGAAGGAATGCTTTTATTAGATCAAAACCAATCGATGTTAACATATTTTTATAATATATTTTATGTTTTTTTATAATTTCATATATATATTTAATATATGTGCATCGTAATAATTTGGTGACTCTGAATAACTTTTAGCTGATCGCACGGTCTTTATAGTACCGGCGACGCATCTTTCAAATGTCTGCCTTATCAACTGTCGATGGTAGGTTCTGCGCCTACCATGGTTGTAACGGGTAACGGGGAATCAGGGTTCGATTCCGGAGAGGGAGCCTGAGAAACGGCTACCACATCCAAGGAAGGCAGCAGGCGCGCAAATTACCCACTCCCGGCACGGGGAGGTAGTGACGAAAAATAACGATACGGGACTCATCCGAGGCCCCGTAATCGGAATGAGTACACTTTAAATCCTTTAACGAGGATCCATTGGAGGGCAAGTCTGGTGCCAGCAGCCGCGGTAATTCCAGCTCCAATAGCGTATATTAAAGTTGTTGCGGTTAAAAAGCTCGTAGTCGAATTTGTGTCCTACACTGTCGGTTCACCGCTCGCGGTGTTTAACTGGCATGTTTTGTGGGACGTCCTACCGGTGGTGAGGTATAAATTATATATTGTATAATATGGTTATAAATACTTGTATTTTTATTTAAATTTTTATTTTTATGGTAAGTTATTATTTATATTTTTACTTGCTTGAAAAGTTTAAAGTATACTAGTTAAATTTTATATACTAATATGTACATTAAAGTATAATTTATCGTAAATGTTAAAGTTATTTATTTTTTATAATTTAAATAATGGAGACAGCCTCCCAATTATAATCCTATCGCGGTGCTCTTAATTGAGTGTCGAGATGGGCCGGTACGTTTACTTTGAACAAATTAGAGTGCTTAAAGCAGGCTTTAAAATTTAAATAGTGCCTGAATATTGTGTGCATGGAATAATGGAATAGGACCTCGGTTCTATTTTGTTGGTTTTCGGAAGTTTTTCCGAGGTAATGATTAATACGGACAGATGGGGGCATTCGTATTGCGACGTTAGAGGTGAAATTCTTGGATCGTCGCAAGACGGACAGAAGCGAAAGCATTTGCCAAAAATTTGCGATGGCCCCAACGGGTGTTGACGCAATGTGATTTCTGCCCAGTGCTCTGAATGTCAACGTGAAGAAATTCAAGCAAGCGCGGGTAAACGGCGGGAGTAACTATGACTCTCTTAAGGGGTGGCGTCCGCGTCGCGAGAGTCGGGCAACTATCACCTGCTGGCGGGTGATAGGCTAATACCCCTTCAGTGATCGGGGTTGCCAGCCCAGGTCATCTTGTTCATTATCGGCACGTCCAGAAGAAATAAAGCCTCGGACGGCGAACCTGATGGTCTCCAGCGTTCGTCGAATAATTTGGAGACCATTGTTGACGAACCAGGCGCGATCAAGGAATTTCGAGTGCCGTGGCCCTTCCAACAAGATTTTTCATCTGTATGTGAATATTGCGCGCAAGACGGAAGGGCCCGCTTTCTGCACCTCAGGATCCAGGACCTAGAAAGACATGTTAGTGAATATCATCCTGGATCTACCATTTTGTACATATGCGATAACTGTAATAAAGAGTATAAAACTCGACGAGGTGCAGAAACTCATAGGCCCAAGTGCCCTGGACCAAGGCAAGAAGGACACTTGCCTTTTGAATGTCCAATTTGTCAAAGAGCTTTTTTGACACCCAGGGCACTTACTCAACACCAAAGACATGAACACCCGGACACCCGTAACGCAGCTCGGGCGGTTCTACAAGTTCCTGCGGTGAGAAGGTCGAGGGCAGGTTCTTGGACTGATGAAGAAATGCGCATCATGAAAGAACTTGAGTTACAGTACCCTAATGACAAAAATATTGCGGTGCGCATCGCAGAAGCTCTGGGTACTAGAACCGCCAAGCAAGTCCGGGATAAACGGGCCTATGAGCGAAGTCAGGCGGAAAAGCGCAACCGCGCTGACAACCCGGAAGTTAATGTCCCACTTCCGGAAGATGACCTGCCGCAAAATGCGGTGGAAATAGATGACCGGCCACGATTGCTTGTCGAGGTCCCGGCAGTCGTGGTTACAGAGGAAGAGGATCGGCCACCTGAGCATGCGATCATCGACGATGACTCCAACGTGTGGGTGAGGAGTCTGATCGAGGTGGCCCAGGCAATTGAGATAAATGAAGATGATCCCTTCCATAATGCTGGCACCTTACTCGACCGCCTAGGCAGCCTTGTCCTCAGTGAGGACCGAAATTTAAGTATACAAGCCGAGCTGGACTCGGCTTATAATGAGATAATAATTGCGCTAGGCGGTCCTAAGACGCGCGACAAAAGACCTCGCATAAGAGGCAAGGGCAAGAGAGCAAAGAGACGCTACATTTATGCCAAGACACAAGATCTCTACAAGAAAAATCCAGGTCGGCTCGCCAAGTGCATACGCGAGAACGTCTCCCACATCGACTGCAGTTCTGTATCCCTCTCTGCGGTTGATGTCAAAGAATACTATAATAAAATTTGGGGCGAGCCATATCCTAGAAATAATGTCTATCTGGGACACCATAATGAAGAAGGCATAGCTCTCAGCGACTCCCTCCCCCCGATCACAGTAGAAGAAGTGAGGGGTCGCATTGCCCATATAAAGGGAGACTCGGCAGCCGGTATTGATGGCCTAACAAAATCAGATATTAATAAACCGGCTGTCGTAAAAGTCCTGACAAAGTTGTTTAACTTAGTGACTGCTTTACAAAAATTTCCTACAAAATGGCAAGAAAACAGAACCACCCTGCTGCTAAAAGAGGGAAAAGATCCACAACAAGTTAGTAGTTACAGGCCCATTACTATCTCGGGCATTGTCGCGCGCACATATTTTGGTATAATCAATAAGCAGCTATCAGGGGTGGTTAAACTCAATACCAGACAAAAAGGATTCGTCCCCGAGTCTGGTATTTTTAACAATGTGCACCTCCTCAATGAAGTCATATGTCAGGCAAAAAGCAGTCACAAAGGCCTGGTCGTAGTGCAATTAGACATTTCAAAGGCCTTTGACAGGATACCCCACCAGTCAATTGGACCTGCACTGCGTCGAAAGGGGCTCCACGAGCATGTGGTGCGGCTCGTGGAAGAATCATATAGAGGGGTGCACACAACAATTCACTGTGGCAATGAAAGTGCCACAATCAATCTAGTCCGAGGAGTGAAGCAAGGGGATCCACTATCCCCTCTATTATACAATCTTGTCACCGAACCGCTGCTTCTCGCACTAGAACAAATGTCGGGCTATACCCTGGCTGAAGGCAGCAGTCTCTCCTGCCTAGCGTTCGCAGATGACTTAATACTTTTAGCGGACAGTGCACCTCAGGCTAGGAGACTCTTGTCGGAAACTGAACAATATTTTAAATATCTTGAAATGAATATACAGCCGAACAAATGTAAAGTCTTCGAAATTGTTCCGACAAGAGAGGCATGGTATATTCAGGATCCCGACATGTCGCTGTCTAGTGGTGAGCGGATTCCGTATACAGGGCCGGAATCCATAATAACATATTTAGGGGCCAGTATATCTCCATGGAGGGGTATAGAGATTGGTGAGGTTAAACAAAAGATCAAAGACTGCCTTATGAGAGTTAAGCGACTGGCTCTCAAGCCTCACCAAAAGGTCGATTTGCTCACCACACACCTAGTCCCACACTACTTGTTCACGCTTATCCTGGGCGTGGCTCCCGTAACACTTCTGAGAGAGATCGATAGGGACCTACGTGTTGCGGTTAAAGAAATCCTGCATCTCCCTCTTAGTACATGCGATGGGTTCATTTATGCCGGCAAGAGGGACGGAGGACTAGGTTTCCCAAAGCTAGAGAATCTTGTAGCCACGATAACTTTGGGACATGGATTGAAATTCATGAAGAGTGAAGACCCTGCAATTAAGGCGCTTATTGCTTCCACGAACTTAGAAAACCAGTTACGAAAATTATGTAACACACTTCGGTTGCCTTGGCCGGTTTCATTCCCCGAAGTGAGGA